>VZQC01015571.1:653318-667040 GCA_009823505.1 Rhizomys pruinosus
TTTCCTTTTTTGGGTGTATCTTTGCTTAGTTTTGAAGGGAGGTGCTTGGGTGGCTTTATAGAAGGAGTTTGGTAGAATTTCCTCTGTTTGTATTCTTTTTCTAAACAAGTTGGAGTTACTAATGGTTTTAAGTCCTTTTTAAATGTTTTTTTTTTTTAAACAGAAATTTTACCCTGTCTCAAAAAAACAAAAAAAAAAAAAAAAAAAAGAAAGATGACATCATTAACTTTGCAGGTAAATGGTTGGAGCTAGAAGATATCATGCTGAGTGAAGTAACACAGTCCCAGAAAAACAAATGACGAATGGTATCCATCATCTGTGGATGCTAGTGCCAATAACCTGTTTGTATGGCAAACTGAGCAACGTCAACGTGATCTGAAAACAACTGTGCTCTTATATTGTAGAATCCCTTAAAAAATAAACAAATAAAAAATCTGAGAAGGTTATATTCCTAGACCTGAAATATCACTGCTATCTCAGTTTATTTGATGCTCAAACCAGCACAAGAGTGTATTTGATTGAAGCTGGGAAGAAAAGTACCCATACCGATAAATCTCTGCTATTGTCTCTCAGAACTAACCTGAGTTAATTTATCAATGTTTTATGTCATATCTTTACATGAAAGTTTTCCTTTTAGTTCTTACATGTGCAAGAGCAGCATTTTTTCAAAGCCCTTTGATATTTCAGTTTACATGAAGATATTCATGACAAATGACATAGCAGTTCCTCAAAAAATTAAACGCAGAATTGTAGTATGATCCAGTAGTTCGACTTCTGGCATGTACCCAAAAGGGAATGGAACCTTGTCATAAGGAGGAGCCAGGAGTCTACTGAAAAAAACGTTATATATACACATGCAAGGGAATATATTCTGCCTTTAAACAAAAATTATGACACATGCTACAAAATGAAAAATGCTTTAACACATCCTAAATAAATGAGCCAGTCATAAGACAGCAGATACCTCACTGTGAGTCCACAGAAGAATAACTATAGTGAATTTCATAAAGACAGAAAGTAGAATAGCTTTTCCAGCAGTGGAGACAGGGAGCAATGGAGAGATGCTTTTTAGCAGAGAAGTCCGGTTTGGGCAGATGAGAAGTTTCTGGGGCTGGATGATTGATGGTAGACATCATTATCACAGCATGTTTGCTTGATACTGAACTGTGCACTTGAAAATGGTTAAACAGCAAAAAAAAAAAAAAACCCAAAACAAAACAAAAACTAGTCGGGTGTGGTGGCACATGCCTTTTGTGTCCCAGCACTCGGGAGGCAGAGACAGGCAGATCTCTGTGAGTTCAAGGCCAGCCTGATCTACAGAGTGAGTTCCAGGCCAGCTGGGACTAAAGGGAGACGCTGTCTCAAAAACACACAAAAATAGGGGCTGGAGAGATAGCCTAGCGGTTAAGAGCACCGACGCTCTTGCAGAGGACCCGGGTTCTATCCCCAGCACCCACATGGCGGCTAAGAACCGTCTGTAACTCCAATTCCAGGAGAACTCCAGTTCCAGGGGAATCCGAGACCCTCTTCTGACCTCCGCGGCATTGCACGACACGGGTGCACAGACCTGCATGCAGACAATACATTCATACACATACAAAAATAAATAATAAAAAAAAAAAATTAAAAAAAAAAAACACACAAAAATAGAGAAAATGGTTAAATGGTGAATTTTATGTTATGTATATTTTACCACAACAAAAAAAGTGCCTGTTGGCATAAAAATGATGATTGACTTATATAAAACACAGATTTTATTTATTAAATGTACTAACATCATAAACTGATCTTCGAAAACATGATCTCATTTTCTTAGTCCTTTAAAAAATTATGATGATGATGATGATGATTAATTGGGGTGTGTATTTGTGTATGTGTGTGTGTTCTAGTTTGGTTTCTCTTGCTGTGCTAAAACACTGACTAAAACCAATTTGGGGAAGAAAGGGTCTGTTTCCTCTGATGGCTTACATCATCCAGAGAAGCTGAGATAGGAACTCAAAGGCAGAAACCTGGAGGCAGGAACTGAAGCTGAGACCACAGAGGAAGGAAGGCTGCTTCCCCTGGTATGCTCAGCAACCTTTTTGTTGTTTGTTGTATATTTTTATTGAATTTTTTATAATTCATATACAGCATCTTAATCATCTTTATACACCCTTCTCCATGGGCACCCTCCCGTAGCCTACTCCACACCACTGGATTTCATGCATTCTGTCATTTATGTTAAGGCCTATTGAGTGTCTCTGGATGTCCCTCAGTACAGTTTCATCCACTGGGGTTTAGTCAGCCCATCTAGAGTCACTTTCTTAAAGAAGATTAGATCTTCTTCACCTAGCTACCTTTTAAAAATTTTTTTATTTATTATTTTTATTTTATATGTATGAGTGTATTGCCTGAGTGTGTATAAGTGCACCATGTCATACAGTGCCTGCAGAGGCCAGAATAAGGTGTTGGATCCCCTAGAACTGGAGTTCAGATAGATAGTTGTTAGAGATCACATGTAGGTGCTAGGAATTGAACCTAGGTCTTCTGCCAAGCCATCTCCCCAGCCCCTCAGCTACCTTTTTTTTATACACCACAGGCCCACATGCCCAGGGATAGCACCATCTACAATAGGCTAGGCCATCCCGCATCAATTCACAATTAAGAACATGCTTCAGACACGTGTGACTAGGCCAGTCTAATGGAGACAATTAAGACCATGCCTCAGACGTGTGTGAATAGGCCAGTCTAATGGAGGCAATTCCTCATTTGAGGCTCTTTCTGCCTGGGTAATTCTAGTTGGTGTCAGGTTGACAAAAACTAACCAGCACAGTATGTTTAGGATTGGGGGGGCATCTCTGTGTGTATTTGGAGGTCAGAGGACAACTTTGTAGAGTTAATTCTCTCCTCCACCTTATGAGAATTCCAGGGATAGAAACCAGGTTGTTGGGCTTTCATCATTGAGCAACAAGTGCTTTTGCCCACTAAGCCATCTTGCCAGCCCCCCCCCCCGCTCTTTTTAATAATCCAAATAAGATATACTGTCGTGGTAAGCACATTTGTTGCTTAGTTATAAACTCAATTTGGTCCCCTTTTTGTACCAATAGGAAAATGAAGAGGATCTAGGCCTATGGGAAGAGAAATTTGGAAAATTTGTGGATGTCAAAGCTAATGGTAAATTGTCAAAGTTAATAATATAATATTAAAATAGATCATTCCAAAAATAGCTAAATATCTCTAAGACTTCTGAGGGCCAGAGATAAAGTTTAGTGGTGGTGTTTGCCTAATGTATGAGACCCTGGGTTCATTCTCTAGAATCATAAACAAATAAACAAACAAAAACAAACAAATCCCCTGAGGTTTGGCACCTGAAACAAGTGACTGCTGTAAGGTAAATGGAAATCTAGGGTTGGGTTCCCTATTCTTCAATAACACATTGCATTGTAGAAGTGGTGCTAATATATACCTTTAAGGTGGAGTGTAGGACACACATAGGCCACATGCAGCTTATGGTCTCAGGGAAGCCTACAGAAAGCACAGTGGTGGCGCACACCTTTAATCCTAGCACTCGGGAGGGGAGACAGAAGCAGGCGGATCTTTGTGAGTTCAAGGCCAGCCTGGTCTACAGAGTGAGTTCCAGGACAGCCAAGGCTACAGGGAGACCCTGTCTCGAAAAGACCAAAAAAAAAAAAAGCACAGTGCTTGCCCCTGTTGAGTAAATCAAACAGCTACACATTACACATTCTATTCTGATGCATTCTCAGCAGTGAGAGCTCAGGGTGTGGAGCTCATCCACTCCAACATTCCCAAATAGCGGTTCTCAGTGTTTTCGAGGCCTCCTCGTCATTCACATGGGTGTCACGTGCCCCTCTGTGACTTTTATTACTAGGCTTAGTGATATGGTTGGGGGTGTGGGGCTCACATATGTTGTGTTTATATGGTTAGGAAAACACTCCTGACCTTGTTCTATAGAGTAACAAAGCTGCCCACACTCAGCCATCTGCTCAGCCCACTGTATGTACAACATGGTAAGAATGACCAGGCCCAACACAATGCTGAGCATCTTTAACTAGGTTACAGTCTCAGATCCTCCTTCTACAACATCTTTAACTGGGTGACAGTCTCAGATTCTCCTTCTATAACATCTCTGGCACCCCCTTTCCACAAACTCTGATGACAGTCCATTTGATGTCAAATACTTAAATCCTAAGTGTAATTTTAAACAGTGTTGTATATCCTAGTTATTTGTGCTTTTCTATGAAATACTGGTTAAGTGAAGGACATTACATTTGTCAGAGGATACTTACACTCTGTAGTCATGGGGAGCTGTACTTTGAAGAGCTGGGAAAGGTCTTCCTACTTCTCTTGATGCAGTAGCCCTCAGAAGTAGCCACACAAGGCTGACAGTAAGATTGTCAAGCAGAAGACACACACTGACTCATCCAGCAAAGATTAAAAGTGCTGGCCTGGCGTGGTGGCTCACGCCTTTAATCCTGGCACTTGGGAGGCAGAGGCAGGCGGATCTTTGTGAGTTCAAGGCCAGCCTGGTCTACAGAGTGAGCGTTCCAGGACAGCTGGGTCTCAGGGAGACGCCTGTCTTGAAAGAACAAAAAAAAAAAAAAAAAAAAATTAAAGTGCTCTATTTCTTTGCACCCTAAAGTGAAAAAGTATGTGATAATATTTTAGGACTTTTTTAATGTCTAGGTCTTTTATTTCTTCTTGTACATCATGAACTCATAGGGAATAGGCTTCAGCAGCTCAGGCTCCTTTCCATTATTTCTACAAAGTGTGCTTTTCTGGGCGGGGCGGGCTGGTGCTTTGAATTGAACCCAGGTTCCTTTCTCTTTGGCTTCCTTTTGTTCCTGGTCATTTTCCTTCACGAGTTCCAGGAAGCTGTCTTGGCTCTCAGAATGCTTAATATGCTCAATATGCACATTAATTCTCTTGGCAAGAATCTTGCTTCCTTGTTTACAACAATGCCAACAGCATGCTGAGTGACGTAGACTCTCTCAGTCCAATGGTGACATTTATGGAGCATTACTTTTGAACCATACTCATGCCCTAATGTCTACAATATCACCCTTCTTGCAGATGTGCACATATGTGACCAAAGCAACAATGACGTGTTTTCTTTTTCTTTTTTTTTTGGTCTTTTCAAGACAGGGTCTCCCTGTAGTCTCAGCTGTCCTGGAACTCACTCTATAGACCAGGCTGGACTTGAACTCAAAAGATCCTCCTGCCTCTGCCTCCCAAGTGCTAGGATTAAAGGCATGCGCCACCACGCCCGGCTAACGCCTTGTTTTCTAAAGGGCCTAGAGAACATATAGCAGTGTCTCCTCTTTCCCTTCG
Organism: Rhizomys pruinosus; assembly: GCA_009823505.1. Classification (NCBI taxonomy): domain Eukaryota; kingdom Metazoa; phylum Chordata; class Mammalia; order Rodentia; family Spalacidae; genus Rhizomys; species Rhizomys pruinosus. Next base: position 658,647 of record VZQC01015571.1, read on the forward strand.
TGTTTGCCATTTTGGCAAATCACTGGAAGATGGCTGCTCCAGCAGAAAGGCTATTTTAGGAATTTTTTATTTTATGATTTTTTTTTTTTTTTGGATTTGAGACAGGGTTTTCCTATAGCCCCAGCTGTCCTGGAAATCACTATGTAGACTAGGTTGGCCTTGAACTCACAGAGATCCACCTGCCTCTGCCTCCCAAGTGCAGGGATTAAAGGCATGTGCCACCACACCTGACCTATTTTATTAAATTTTTGTTTAGGAAAATGCTGAAGCTTTGTACCCACATTTGCATATAGTAAAGAGGCAGTAAATGAGCACACAGAGATCTCCAGCTCACAGTCAGTCAGTGCAGCAAGTGAGCAGAGCTGTTCCAGATACAGATTTTTTCGTCCTGCCAATATTCAAATATCACAGTATCTTACAACTGGTGCACAGCATTGCAGTGGATTGGGGCAGGCTCAGGTTGCTCTACTCCTTGCCTAGTATCTTTTATAGTCAGTTAGCAGAATCTTCTTGATTATCTTTTGAGAGGCAAAACTCAGCCTATTCTGGTTTCCACAGGCCCTTCTTCTGTTGGTTTGGATTTCTCCCTGCATGGATTTGAACATCTCTATGGTATCCCACAACATGCAGAATCACACCAACTTAAGAATACCGGGTAAGTGAAAACAAGAATTCTTACATTATTCTTTGGTTTGATATGGTTTGTAGAGTTTTAAAAATCTAGGCTTGAGAAATGGCTCATCAGTAAAAGGCACTGGCTGCTCTTGAAGAGGACTGCCATTCAGTTCCCAGCACCCACATGGCATCTAACCATCAGTAACTCCAGTTTCATGGCATCAGAAGCCCTCTGCTGACCTTGTGGGCACTGCACAACATGGGTGCACTTAACGTATATGCAGGCAATATACTCATATACATAAAATAAATAAATAAATATAAATAAATAAATAAATAAATAAATATTCCTTGGTGCTGGAGAGATTACTCAGTGGTTAAGAGCACAGGCTGTAGCGGTTAAGAGTGCTGACCGCTCTTGCAGAGGACCTGGGTTCGATCTCCAGCACCCACATGGCGTCTGAGAACCATCTGTAACTCCAATTCCAGGAGAACTCCACTTCCAGGGGAATCCGACACCCTCTTCTGACCTCTGCCACATTGCACGACACGGATGCACAAAAACCTACATGCAGACAGTATATTCATACACATAAAAAAATAAATAAAATTTTTTAAAAATTTTAAAAAAAAGAGCACAGGCTGCTCTTACAGAGGACCTGGTTCGGTTCCCAGGACCCACATGGCAGCTAACAACCATCAGTAACTCCAATTCCAGGGGATCTGACACCCTCTTTTGCTCTCTAGGAGCATTGCATGCACATGGTGCACTTAGATACACATAGGTAACACATCCATACACATAAAATGAAAATAAATAAAAATTTAAACCTTCCTTAATTACCACCCACAATAGTGGTTTTCAGTTGTTTAAAAGTACAGTTAGACAATCAAATGGGGATGTAGCTCAGTGGTAGAGAATTTGCCTAGCATGTTTGAAACCCTAGGCTCAATTCCTGGTACCACCACCAAACAAAAAATGTTAGACAATCAGAAAAGCTATATTATTGAACCAAGGACTCGCAAAATGGCTCTGAACGAAAGCGCTCACCACACGGCCTCATGGCCCAGGTTCGACCCTTAGAGCCCGTGTGTCCAGGGTAGTTTTAGCTCTTAACTTGACACAACCTAGAACCACCTGGGAAGAGTATTAATGAGGAATTGTCTAGATCAGGTTGGTCTGTGGGCATGTCTGGAAAAGACTGTCTTGAGCTTTATTTGATATAGGAAGACAGCCTGTGGGAGGTGCCATTTCCTAGGTAGGGTCCTGAGCGGTAGAAGAAAGACAGCCTAGAGCAAGCGAGCAAGGATCGTGGGTTCACTTTTTTAATTTAATTTTTTAAATTTTGTTATTTACTTACTTTATTTTATTTTTGGTCTTTTTGCAGCCCCAGCTGGCCTGGAACTCTATGTAGACCAAACTGGCCTTGAACTCACAGAGATCCACCTGCCATTCCCTCCTCAGTGCTGGAATTAAAGATGTGTGCGCCACCACACCCAACACTTTTTTTTTATTTTATGTGTATAAGTGTAATGCCTGTACATAGGTTGGTGCACCCATGTCGTGCAGTGCCCTCAGAGGTCAGAAGACAGTGTCAGATTCCCTGGAACTGATGTTACTAATGGTTGTTAGCCACCATGTGTGTGCTAGGAATTGAACCCAGGTCCTCTGCAAGAGCAGTCAGTGCTCTTAACCACTGAGCCATCTCTCCAGCCCCACATGTGTTCATTTTCTCTGCTCTTGACTGTGGATGTGATGCTTCAAGTTCCTGTCTGGACTTCTCCACATAATGGACTGTAACCTGGTTGTAAGCCAAATAATCCCTTTCTTCCCTACATTGCTTTTTCTGAGGGTATTTCTCACAGCAACAGAAACCACTTAAAGGTGGAAGGGGAGCCATCTCCACAAAGCTGTCCTCTGACTTCCACAGGCCCACATGTACAAACCTGCCCACATACTAATAATAGCTTGTACCAAAATACAGAAGAAGTAATTATAAGGTCTATTGGAATTAAAGTCTTTCAGGACCCTTTTGTCGAACCTTGGGAGAATACACAAAAAAATTATTGACCCTAGAAAAGGATTTTTTTACTTAAAGGGGACAATGAGTTAGAGAATAGAAAAGTGTAGTATCTGCAATTACCTACCTGGGAGAGCATTTCAGGCTGACACTCCTGACAAATGGATACTAGAGGCATTCACCTAAAAGGAAACAACACCAAAGAGAAGAGGAGGCTGGGCTTTGGGGACTGCTTATTGGACAGGTAGGCATAGTGACTAGTCCATCAGAGGCTGTGCTGCTCTCGTGCTACCCTAGCCTGTGCCCCCACCTTAGTCCAGTTCCTGATCTTTCTTCCCTCGGCTCTGTGGAATCATGTTACAGTGATCTTTTGCTTTAATTACAGAGAAATTTCATACAGTACGTCAGTGGAGGAGACTTAGTACGAGTCTGCTGTTATGGAGGTTCACAGGGGACAGTCCTTCCTTTAAAAGAGACATTTAGAAAAGGTATCTAAGGCTTTAAGCCTAAAATATCCAAGGTATTAAAGGAATCGAAGAGGGCCTGTAGAGATGGCCTACTGGTTGAGAGCGCCGAGTGCTTTTGCAGAGGACCGGGGTTCGATCCCCAGCACCCACATGGCGGCTGAGAATTGTCTTTAACATCAGTTCCAGGGGAATCTGACAACATCTTCTGACCTCTGCGGCATTGCACAACACGGATGCACAAACCTACATGCAGACAGTACATTCATACACATAAATAAATAAAATTTTTTAAAAAGGGAATCGAAGAAAGAGGATAGAATGCACCCAGGTTGGGTCAGGAAACATTTAGGCAAGTGATAAAAGTTGAGTCTTTCTAGGGGATGGTTTGATACAGAGTCTTGATTCATGGACAGGCTGGCCTAGAATTTTCTATATAGCCTATGCTCGCCTCAAACATGCAGTCTTCTTGCCTCTATCCTTCAAGTGCTGGGATTACAGGTATGTGCCATCATGCCTAGTAGGAGTTGAGTAATAAAAGCCATGTGAGACTTAAGTGTTTACAGGAAAAATGAAGTTGTTCTGTTCATTAACAATCCATTTGTGGTGGTGATTGGTGATCAGCCTTATTTGTGTTTCAGGGATGGAGATGCTTACCGTCTTTATAACCTGGATGTTTATGGATATCAAATACATGACAAAATGGGCATTTATGGTTCAGTGCCTTATCTCCTGGCCCACAAACAGGGCAGGACAATAGGCATTTTCTGGCTGAATGCTTCAGAAACACTAGTGGAGATCAACACAAAGCCAGCAGTAGAGGTGAGCTATGGATCGTGGCTGCAAGTCATACAGAAGAAATGAAACCACTATACTCATAGCCTTTGTCTTTGAAGTAGCATATTTCTGTGATCAAAGCTTTGCAGTGTACTCAGTGAATGTCAGTAGCTGTGAGGAAGACTAACACAACCGTGCTGCACGTTAGAGTGAATGTCAGTAGCTGTGAAGAAGACTAACATAACCGAGTGCTGCACGTTAGAGTGAATGTCCGATTTTCATTATATTCCTTTCCAGTACTCACTGACCCAGGTGGGCCCAGCTGCTGCTAAACAGAAGGTCAGATGTCGAACTGATGTGCGCTGGATGTCAGAGAGTGGGATCATTGATGTGTTTTTGCTGCTGGGACCTACACCTTCTAACATCTTCAGGCAATACTCTTACCTTACAGGTACCTGCATAGAGAACATGATATTGTCTAGTTCCATTACATTTTCTCTGTCCTATATATCACTGTAAGTTAATATTTATTATACATTGTGTACAAATTTTACAAACAACTTTCTTAAGCATTTTAAGTAGCAAGCATTTTTCTTTCTGCCCTCATCACGTTCAGACCAACTACACATGTTGCTAGTTCCATAATTCTACCGTGTCTAATCTCTAATACTTGCCATTTGCCTCCTCAGGGCCTTTATTCTCTGTGAGTTTTCTACCTTTAACTCAGGTAATCAGTATTCCAACATGAACGTTTTTTTGAGACAGGGTCTCCCTGTAGCCCCTGCTAACCTGGAACACTCCCATGTAGACCAGGCTGGCCTTGAACTCACAGAGATCCACCTGCCTCTGCCTCCTGAATGCTGGGATATAAGGCATGTACCACCACACCTGGCCCAACATGAACTATTTCATGTTTTCTTCTCCATGAAAATATACCACTGAGCACATATCTTTAATCCCAGCACTCAGGAAGCAGAGGCAAGCAGATCTCTATGAGATCAAGGCCAACCTGGTCTAAATAGAAAGTTCCAGGGCAGGGAGACCTTGTCTCAAAAAGGACACACACACACACACACACACACATATATATATTTATATATATAAATATGCTATGTGTGGTGGTTCATGCCTTTAATCCTAGCACTTGTGAGACAGAGCCAGGTAGATATCTGTGAGTTCAAGGCCAGTCTGGTCTACAGAGTGAGTTCTAGGACAGCTGGGGCTACAGGGAGACCCTGTCTCAGAAAAGAACAAAAAAAATTATGTGCATATATATGTATATATATATATATATATCACTGACTTTAGCAATAAAGTATTTTTTTAATTTTTTAATTATTTTTATTTTATGTGTATGAGTGTTCTGCCTACATGTATGTTAGTGCACTTGTGTGTGCAATGCTAGCAGAGGCCAAAAGAGGGCATCAGATCCCTTAGAACTGGAATTACAGATCATTGTTGGTTGCCTCAATGTGAAGCCCAAAACCCTGAAGCTGATAGAAGAAAAAGTTGGCAACAACCTACAAGACATAGGTGCAGGAAAAGACTTACTAAATCAGACAGCAGCTGCACAGGAAGTAAGGTCAACAATCGACAAATGGGACCTCATAAAAAAAGCTTCTGTACAGTGAAAGAATCAAGGAGGTGAAAAGAAAACCCACAGAGTGGGAGGAAATCTTTACCAGTGATACATCTGACAGAGCATTGACATCAAGAATATATAAACTACTCAAAAAACAAAGAAGATGACAAATGATTTACTCAAAAGATGGAGTAAAGAGCTGAACAGANCCAGCTGACACCTGCATGGAGTTCAGGGGGCTCAGGCTAACTCACAGAAGCATTTCCCCCATCTTACTACAAAGAAACTGACACAGGGAGCTCGCTCCTTTCTTCAAGGCTGAAGAGCTTTGACGAGGCAGCGCACACTCCAGTGCTGCCATGTCTAGAGTCTACTCTCTGCTCCACTGTGGGGTGTGACCTCTCTCCCTTTGTCTTCTATGAGGGTTGAGCTTCATTGTCAAGTTGACAAGATTTAGAATCACCATGGAAACACCTCTGTGTGTGTCTGAATGCGTTTCTTTTTTATTTTTAAATAATTTTTTTCAATTTTATTTATTTATTTTATGTGTATGAATGTACTGTCTGCATGTAGTTTTGTGCACCCGTGTCATGCAATGCCACAGAGGTCAGAAGAGGGTGTCAGATTCCCCTGGAACTGGAGTTCTCCTGGAATTGGAGTTACGTGATGGTTCTCAGCCACCATGTGGGTGCTGGAGATCGAACCCAGGTCTTCGTCAAGAGCAGTCAGTGCTCTTAACTGCTAGGCCATCTCTCCAGCACCATGTCTGAATGCATTTCTAACTGAGGAAGGTAATCCCACCCTCAGTGTGGGCAGTGCCATCCCATGGGCCAGGGGCATGGTGGCACATGACTTTAATTCCCCCACTCAGGAGGCAGAGGCAGGTGGATCTCTGTGAGCTCAAGGCTCCCCTGGTCTACATAGAGAGTTCCAGACCAGCCAGGGTTATGTTGTCCGACCCTGTGTCAAAACAAAACAAACAAAATCCCTTCATTCCTTAACTTGCTTTCAACAGCAATCAGAAAAGTAACTAACCATTCTCCCTTCCCTCCTTTATTCTCTTCCTGTTCCAGCATCCAGCTGAAAGTCTCTGGGGGGCTTTGGGGGGAGAGAATATAGGGATACCCTGGACACCCCCTCACTCACTGTGACAGAGCCCAGGCTGCTGGTATTGTACTGAGCAGCAAAAGCAATGAAGTTGGTGGCATTGGCCGAGCTAGTCTGAGCAGTGCGGCCTTGCAGCCGGAAGGAAGAGTTTCTGTCCCTGTCCTGGACCAGCAGAAAGTCTCCCAGCCCATTGAAGGTATAACTGGCATTATCCAAGGTGATGATGTGGGGGTCCCCAAATGTCCAGGCTAGAAGAAAGGAGGTAAGACATTAGCAATTCAGAGCCACCATCTGAGAATCCTACTATGCAGCAGGCAAAGCATCTGTCTAGGTAGATTAGAGTCTCGGCAAATACTTGCAGGATATAGAATCTGCCTTAAGGCCTTCTTCTCTTGTTATCCCTGATGTCAATTCTCACCCCTTTGTCAATGCCCATGTACAAAGCCCCTCTGTCTGCTGTTGGCTTTATGCAAGAATCATCCCCATCCTCCCTTGTGGACACAGTTCTTCCCTAGGAAGCTGGTCCTCTGCCAGTCTAAGCCCTGTGTCCCAGAAGCCAAGTTGCTCTCAGTGCTCCACCTAAGGACTGAATCTCACCAGGCCATGGGGGCCTGTACCCAGCACAGCTGATGGGGGGATGCCTCAGCTGGTACCGGGCAGAGAAGTGGGGCCTGTCATTCAAACGGCAGCACCAGATCTGTGCCTCCAGCTGCTGGTCTGTGGAGAAGAAGGCGTGTCAAGGGGTCAGGGCTCTGAAGAACCAGAGGGCAGGTCTGGCAGAGCCGGGCAGCATTGGTGACAGGAGCATGACTTTAGAATGAGGCAAGGCACAGTTCACATCCTGCCATGGTCTGTCAATGATCAGCAATGGACTGTCCCTATATGTCCCCTTTGAAGGCATGTTGGGAGTGATTACAAAGCAGGTTACATGGCAGAAGCTCTCAAAGAGCCTGGGGTTGAGGAGACCTAGGTGATGGTGTGGAGTGGAGCAGACTAGAGGTTAGGCATGGTCAGGCTATCCTGCCTTATCCCAGCTTCTGTGTGCTGGGTCTAGAGGATAAAGTCAAATTAGGTCATCTCCCTTATCTAGAAAGAGTTTCCATTCTAAGCTGGAATCACAAGGACAAGTGGAGATGGAACAAGATGTATTCTATCATAACTCTGAGAATGCCTGCAGGCCGGAAGGGCGGGAACTTCTGAACTTTCCAAGATCGGAGAATTGGGGTCAGGGAGGAAGGAGCTGGGAAAGAATGACAAGAGGCTTTGTTCAGAGGATCCCGTAGCTCATCTGGGAAGAGCAGTAGGCTTGACAGCAGGTGGGGTTGAGGTGTCTGTGGATACACATACCAAATTGCCAAGGACGGTCCACGTGCCAGCCTTCTCGGAATTCTCCCCAGAGCCCGTAGCGGCAGTGCACGCCCCCTCGCCAGGAGGAGAAGCTGCAAAGTTTCCTGTTGTTGGGGTCCCACCAGCCTGCGACGAGACCCAAGCCAAGGAGCTTATGGTGGGCGAGGCTGGACAGGGGGATGTTGTGGGAATGGGGCTCAGAGTGTCTGGGAAAGGGCAGGCCAATTGTGAGCAGAGGGAATGATGAGGGGGTTTGTGAAGGACAGGAAGGAGGCATCGCCTGTGTACATGGGCTGGAACCGTAAGTCCCATCATCCCTGCTTCCAGGAGCAAGGACAGGAGATGTGTGTGTGTGTGTGTGTGTGTGTGTGTGTGTGTGTGTTGCTTGCCCACACCCCTGCGGAACGACAGGAGTAGCCTATAACGCTGGGAAAATATTAACTAATACTTCACTGGCCAGAGAGCTTACAGTAAACTCACC
>VZQC01015571.1:672517-682991 GCA_009823505.1 Rhizomys pruinosus
TCTGAACTTTCCAAGATCGGAGAATTGGGGTCAGGGAGGAAGGAGCTGGGAAAGAATGAGAAGAGGCTTAGTTCAGAGGATCCCATAGCTCATCTGGGAAGAGCAGTCGGCTTCAGAGCAGGTGGGGTTGGGTCTGTGGATACACATACCAAATTGCCAAGGACGGTCCACGCGCCAGCCTTCTCGGAATTTTCCCCAGAGCCCGTAGCGGCAGCACACGTCCCCTCGCCAGGAGGAGAAGCTGCAAAGTTGCCTGCTGCAGCAGCCCCACCAGCCTGCAAGGAGACCCAAGCCAAGGAGCTTATGGTGGGCGAGGCTGGACAGGGGGATGTTGTGGGAATGGGGCTCAGAGTGTCTGGGAAAGGGCAGCCAAGTGTGAGCAGAGGGAACGATGAGGGGGCTTGTGAAGGACAGGAAGGGGGCGTCACCTGCGTACATGGGCTGGAACCGTAAGTCCCACCGTCCCTGCTGCCAGGAGCAAGGACAGGAGATCTGGCTCCCCCGGGGGCCACTTGAGCCAGTAGTTGGGTCTCTCTTCCTTGTGGAGCTGGTAGATCTGAAGTCCCCGGATGTCTGGAGAAGCAAAGGGGGCAGCAGTTATCCCAGGACCTGTGGCTGCGGTTCTGCTTCCGATTTAGGCTCAACCCAAATTCATGAGGACGTCCTTCACGCTAGTGCCTGTCTGCACTTCCTGGGAAGGGACCCGGTTTAGACTGGCAGTGGTGCCTCTCCAAACCACCTTGAACGTGAGCTCCAAACACTTCAAAGCTTGGATTTTTAGGGCAAAATTTTGGGACAAGTATCTGGCAGGGAGTCTCGCTCTGATCCAACTCAGAGCTAGTCTCTGGCTTGACGCGGCCACCTTCTGTCTGCTCCTGCTGTCTCTTGAAGTCCGTACCTTACAATCCCCTCCATACACCCAGCGTCTTCCCAGGGGGACACCACGCACCCAGTCAGTCATGCTGTCATACACTCACTCTTCCTTCCCCTTCAGCGGCCAAAGTGGCCAGGACAGAGGCCTGTGTCCAGAGACCAGCTGGAAGCCACAGAGATTCTGGCCTGCTAAGTGGGAGCTAGCTCCAACACCATGAGGCTGACAAAGCCTCCTCTGGGTTATGACGCCATCTTGGGAAGGGAGCTGTAGGTAACTGGAAAAAACCCTGATGTGTCTGTGGACTTTAGGCCTTTAACTCATTGGAAGCTACATACTGCCCAGATGACTGCAGAGAGAGAGGGGGGTTCTAGAGCCCCCAAAGACATGATACAATGTAGTGTATGAGATTTTTCAACCATATATCCCCCCAAAGGAAGAAAATTCAATTTGTTATGGTTTATCAGAAGAATAATCAGCATATATAATGATCTATATCTCCATATATGTATATGTACCTTTTCTATAATAGGCATACACACACAAACACACACACAGCTGTGAGGCACCCTAGGTCTTAAGCAGATATATCTTTTATTAATTTGATGTGTATGAGTGTTTTGCCTACATGTATGTAATCACACCCATGTGTGCAATGCCCAAAGAGGCCGAAAGAGGGTGTTGGATCCCCTAGAACTGGAGTTACAGATGGTCATTAGCCACTATGCAGGTGCTGGGAACTGAACCCAGGTCCTTCGCAAGGGCAGCCAGTGCTCTTAACCACTGAGCCATCTCTCTGGCTCCAAGCAGATACATATTGATAGAAGGGCCCTGGTGCTGCTCAAGGGCACCCTCCTATGATTTGACTTAGCTTAACTTCTGATGGCCAACCATCTTTGTCCCAGCACAACGAGAGCTGGATTTATGCTCCACAATCTGAATATATCACTTTTGACGTCATGCTAGTATGTCCTTTGCTTTACCACGTTTCTTTTTTTTTTCCCCTCCGGTCTTTTTGAGACAGGGTCTTCCTGGAGCCCCAGTTGGCTTGGAACTCACTATGTAGATCAGACTGGCCTTGAACTCACAGAGATCCACCTGCCTCTGTCTCCTGTGTGCTGGGACTAAAGGCATGCACCACCATGCCTGGCTCTTCATCACATTTTACAAACTATCATTCCTCTGAATGCTTAGTGCCTAGGGTTTGCCTCTGGACACCAAAGTCTTTCTGGCAGAAAGAATGCTCTTTGAGAGCAGACATAGTTGACCCTTGTCCTTTTATTTTTCTGCTTCATTTCTCTGGCTATTGGCCTAGAGTCTGGCCTATAGTAGGTACTCAATAAATGTTTTGTTGTTGTTGTTGTTTTGGGTTTTTTTTGTTTTGTTTTGTTTTTGTTTTGTTTTTTTGTTTTTTTTTTGGTCTTTTCAAGGCAGGGTCTCCCTGTAGCCCCAGCTGTCCTGGAACTCACTCTGTAGACCAGGCTGGCCTTGAACTCACAAAGATCCGCCTGCCTCTGCCTCCCAAGTGCTAGGATTAAAGGCGTACGCCACCATGCCCAGCAATGTTGACTGAAGGAATGTCAGCCTCCTGGAACTCCTCTGGGTAGCTCTCCTTAAGGGAGCTCACGGAAGGGCACCATTCGAACTCTGAGCAGGACACTTGGACGATTGTCCTAAATACCCAGGGTGTTCTCATGGCAGGATTTGGGTGCTGGCTGACAGATATCTTACACTTGGCTCCTCTAAGGAAGGCGAATTTACAGGGTCTGAGCATGTGAAAGGAACAAGTTGCCTCCTGGGTAGTGCGAGGTGCAGAGCGTACCTGTAGGTAGTCAGCTGGGCAGGCTGCTCTTTAGAGTGGTAGGAAGGTGATCAGAACTGTCTAGAGCTGTCATGGCACAAGGAGTAGAAGCAAGAGAAGACTGAGCCAGCTCATACATCACAGGTGGTGCTTTTACCTAATTTGGAGTTCAGGAATCGATCTGGACGGTACTTCTCCATCGCTGGCCGGTATGTCAGAGGGCTGTTTTCAAAATACCCATCTCCACTGAAGGCAAAGGAAAGACTCAGGGTCTGTGTCACACATGGGCTCTTCACTCTCAGTTAAAGGTTACTAATTCATTTAGCATGTCAGTCAACCAGCACTCACTCCAGCTAGCCATCTGATCAATGGTGGCAAGAAACTGAAAGTCCCGCTTAGTCACATGTGACAGGGGCGAGAATACTACAGAGTTCAGGCCTCCTTCCCTGTCAGTTCCCTTGAATCGAGACTAGAGAGGACATACAGTAGAGATGGCTCAGAATCAGGCAGTCACTTTCAACTGCCAATTCCAGAACTTTACCAGGTGGGTGTTCATGGTTATTTGACATCTCTGATTTGGGAGTTTTACTGTCTGGGCATTTCAGTAGCATCTACCCCACAGTGTTGTGGAGTTGATGCAGTGATATTTGTAAATCTTTCCCATTTGAGCAGAGACCAGATTGGAGGTGTTGCCACCACCGCCATCACAGTGTGGGTTCAGGACAGCGGAAAAGTCTAAGATAGTGGCCTCGGCCTCACTGTGGGTGCTTGCCCACAGAGCATGATTTTTCTTTGCTCCACTGACACACAGATTACAGGACATATACATGTATGACACCTCTGTTGAGTACATGGAGGATACTGGGAAATCCTTAGCTACCTGGGTTATTATACGCTTTTCTTCATTGCACATCAAAAAGCAAGTCATAATCATGTAATTCCAAGGCAGCCTGAACACTCCAGACTATGAGAGAACACCATCTGAGCCAATTACTAGTAACAAAGGATGTGTGTGTTGCCGCACAACTGATTGTTGCAACATGGCTGGGAGCTGTTGCCTCAGGGACTGTGGCACCTTCGTGTACAGGAGCCCACACTGCAGTCATCTACCACTTCTCCTTGTCCCTCTAAGCTGCAGTGTGCCAGGAAGGCAGGTTCCAATGTCAGATGTCTGCATTCTAATGCCCATATTGCCATCTTTAAACTCTGACGTTGGACAAATTGCTCTCTATTTGTAGTCTCAGTCCCTCCTCTGTCAGATATATTTGCCACATGGATGGCTGTGATCACCAATGAAATAATGTATATGAAGTACTAAGTGGAATCAATGCTGGCTGTTATTATTACGGAATTTGAGAAGTCAATTCATGTCAGTGGAAACCAAGGAGGTCAAAGTTGAAATGATCCCAGTGCACAGGTGTTGAGATAGGAAAGATGGATGGGGAATACAAATGAGAGAGAGGTTTTTTCTTTTTCTTTTTCTTTTATTTTTGTCTTTTTGAGACAGGGTCTCTCTGCAGCCCCAGCTATCTGGGAAGTCACTTTGTAGACCAGGCTGGCCTTGAACTCACATAGATCTGCCTGCCTCTGCCTCCCAAGTGCTGGGATTAAAGGTGTGTACCACCGTGCCTGGAAAGGTCTTTTCAATGAAACAGCAAGATAGCTGATCCAGTGGGACAGCTACATTACCAAGGAGTCATGCTTTGTCTCAGGATGAGAAGTGAGTGTGAGTGTGTGTGTGTGTGTGTGTGTGTGTGTGGTGAATTGTGCTCTGCAACCTTTATCTCTGACAGCCCAGTGCTGAGGGGTAGGTGAGACTGTCCTACCTGGAGAAGCCCATGAGGGCCGAGTTGTGTGGACTGTGGGTCACATCCCATCTCATCCCACCGCTCTGGTAGAGAAAAAGGGCATAAGACCTGATGCCATCTGTGGAGAGGATGGCTTTGTAGGTGTTGGTCTGGGGTTGGCGAGGGACAAGTAGATGTCTATGAGAGATCTGGTGCTTACTTCCTAGCACCTCCACACCTGGCCCACACCCCTGCCCAGACACACACTTCACCTGTTCCTGGTCTACTCGGGCTTGAAATGCTGGCAGTGGCTAGGGCAACATTTAATCGTGGGTGTCGAAGCACTTACCATTCTAAATTTGTATCTTTGCCACTCTTCCAGAGAGGGAAACAAAGGATTCTGGGTCACAATTCATGTAGAAGAGGGTTTGAAGAGATAGCTACTCAAGAGATTAGGCAAGAGAGAGCTGAGCTCCCTGGGATCTGTACAGACACTGTCCAGGTGTGCCTTCCACTTACATGGTGTGTGACCTGGACACACTCTGTCCCAAGTAGGAGTCAGTGAACCTTTTGTTGAGTGAAGAAACAAGAGACTTGTGACAAAATTAGACATGCTCAAGATGGTATGGCCATACACAGAAGCGACTTTCGATCAAACATGAAGAACATTGAGACCTAAGAGCTGAGTCTTCAGAGGGAAAAACAGAGGCTTCAGAGATTGTGGGGTGCCGTTTCCACTGGATGGTACTGTGTCTAGGACCCCAGAAAACCCTCTGTCCCAGGCCTGGCAATGTAATTTACTAGATGGGGTGATTTTAAGAAAATGGTTAACCTGTCTAAGAATTATCTTCATTAATTCTAAAATGTGGAGGATAATGTGAGGTTGAGCCATGCTATGTTCTGATAGGACTTAAGTGTGTATCCCCTCCATTCACAAGTTTTCTAACTTGGAGGCTTGGTCCTCAGGCTGGTGGTATTGAAAATGGTGGGTGCCCATGGAAGGGGGAGGTGGGTAAAAGGCCACAAATCTAGCTAAGGAATGATTTGCATCCAGTGGCTGCTGAGAGAAGTGCCAGTTTTCTTTAAGGGTGTGATGCTGGGTAGATCATCCAGGCTGTGGTGGATGGACCAGCACTTCATGAAGGGCATTTGGGGGCACAGGATTGATGGATAGGCATATATACATTATATATATATACATATATCTCAAAGTACATGGAATCAGGTGGTAGGTATTGAGAGGGGATGCAAATAGAGAAGGGTTCTAAATATGATGAAAATATATGGAATTCAATTTTATTTATTTATTAATATTTTATTATTTTTATTCGATGTGTATCCCTGCATCTGTGTAAGTGCACTCATGTCATGTGGTGCCTGCAGAAAACAGAAAAGGGCATCAGATCCTCTGGGACTGGGAATTGAACCTGGGTCCTCTGTAAGAGCAGTCAGTGCTCTTAACCTCTCAGCCATCTCTCCAGCCCCCAGAATTCAATTTTTTAAAAAAAAAAGAAACTCAAGGGCCTGGAGAGATAGCCTAGCAGTTAAGAGCACCGATTGCTCTTGCAGAGGACCCGGGTTTGATCCCCAGCACCCACATGACGGCTAAGAACCATCTGTAACTCCAATTCCAGGAGAACTCCAGTTCCAGGGGAATCTGAGACCCTCTTCTGAACTCTGCAGCATTGCATGACACGGGTGCACAGACCTACATGCAGACAGTACACTCGTACACATACAAAAATAAATTTAAAAAATTAAAAAGAAACACAATGGAGTTCTGTGCAGTGGTAAAGAAGGACGACATTATGAAATTTGCAGGCAAATGGATAGAACTAGAAGCTGTTGTGCTAAATGTAATAACACAGTCTCAAAAAAAGCAAATGACATATGTTATCCCTCATTTGTGGATCCTAGCACCAAATCCTTATATGTAAGTCAATTGGGGTAATTGGTCAGTAGAGATAATACCTCGTTGACTGATGTCACTATAGATGTAGCTCGAAGTATATGTCTCTATTTTCCTCAGTTCTAAGACTTATGGGGAAGAATAAATCTCTTTTTTTTAAGTACATTAAAATATACATCAACTTGCTATGTCATTTAGAAATGTAAAGTTATATTTCTTTTTTTTTTTTTTTTGTCTTTTTGAGACAGAGTCTCCCTTTAGTCCCAGCTAGACTGGAGCTTACTCTGTAGACCAGACTGGCCTTGAACTCACAGAGATCTGCCTGCCTCTGCCTCCCAAGTGCTAGGATTAAAGGCATGTGCCACTACGCCCAGCCTAAGTTATATTTCTTTTTACCTGCATGCAAGTTTATGATTAAACTGTGAATCCCTAAATGTGTTTTGGAATCAACCTATGGTTCATTTTCAGATTTTGTGAATTTGGTATATGTATAGAGTGTAAAAAAGAAAGCTAAGAGTAGAATCATGAACATCAGATGCTGGGATAGAAGGGATGTGTGGATGAAACTGATCAAAACCAAGTTGCAGTTACATAGAGCATGATGCTTTGGTGTACAGTTTTATAGTAGGATGAATATAGATGTAATGTTGCAAGCATTTCAAAAACCTAAAAGAAAGGACTGTGGAAGTTCCCCCACCTTTGATCTTTTTGAGACAGGGCCTCCCTATAGCCCCAGCTGGCCTGGAACTCACTGTGTAGACCAGGCTGGACTTGAACGCACAGAGATCCACCCACCTCTGCCTCCCAAGTGCTGGAATTACAGGCATGCGCCACCACACCTGACTAGAACTGTGGAAGTTTTAACCACAAAAAAATTGTATGTGTTTAACGACATAGACGTGTTCAATGGATTTAAGCTTTAATCAATGTATACATGCATGAAACATCACATGACCCTTGTAATATGTGTAACTTTATATTTGCGTATGTCAGCCAAAATAAATTTAATTAAAAAAGAAGACATAAAAAAGAAAAATGCCGGGATGTTTAAGAACTGACCACTGAAATGGTTTGGGTTCCTCGGTCGCAGGCCATTCTTGGGAAGACCCCTTGCTTTCCCTCCAGAGGACTCATAAAAGGGGAGGCCTGGGGCCAGTCAGCCTCTCTTCTGTTGGAGATGCAATCATCTTCCTGATCTTGCACGTGTAACAACCAGGGGTCTCTGAGTCATGAGGGGACGCAGCCAAAGGTGGCCCCTGCCAAGCCTACACTATGCTGCTGGACTGTCAACTTCCCTAACTGTGAGCTAAGTAAACCTCTTTTTTTCATATGTGGCCTGTACTTGAGATTTCACTACAATAAAGAAAAGATGACCCGCCCCCCCCAAATAATGTAAAGTTACACATCTTTTTACCTGCATGCAACTTTACTGTTAAAATGTGAATCTCAGGGCTGGAGAGATGGCCTAGCGGTTGGGAGCACCGACTGCTCTTGCAGAGGACTGGGGTTCAATCCCCAGCACCTACATGGTGGCCAAGAACCATCTTTAACTCCAGTTCCAGGGGAATCTGATGCCCTCTTCTGACCTCCGAGGCATTGCATGACATGGGTGCACAGACCTACATGCAGACAGTACACTCATACACATACAAAAATAAATAAAATTAAAAAAAATAAAATGTGAATCTCTAAATGTGTTTGGGAATCAGTCTATAGTTTATTTTCAGAATTTGTAATTTATGTGTGGGGTGTATATATGCATATTTTGGAATAATATGAAATGAAAGGGAACAAACAAGAGAAAAACCTATTCAAAGAACTGACCCAAACAGTAAACTTGTGCATAGAAAAGGTTATAAAAGACTGAGAAAAAGATGCAAGTCAGGACTTAACATGTATGACAGAATCCATGAGCTCTGGTGGGGGCGGCGGAAGGATATGAGGGGTGGGCATGGATGGGGGAATGAGTCTAAATTTGATCAACAAATGTTGTATGAAATGCACTCAATAAAAATTAACTTAAAAAAGAAAAGGTGACCCATAAAGGCCATCTGAAATTGCCCATAGCCAGACATTCTTGCCCATAAATACTGTTTCTTATGTTTCTGAATTGAGGCAGGCCTGGCCCACTGCAAGTACTCAGTAAACCATGCTCCTAGGAGGACTGATAAAACTAGCCTTCTTTCCTCCAATCTGAGAGTATTCTGGAAGTGTATTTAAGAGTGTAGGGTATCTGACTCTCAGCTGACGCATAGGGAGCTGTGTCCATTCACTGTCCACTCACCTCAAAGTTCCACTGTGATCTTCAGGGTCCACTTGGCTTTGTAGCTCCAGTCATCTGCAAACTTGTTAATCAAAGTCTCTACCTCCCGGATTAGTGGGCTGTTTTCACCATAGAGTGTCTCATATTCCTAGAGGGGAAAGTCCATTAGAAGGAAATGAGAATCCCTGTCAGCACCCCTACGGGATCCCTGCTTTCTGTCTGGGCAATTCACTCACTTCAGTGCCCACGTGCTGCCTGTACTTCTTTATCTCAGGTCTGAATTTTTACAATGAACCCTTTTGACCTTAAGATCAACTTAAATTTCGGCTGGAGGAAGATCTGGGGCACAGGAACGAGAGTCCCAGCTTGGAAATCCAAGGTTTCTGGCTGTGAACTGATTCACCCCTTAGCCAAACTGGCTTAGACAGTATGATCACATGTGTCCATTTTCACATCCCCAAGACCAGCTTGTAGCTCCTTAAGGACAGTACATAGCTCTCCATTTTTTGGAGCCTCTGTCATGCCTTGTCAACAGCAAGGGGGCAAAACACAATTGCCTTGACAGCTTTTATTACACACTTCCACTGGATGGTATTTTTAACCCCATCCAGGGACCATAGTGTGTGGGGGATGCAGGGCTCTGTTTGACTGAAAATTGTTAAGACAGACCCTCCATGCCTTTATTTTATTTTATTTTATTTTATTTTATTTTATTTTTTTGGTTTTTTTGAGACAGGGTCTCCCTGTAGCTACAGCTGTCCTGGAACTCACATTGTAGACCAGGCTGGCCTTGAACTCACAAAGATCCACCTGCCTCTGCCTCCCAAGTGCTAGGATTAAAGTCATGTGCCACCACACCTGGCCATGCCTTTATTTTAAAATCAAATGCTGAATTGTAAACTCCATCTCTGTCACCTGCAGGTCTTCTTATGGATGGGGTACAGTATTCCTGAGTCTATAAAATTCTTTGTTTTTGTTTTTTATTTAGGTTTTGTTTTGCTTCCAGAGAGGGTCACCCTGTAATCCCAAATGCCTGGAATTCCCTGTGTAGACCAGTTTGGCCTTGATCTCAGAGAAATCTGCCTGTCTCTCCCTCCCAAGGACTGAGATAAAAGATATGCACCATCATGCCTGGCATACTCTTTAGTGGTTTCCTGCCTACCCTGTATTTACATCTCAATACCTGCCCACACAAGTACTGGCTGTGATACAATACCCACACCATAGCTGCCCCTGATCTCTCCCACGGGGATGCTGGGAGTTCCTGATGGCCAGGCTTGGAAAGACTCACCTGGTAAAATATGGTTCCGCTGGAGCTTGAGAAATCAGCATCATCCCAGAATGGAGCCACCATGGCCACTTGATCCCCTCCTGTGAAGCCTCTCAGAGGTGGGTTGGGGTAGGAGAAAGTATGGTAGGCTGACTTTGGGAAAATGATCTGGCCATTATCTGTGAACTGAGCACAAGGTCCTTGGTTAGTATTCAGGGACAGCTGGGGGAAGGATTATCCCAGCCTATGGTCAGCTCCTCAGAAGCAGGTCCCCTAAAAGTCCATATAGACTTGGGGGGGTCAGAGTTATCAACCTTGATGGTCACCTTGTCCATTTCTTGCCTTCTAGGGGAAGCCTTGACCTAGTAACCTTACAAATATTCTTCACCATCAGGACATTCTTCATGTCAGTCTGAAGTAGTGAGCTGTAGCTGGGTATGCTGGTGCATGTCTTTTGTCCCCGCATTGGGGGGCAGAGACAGGTGGATCTCTGTGAGTTCAAGGCCATCTTGGTCTACATAGTGAGTTCCAGGATGGCTGAGGCTATAAGGAGAACTTGTCTCAAAAAAAAAA
>VZQC01015571.1:686319-745851 GCA_009823505.1 Rhizomys pruinosus
CCTCCCAAGTGCTGGAATTACAGGCATGTGCCACCACGCCTGACTGGAACTGTGGAAGTTTTAACCACAAAAAATTGTACATGTTTAACGACATAGACATGTTCAGTGGATTTAAGCTTTAAACAATGTATACCTGCATGAAACATCACATGACCCTTGTAATATATGTAACTTCATATTTGCGTATGTCAGCCAAAATAAGTTTAATTAAAAAAGAAGACATAAAAGGAAAAATGCCGGGATGTTTAAGAACTGACTACTGAAATGGTTTGGGTTCCTAGGCCGCAGGCCATTCTTGGGAAGACCCCTTGCTTTCCCTCCAGAGGACTCATGAAAGGGGAAGCCTGGGGCCAGTCAGCCTCTCTTCTGTTGGAGATGCACATGTAACAACCAGGGGTCTCTGAGTCACGAGGGGACGCAGCCAAAGGTGGCCCCTGCCAAGCCTACACTATGCTGCTGGACTGTCAACTTCCCTAACTGTGAGCTAAGTAAACCTCTTTTTTTCATATGTGGCCTGTACTTGATATTTCACTACAATAAAGAAAAGATGATCCCCCCCAAAATAATGTAAAGTTACACACTTTTTACCTGCATGCAACTTTACTGTTAAAATGTGAATCTCTGGGCTGGAGAGATGGCCTAGTGGTTGGGAGCACTGACTGCTCTTGCAGAGGACCCCAGTTCAATCCCCAGTACCCACATGGCAGGTAAGAACCATCTTTAACTCCAGTTCCAGGGGAATTCGACGCCCTCTCCTGACCTCTGAGGCATTGCATGACACGGGTATACAGACCTACGTACAGACAGTACACTCATACACATACAAAAATAAATAAAATAAAAAAAAATAAAATGTGAACCTCTAAATGTGTTTGGGAATCAGTCTATAGTTTATTTTCAGAATTTGTAATTTATGTGTGGGGTGTATATATGCATATTTTGGAATAATATAAAATTAAAGGGAACAAACAAGAGAAAAACCTACTCAAAGAACTGACCCAAACAGTAAACTTGTGCATAGAAAAGGTTAAAAAAGAGTGAGAAAAAGATGCAAGTCAGGACTTAACATGTATGACAGAATCCATGAGTTCTGGCAAGGGGCGAGAGGGTATGAGAGGTGGGCATGGATGGGGGAATGAGTCTAAATTTGATCAATGAATGTTGTATGAAATGCACTCAATAAAAATTAAAAAAAGAAAATGTGACCCATAAAGTCCATCTGAAATTGTCCATAGCCAGACATTCTTGCCCATAAATACTGTTTCTTATGTTTCTGAATTGAGGCAGGCCTGGCCCACTGCAAGTACTCAGTAAACCATGCTCCTAGGAGGACTGACAAAACTAGCCTTCTTTCCTCCACTCAGAGAGTATTCCAGAAGTGTATTTAAGAGTGTAGGGTATCTGACTCTCAGCTGATCCATAGGGAGCTGTGTCCATTCACTGTCCACTCAACTCGAAGTTCCACTGGGCAGGATAAACAGGGACATTGACCCATGTGATCTTCAGGGTCCACTTGGCTTTGTAGCTCCAGTCATCTGCAAACTTGTTAATCAAAGTCTCTACCTCCCTGATTAGTGGGCTGTTTTAACCATAGAGTGTCTCATATTCCTAGAGGGGAAAGTCCATCAGAAGGAAATGAGAATCCCTCTCAGCAACCCTATGGGATCCCTGCTTTCTGTCTGGGCAACTCACTCACTTCAGTGCCCACGTGCTGCCTGTACTTCTTTATCTCAGGCTTGAATTTTTACAATGGACCCTTTTGACCTTAAGATCAATTTAAATTTGGGCTGGAGGAAGTTCTGGGGCATGGGAACGAGAGTCCCAGCTTGGAAATCCAAGGTTTCTGGATGTGAACTGATTCACCCCTTAGCCAAATTGGCTTAGACAGTATGAATATATGTGTCCATTTTCACATCCCCAAGACCAGCTTGTAGCTCCTTAAGGACAGTACATAGCTCTCCATTTTTGGAGCCTCTGTCATGCCTTGTCAACAGCAAGGGGACAAAACACAATTGCCTTGACAGCTTTTATTACACACTTCCACTGGATGGTATTTTTAACCTGATCCAGGAACAATAGTGTGTGTGGGGTGCAGGGCTCTGTTTGACTGAAACTTGTTAAGACAGACCCTCCATGCCTTTATTTTAAAATCAAATGCTGAATTGTAAACTCCATCTCTGTCACCTGCAGGTCTTCTTATGGATGGGGTACAGTATTCCCGAGTCTATAAAATTCTTTGCTTTTGTTTTTTATTTAGGTTTTGTTTTGCTTTCAGACAGGGTCACCCTGTAATCCCAACTGCCTGGAATGCCCTATGTAGACCTTGATCTCAGAGAAATCTTCCTGCCTCTCCCTCCCAAGGGCTGAGATTAAAGATATGCACCATCATGCCTGGCATACTCTTTAGTGGTTTCCTACCTACCCCGTATTTACATCTCAATACCTGCCCACACAAGTACAGGCTGTGATACAATACCCACACCATAGCTGCCCCTGATCTCTCCCACTGGGATGCTGGGAGTTCCCAACTGCCAGGCTTGGAAAGACTCACCTGGTAAAATATGGTTCCTCTGGAGCTTGAGAAATCAGCATCATCCCAGAATGGAGCCACCACGGCCACTTGATCCCCTCCTGTGAAGCCTCTCAGAGGTGGGTTGGGGTAGGAGAAAATATGGTAGTCTGACTTTGGGAAAATGATCTGGTCATTATCTGTGAACTGGTCCTTGGTTAGTATTCAGGGACAGCTGGGGGAAGGATTATCCCAGCCTATGGTCAGCTCCTCGGAAGCAGGTCCCCTAAAAGTCCATATGGACTGGACGGGGGGGTCAGAGGTATCAACCTTGATGGTCACCTTGTCCATTTCTTGCCTTCTAGGGGAAGCCTTGACCTAGTAACCTTACAAATATTCTTCACCATCAGGACATTCTTCATGTCAGTCTGAAGTAGTGAGCTGTAGCTGGGTGTGGTGGTGCAGGTCTTTTGTCCCAGCATTTGAGGGGCAGAGGCAGGTGGATTTCTGTGAGTTCAAGGCCAGCCTGGTCTACATAGTGAGTTCCAGGATGGCTGAGGCTATAGGGAGACCTTGTCTCAAAAAAAAATGGTAGAGCTCTGCTGGTATGGTAGACCAGCCTTTCACAGAGTGAAGCCTTCTTGGTGAAGCCCCTCGCCCTGTCTTGAAGCCTGTGACATATCAGAGAAGGCTAAAGGAGTCACTCCCATTACTCTGCTTTCACTTTACATGTCCTAAGTTCCCTTCCTGAGAGCCACAGGAGACAGGGCCACCATTCCAAGTTCACTCTGGGAGACTTGGACCAGAGAATCGAAAGTAATCACAGGAAATGGAAATGGTGAGAAGCAGTGATGTGTCTGAAGTATAGCTTCTTCTCATAAACGGGCTCCATGAAAACACAGCGATCTCTTTTTACTAGGATAAGGACATTCTTCTCCAATCAGGGAAGGAACCTCTTCTGTTTTCTGAGGCTACAACTCTGACAGAAAAGAAAGGTATAAAGATACTACCCAGCAAGGATGACTTCCACTCTCCCTCTGCCCAGTCATGGGCCATCTCCAAGCTGGAGAGAGAAGCAGGGCCCAGAGAACACAGGCCACAGACCTCACATGTGGGCTTCGGTCAGAGACTCACATAGAAGGAATCCCGCAGAGAGGAACTGAGGGGGAAGCCAATCTGAATCTTGAAGAGTGGTGAGGCAAAATTCACAGCTCTGACAAACAACTGCAGGTCTCCAACTTCAAGGCTTGACCCCTAGGTAAAGAGGGGAATGTCTGAGCCAAGACAGAGAGGAAAACAAAGACCTGTGAGCTTCTCCCTTCTTTCAGGTTCAGAAAGATCCTGAGAGAGGCTCCCTAAGCCGCTTCTCACCCTTGTCTGCCACAGACTAGCCCACCGGGAATCGGGGTCTTAATTGCAGGAAAGTAGGGTCCCTTGGTAATCAGGAAAACACAGGTTCAGTGACAGCATACAGAAGAAAAACCAAGAGAGGCTTTTGGATCTGCTGCGATTTTACTGAGCTCAAGGCAGTGATTTTATAGTACATTCAAGAAGAAACAGCAAGGAGAGTTGGCAAACTTTCCAGAACTACTGGACAGGTTACTAATAATTCAATTTTCATACATTAACCAAAGTACATAGTCATGGGTCATGGTTGACAAGTTACAGCATAATACATTTTTAAGTTTAGACAATGGTCACAAAACCGCAGGCACAAGTCTGGAACAAAACTTTTTAAGAACTAAGAGATTGTGACTTTTTTTGAAGTTTTATTATTACCTTATCAATAACTTTTACTTTGTGACCTTAAGGTTTTCTTTTTCTGTCTCCCAGGGAAATGGCTAAGGCCTGTTAAAATGTAATCTGAGTCAAGATTTAGGGCTTTCTTTTGTTGGGAGCATAGGGAAATGGCTCAGGCCAATTGTAATGCACCTGGAGCCAATTTTTCAACATGACTTTCTTTGGTACAGTGTGTGCAATGCCACCATTAACTGTTGTGTATTTGATTAATAATAGTTTGTTTTTGCTGTGGTGTTAATAAGCACCAAGGAGGCCTAGCTCTTAGCAATTTTTGCATGAAGTTTAAAGTATAGTAAAGGACCCACTGTCCTTCTATATTAACCCATCTATCTTCCCATTCATTATATGTTCCTGTGAAAGGAGGGGGAGAATCAGGGACCCTTTGTATGTTATTTTTTTTATAGGAGGAGCCCACCATCTGCCTTTAATTAAATAATGTCTCCCATCATACACGACTGCCACTGGAATTCCCATTTTACTCAGTAACAGTCATGATATAAAACGTCATTCTTACCTGATTATCCTATTTTGAACTTTCTTCAAACAATTTATTATTTTGTAATTGGTCTATGATATCATCCAATGTAATGTTGTTTTTCCAATGAATTTTTGCAAGAACTTTTAAGAAAGGAGGGTTGTACTCAAAAATATTTTTATATTTAATTTGACTATGATTTACAGAAAGTTCCTGCTCCAAGAGTGGCCTAAAACTGGGGGAGGTATTTAGCTATTATTGCCATCTCCCGGAACATCTAGGTAACAGAAATGTTTAATTAAACTTGAGAGAGGACTTTGTTCTATTCAGAAAGTATATTATAACTAAGAAAGACAGCATGCCAAGCCCAGCACCAAGGAAGCGTGACATCTTAGGAGCATATCGGGAAATGGTCAAGGCCGAGCACTCTGCCAGGGACCTCCAGGGCGTCAGGCCCCAAAGGACTTTGCTCCCCTGCCTGCCTTGAATATGATTTTCATCATTGCTCACACAGGCGACACTGGAGTTGGTGTGGCACTTGTCCCCTCTTCATGAAGGGGCCCAAGCAGGCCTTGGCTAGGAGTCATTAAGACACTTCTTTCTGTCTACATATTTAACACACCTCATTTACTTCAACTGGTACCCTCATTTGCAGGGCTGTAGAAAAATAAGTCCTGCTGTCAGAATATCAACAAACTATCCAGTACCTATTTTCTTGATCATAATTATTTTGTGGGTTAAAAGACAAAATCTGAATACAGTGAAGATTTGTACTTGAAAGGCCTTTTTTTTTGTCTTTTTGAGACAGGGATTCCCTGTAGCCCCACCTGTCCTGGAACTCGCTCTGTAGACCAGGCCTTGAACTCACAAAGATCCACCTGCCTCTGCCTCCCGAGTGCTAGGATTAAAGGTGTGTGCCACCACACCTGGCAAAAGGCCTTTTTATACAATGGGGTTTGTTTCCTAAAATATTTCTCCATATAAATTTGAGGATTCCCTAGAAATTGTCCTAGGCCACCTTTTGTCCTTGGATTCCAGTTTGGGAAACCTCCTCCTAACTTTCCCAAATGGGTCTCAGTCCATACGGTAGCACTGACTCATTATGACCCTAGCCTGGTTTTGCTCGGCTTAGGGTCTCTACTCAGCTCTTGGCTTTTTCACTGCCCCTTCCTGCCCCTCCCAGATTCATCCATACCAGCCACCATTGTGCAAATCTGTGTTCTGCCTGGGCCCCCCTCTCTACTAGGGGTGGGGGACCCAGCCACTCTTCACCTTACTCCCAGCAATCTCACATGATTGGGGATCTCCACCCCACGATGCTGCATTCAAGGACTACTTTTTTTCACTTCTGAGGCTTTATTCTAGTTGCTCAGACCATCTTCCCTAACTGGGTTGCTGTCCCTCCACCTAGTTAACTTGAACCTCTTCCCATAACCCTTACAGGCTTTCCAGCCCATGTACCTAGTACCCTTGGCATTCAAATTTGGACAATGGAGCAGTCTCTTGATTAATGGCAACATGATCATTCCCCTTTCTACAACTCTTAGTCTAGTGCCATGCACAAAATAGCTATTGCTATCCAAGTCTGTCTCATTGTTCCCCGTAAGGCCCTTCTGATCCCAGAGAAAAGAGACAGCCAGCAGGTTGAGACTAAACAATCAGTAATATTGCCCCTCTAGAGAAAATATGGGGGAGAGTTATATTACCCATGGCTTAGATGAAGCACTACAGGTACCCAGAGAACTATATTCCTCAGGCCACAAGGGCCTTCACTGATAAATTCAATCTAGCAACCAGAACTACAACCTCTACATCTAGCTCAGTTACAAGATGGAGAAGTTCACCTCATTGGTATCACTTATGTTGCCCTGGTAAGATAGGGAGCGGGGATGGTGTTGAGCGGGAGCTTGCAAGTGTGCTGGGAGTGGTAAGGGTCAGGGAGTTGTAGAGAGTGATGTAGTGTTTCTCCAGCTCTCTGTCTTCAGGGAGCTTGTGGTCATTCCTGGGCCTATAGGGAGAGAAGAAATGTACAGGTTCTAGAGTCAGAGAAAAAAAATAGAGTCAGAGAATATGAGAGTCACAGAGACTCAGAAATCAGAAGCTGGCAGAGGCAGCTAAGACTTTTCTTGTCTATATGCTGATGGTGGCAGATGAATGACTTGCTGTGGGCACTGCAGTGAGCAAGATGGTTTGAGCATGGCTGCTGGTGTGCATGCTTGCAATACCTTGGCTCGGAGAAAACGGTGTTGATTGCTGAGTCGAAGTACTAGATAACAGTCAAAGTACAGTTGTCATTGAAACTGCTGAGGGGATGGGAATGAAAGTTTGAGTCACCAAGGGAGATGTGTACCCTGTGTTTGTTTGAGTGGAGTCTCTGGAGGCTGTTGTGGGGAGCACCTCTGATGTGGTTGGGGGTGTGTTGCTCACACTGCAATCAGATGGGGTGGTTGATTCATGAGGAGATGACGTCCTCTGAGAAACTGTCTGCGTCAGAGCAGGTCCAGTTGGGGAGGAGGAGGGAGTTGGTGTGGTCCCCTCTGTGAGCCAGCTGGTGTCAGCTTGGCTGGCGGTCTCGATGCTTGTGATGTATTGGTTCTGGAAAATTGCTGATGACTCCTGAGCAGAGGTGCTGAGCATTATTACAGTTGACATATCATTTAGTGACGGTGTCACTGAGACTCCTGTGACAGCTGGTGTGGAACTTGGGGTGACTATGGGTGATATTCTCCCTGTGTTTCCTGGAGTGGAATCTGTGGAAGATGGACTGGGGAGCACCTCTGATGTGGCTTGGGGTGTTTTACTGACACTGGAAGCAGATTGGGTGGTTGTTTCATCCAGTGAGGGTGTCCTCTGAGAAAGTGTCTGTGTGAGAGTGGATACGGTTGCAGAGATTGGAAGAGATGTGGTAGTCAGTGCTGTGTGCTGGCTCTGAGACAATGCAGATGACTCCTGAGCTGAGGTGCTGGGTGTTGTTGCTGTTGACAGATCATTAGGTGAGCTTGTCACTGAGACGCCTGTAGTGACAGGTGTGGAACTGTGGGTAACTATGGGTGATGTGTGCTCTGTGTTTCCTGGAGTGGATTCTGGAGAGGGTGTCATAGTGAGGCCTCTGATGTTGCAGAGGGTGTGTTGCTCACACTGGTAGCAGATGGGGTGGTGGCTAAACTTGGAGAGGATGTCTCCTGGGAAGCTGTCTGTGTCTGAGTGGGTTCACTTTCAGAGGATGAGACAACTGATATGGTTCCCTCTGTGAGGATGCTGGTGTCAGTGTTGGTGGAGGTCTCCATGCTTGCTGTGTGCTGGGTCTGAGAAATGGCTGATGATTCCTGAGCAGAGGTGCTGGGTGTTGTCACTGTTGACAGTTCAGTTGGTGAAGTTGTCACTGAGACTCTTGTAGTGACTAGTGTCGAACTTTGAGTAAAGAGTTCTGAGGTGCATGGTGTGTTTCCTTGAGTGGGGTCTGTGGGGGGTGTTGTCACGAGCACTTCTGAAGTGGTTTGGGGTGTGTTGCTGACACTGGAAGCAATAGCAGTGGTTGTTTCATCTGGAGAGGATGTCCCCTGGGAAGCTGTCTGCATCTGAGTGGCTTCACTTGCAGAGGATGAGACAGCTGATGTGGTCCCCTCTGTGAGGATGCTGGTGTGAGTGTTGGTGGAGGTCTCCATGCTTGCTGTGTGCTGGGTCTGAGATAATGCTGATGATTCCTGAGCAGAGGTGCTGGGTGTTGTCACTGTTGACAGTTTATCTGCTGAGGTTGTCATTGCAGCTCCTGTAGACCTTTCAGTGACCACTGAAACTGTGTGCCCTGTGTTAGTTTGAGTGGAGTCTCTGGAGCCTGTTGTGGGGAACACCTCTGATGTGGTTGGGGGTGCGTTACTGGTACTGGAATCAGATGGTGTGGTCGATTCATGAGGAGATGACATCCTCTGAGAACCTGTCTTTGTCAGAGTGGGTCCAGTTGAGGAGGAGGAAGGAGTTGATGTGGAAATTCCTGTAGTACAAATATAAGAAACAAGAAATGTATTATCCTGCAGATTTTAGTTTAGTGACATGAAAAGTCTGGCCCAATTACTTCATACATGTAGCAATTCCTATGATTTTCATGAACAGTGATTTCAGTAAGATCTTGTTTGTTTAACCATTGCCAAGAATCCTTCTCATAGGCACACACCTATGGGTAAATAATGTTGTAAATAATATTTGTCAGTGTTTTGTTCCCATTACGGATCATTTGGGGAAGGTAGTAACAGAATGATTGATATCCCTTACTTCCCTCCTGTGAGATTTGGAAGCTAAGAGCCACAAGTCTCAGTCTATAACACTGTATAATTAAAACATAAACAGACCATGTGATCAAAAATTTCAAATTAAAGCTAGGAGGAGCCCGGCAAGTTCAAAGCTGACTTGAGCTATGTAGCAAAACCCTGTCCTCAAAGAAAAGAAAACAATGAAACTCCAACCACTCCCGTTCCATGCACTTAGCTTTCAAACTAAGGATCAGATCGGCCTTCTTTCTCTCACACAGCTCCCTTTTCTCTGTAATCTACATTTCTTCCTTTTGCTTTTTCTTCTAAACTCATCTTCTCACCCCATTCACCCCATCCCTAATGATCTCTCACTCCAAGAAGAAATCTTGAGCCTCATTTGGTCTCTCATTTATCCATATGCAAGTCCAAGGACCTCTCTGGCCCAGCAGGCTCTTTGGAGACCAGAGCCAGAGAAAAGCCTATGAATGTGTGCAGGCACATGCTGCGTAAGGATGTTTCAGCCAAGGATGGGCTGCATGGAGGATAGTGGTCCCCTGCCGTGTGATGCCTAGTGATATTGGAGCATCTTTGTTTTCATAAGTTCTCTGTGATATTTGCAGGATGTGTGACCTTTTTCAGAAAGTGTCCTTGCTGTTGAGTGATACCTGACTATTGCATATGTGAGCTTCTTCCTTGCCTGAACATGTGTGTTTGGACACTTGCTTACACAGCTACTGCTGTTCCTCTTCCCCCTTCTCCTCCTCCTCCTCCTCCTACTCCTCCTCCTCTCCCCTCCTCCTCCTCCTCTCCTCCCTGTCCTCCTCCTTCTCCTCTTCCTCCTCCTTCCTTCTTCCTGCATTCTCCTCCTCTCCTTTCCATTCTCCTTCCTGTTGTACTGAGGACTGAATCCAGCACCTTACATAGACTAGGTCAGCACTCTCACTGAGCTGTATCTCCAATCTTCTTTTAACTTAAAAATAAAGGTTTTATTTATTTTTATTTTATATAGTTGCCTGCATGTACCCAGGAATACAGGAGAATTTATAAGGACACAAGTTAAAGTGACACTCCGTGGGAAGAATGTTTAGGGAGCACGAGGTAGGAGGAGCTCCCACCTGGTCCTCAGATATCAGGTTACTTTTTATTCCTTTTCGGCTCTACTGTGGGCAATCTTTGCAGGTGTCTCTGCTATAGTTGATTCCCTCTGCTTACAATCTAGCCTCTCTCTCTCTCTCTCTCTCTCTCTCTCTCTCTCTCTCTCTCTCTCTCTCTCCCCTAGGAAACAGGGGTGAATGGTATATGATTTTCAAAACCCCATGGGGAGAATCGGGGTTCACTCAAGACAAACCTTATTGGGAAATTCCTAAGTCACTAGCACCTTAGAATCTTCAGGACCAGTGACCACTGAGTTTCAGGACTAAAGGACTTTTAGAAACCCACCAAATGTTTTCTCTGTTCATTTCTTTTGCCTTCAGAAAGAAAAAAGAATCAATATAATCAATGAATCTAGCTTTGGTTGTATCAATCTTCAGTCCAACTGAGTTGTAAATTATGTTTTAATTTTTCTTTTTCAGAAAAAAAGGGCCCAGGAAGACAAAAGCCTATGAGAATCATAACATGGTCCTGAGCAAGGAAATAAAGAGAGGAACACAGAAGAAGGACATTGGTAACAACCCAATTTCTTTTTATATTTTACATCATTAGGCATGTACTGTACCAGTACTGCTGTACTGGTATTTTTACACCAGTACTTTAACTTCCAAAAAGTCAAATATTAATAATAAAAAAAACAATAGTGGTAGCTTTCTCTTGAGTCAACCCTTTTTTTGAGGCTGAAATCTAACCCATACAGTTATTGAGGTATAACAATAAAAACATATGCAGTATTTGATTCTTCACTGAACACACTTTTCTTTTTTTTTCTTTTCTTTTCACAATAGCATCTCCCTATAGCCCCTGCTGTCCTGGAACTCACGCTGTAGACTAGGAGGCTGGCCTTGATCTAACAAAGATCCACCTGCCTCTGCCTCCAGTACTAGGATTAAAGATGTGTGCCACCACACCCGGCGTGAACACACTTCTATACATAAAGAGCTGTTAGGTCTCAAGGAACATGATTGCCAGGACCGAGCTGCGGCTGCTTCTGTGGATGCTGTTTTCTCCAAGGCTCCATAGGCGGGGTTAAATTTCTAGTGTTGGGGGCTGGAGCACTAGCTCAGCAATTAGGAGCACTGGCTGCTCTAGCAGAAGACCTGGGTTTGCTCACTAGCACCCACATGCTGGCTAACAACCATCTATAACTCTAATTCTAGGGGAGCTGTAATGTCTTCCTTTGGCCTCAGTGTGTACCTACACTCATATGCACGTACCCACACAAACAGACACGTAATTAAAAATAATAAGTATAAATCTCTTTAAAATTTCTAGAACTTTGGGAAAGAGAGGAGTGGACAGAGGAGGTTGGATTTGATCGTGTACACTCTTTACATATGTGGAAATTTTACAATGAATTGCTCTAAAATGTGACTAAACTATACTACTAAAATATGTTTTAATTCTCAATTAAAACATCTATCATGATTGATCAAATTCAAAACACTCCAAGCATTAATTTGGGAAACGTTCCATTAATGTACCTCTTTGGTGGAGAGCTCTGATGCATACATTCAGGGCCTTGGAAGTAAATTTGTCAACTGATAAATGAATTATTTTCAAAACCCTGTGTCATGACTGTCCCTCAGTTGAAAAAGTATCATCAATTTTTGCTTCCAGAGAATTTAGAAATAAAATAAAATTTTAATACATCTTGTGTGATTTGAAGTGTCCAATTTTTCTTGCTAAAGTTGTCAAATACTTTATTTATTTTTTTAATCTTTTTAATTTTTGTATTTGTAAGAATGTACTATCTGCATGTACATTTTGTGCACCCGTGTTGTGCAATGCCCTGGAGGTCAGAAGAGGGTGTCGGATTCCCCTGGAACTGGAGTTAAAGATGGTTCTCAACCACCATGTGGGTGCTGGGGATGGAACCCGGGTCCTCTGCAAGAGCAGTCTCTAGGCCATCTCTCCAGCCCGTCAAATACTTTCTTTAAAATAACCCTGGGGGTTCTGGAGAGATGGCCTAGTGGTTAAGAGCACCAACTGCTCTTGCAGAGGACCCAGGGATGCATCCATCCCCAGCACCCGCATGGCCCCCAGCACGCACATGGAGGCTGAGAACAGTCTTTAGCTCCAGTTCCAGGGGAATCTGACACCCTCTTCTGACATCCGAAGCATTGCACGACATGGGTGCACAGACCTACATGCAGACAGTACATTCAGACACATAAAAAATTAATTAAAATAAAATAAAATAACCCTAAGAAGGCTGCATGCAGAGGCACAGGCCTTTAACCTTGTTACTCAAGGAGCAGAGGCAGGAGGCTCTCCAGGACACATAGTAAGACCTTGTTTCAAAAATCAATCAATCAAACAAACAAATAGCCCTAAGAGGCACAAAGCGGTGGAGGCAGCTTCCCTCACTACACTGAGTAAGTAGCCCAGACAGAAGGAGAGCATTCAGCAACACCGAGTTCTTCCTGGCTCAGTGAGTCAGGCCTGGCCAGGAACATGGGAGTCTGAGATGTGCCTGAAGGGATGATGTCCAGGGAAATTGGCCCCAACAATGAGGGGTGGAGGTGCAGGGTTCCCACAGAGAAGCCACCTGATCAGACTGGCTTGTAAATAACCCCAGAGCTGGCCAAGCACCACTGGCCATGTGTTAGGACCCCAAAACTTGGGAGGCTGAGGCAGAAAGAGGGTTTGAAACCTGCTGATCTACCTGGTAAGAATGTCTGAGCCAGTCTCCCAAGAGAAGAGTAAATCCTGGAGCTGGGGATAAGGGTCAGTGACAGAACATGTGATTTTCAATTGTGAAGCCCTGGGTTGATCCCCAGTGCTCACATGTACACACACACACACACACACACACACACACACACACACCCCTATCTGAAGATTATAATGAAGAACATTTTGCTTGAGGTTTTCATCCACCAGAGGGGAAAAGGCCAAATTAAACTGGAATAGTGGAAACCAGAGAGGTGGCTCAATGGTTAAGAGCATGGACGGCTCTCACGCAAGACCTGGGGTTCAGTTCCCAGAACCTACAAGGCAGCTAACAACCATCCCTACCTCCAGTTCCAGAGGATCCACCAACTTCTTCTGGGCCCTGTGGGGATTACACGACACAGGTGCACTTACATATATGCAGGCAAAATGCTCAAACACATAAAACAATTTTTTAAAAAGAGATTAACAATGATTATAAAATAGAACAATTATAAGTACATATTGTAAAATGTTATTTAAAACTTATGAATTGGGGGCTGGAGAGATGGATCAACAGTTAAGCTCTTGCAGAGGACCTGTGTCTGAGTCCTACCACCCATATGGCAGCTAACAACCACCTGTAACTCCAGTTCCAGGGTATCCAATGCCCTCTTCTGACTTCTGTAGGCATCGCATGACATGGGCGTACTTACACACATGCAGGCAATATACTAATACACATAAAATACAAATAATAAATAAAATAAAACATAAATTATTCATTTCTGGAATTTTCCATCTAGTATTTTAGACCAATTGATTATAGGAGAATATTAGTGCATAACATTGTTCTTTTCTGAAAGAACATGAAATTTCTCTCCTTTCTTTTTGCTGGAATGGAACCCATAGTATTGGGAATTCCATGTAGACACTCTACCACCAAGCCACATACCCTGACAAGCTTTTTGTAAGCTCTCACTTGAAAGTTTGAATGGCTCACTTAAAAAGGAAAAGTATGGGCTAGGTGTGGTGGCTCACTCCTGTAATGACAATACTTGGAGGCTGAGGCCCGAGAACTGCTGTGACTTTGAAGGCAACCTGGGTTACATTACAGGAGTGAGCCACCACACCCAGCTCATACTTTTCCTTTTTAAGTGAGCCATTCAAAGTTTCAAGTGAGAGTGATCATAAAAGAGCTCTAACTTATGAGAATAAAATGATTCATTTGCAAGCTTGCATGCTTATTTTTTTTATTTATTATTATTATTTTTTTTGGTCTTTTTGAGACAGGGTCTCCCTGTAGCCCCAACTGTTGTGGAATTCTCTCTGTAGACCAGGCTGGCCTTGAACTCATAAAGATCCGCCTGCCTCTGCCTCCCAAGTGCTAGGATTAAAGGCGTGCACCACCACGCCCGGCGCTTGTGTGTTTATTAATAGTAACTACTTCCTGGGCACACACATCTAAGCTGTTAAGGACAAATGTGTGGATTGAACTGCAGGACAGCTTACTGGCAATTCTTATGAAACATTCAGGGATTATGTAAGTTCAATGTGTATAAATTATTCTAGAGTTTGGAAAAAGGATGCTTTACGGTTAATTTTATTATGCTGCTATAACTTTAATCTTCAAACTACACAAAGACAGGGCTGGAGAGATGGCTCAGCAGTTGAGAGCACCGACCGCTCTTGCAGAGGACCTGGGTTCAATTCCCAGCACCCATATGGCAACAAACAACCTCTGTAACTCCAGTTCCAGGGGATCCAACACCCACTCCAGCCTCTACAGGTATTGCACAACATGGGTATATTTACATACTTGCAAGCAATACACTCATACACATAAAATTTTAAAACTAATAATAAACTACATAAAGACAATTCAAGAAAAGAAAACTAAAATTAAAAGATCTCAGTAACAACAAAGAAAGATCCTACACAAAAATATCAACAAGCCAAACCCAATATAAAAGATTTTTTTAAGTACTTTATGGGCAAGCTGAATTTAGTCCAGAATTGTGAAATAAATATAAGAAATTGGGCTGGAGAGATGGCTCAGCAGTTAAGAGCACCAACTGCTCTTTCAGAGGACCCGGGTTTGATCCCCAGCACCCACATGGCGGCTAGGAACCATCTTTAACTCCAGTTCCAGGGGAATCTGATGCCCTCTTCTGAACTCGGCATCTTTGCACGACACGGGCACATAAAAATTTATTTATTATTTTTTATGTGTATGAGTATACTGTCTGCACCTAGGTTGGTTTAGCCGGGTGTGGTGGCGCACGCCTTTAATCCTAGCACTTGGGAGGCAGAGGCAGGTGGATCTTTGTGAGTTCAAGGCCAGCCTGTCTACAGAGTGAGTTCCAGGACAGCTGGGGCTACAGACATAGTGAAAATTACTATATAAACAGATGGTCATCCCACAGATACAGGAAGTGTTTGATAAAAGTTGAGACTCCTTCCTGTTAAAAGTCCTTTAAAAAGCTGAGAATGGTGGTGCACACACCTAGGATTAAAGTACTAGGGAGGCAGGAGGCTGAGGCAGGAGAGTCTTTGTGAAATCGAGCCCAGCCTAGTCTATATAGCAAGTTCCAGACCAACTGGGCTACTGAATAAAAAAAATCCCCTAAAAGCCAGCTGTGGTACATAACTATAATCCAGTACTTGAGCTGCTGAGCCAAGTTTAAGGCCAACCGGAATTATGTAAAGACACTGTGTCTCAAAGAAACAAAAATGTTCTATGCTGGTGAGGTGTCACAGTAAGGGTGCTTGCTGCCAAGCCCGAGGACTTGAGTTTGCTCCCCAGAATGCACATGGTGGCAGGAGAAGGAAATCTCCACATGCATGGCATGGCACATGTATGAACATGTTCACACATACACATATAAATAAATAATAAAGTAAATGTAAAAAAAGTTCTAGCAAAGGAAAAAGAAATATTAACTCCCTTACCTTCATCGACAACATAATTTTTTTTTTGTCTTTTCGAGACAGGGTTTCCCTGTAGCCCCAGCTGACCTGGAACTCACTCTGTAGACCAGGCTGGCCATGATCTCACAAAGATCCGCCTGCCTCTGCCTCCTGAGTGCTAGGATTAAAAGCGTGCACCACCACACCTGGCTACAACATAATTTTTTAATTTTTTTTTATTTTATGTATTTCCGTATGTGTATGAATGTACTGTCTGCATGCAAGTTTGTGCACCCGTAACACAATAAGTAAACTTGTTGGGAGTATTTCCTTTAAAATCCAGAATAAGACCAATACACCACCAGCCACAGCTTTGGCTCACCATTACAGCGAGGTCTTACTAGTACAACACAAAAACAAAGATATGACAGTATAAAGGGTTTCTTTTCCATATGGAAAGGGGAAAAAAAGCTATGATTATTTGCAGACAATATAATTGCTTACACAAGAATGAAAATCAGGACTGGGGTGTAGCTGAATGGTAGAGCTCTTACCTAGCATATGTGAAGTCTGCCCCCCCATACCAATAAAAAAAGAGCCTTTCAAATGTATAAATTATTAGCAAGGTCTGCATATATGATCAAACATTTTAAAACAACTTCATCCCTATACGACAGAAAAACTTTGTTTGTTTGTTTGTTTTCAGGACAGGGTCTCCCTGTAGTCCCAGCTGTCCTGGAACTCACCAGGCTGGCCTTGAACTCACAAAGATCCACCTGCCTCTGCCTCCCAAGTGCTAGGATTAAAAGCATGCACCACCATGTCTGGCTCAGAAAAACGTTTTATTTTTTTATTTATTTATTTTTTAGAAAAACATTTTAAAAGCTGTAAACTTTATATAGTGTCAAAAATTTAAAGTACTTAAATATAACTAAAGATGAGTTTCATCTTTATGGAAAAGTCATATGACTTCATTGAAATATGTTAAAGCTATAACCACTTTACGTAGTTTGGAAAATATAGCTGAAAGACCAAAAATCTGTAGTATCACTACCATGACAGCTACAACATCCTGCCTGTCCCCAGGCCTTGCCTGTGCTTTATGTGCACATGCATGTGGAGGTCAGAGGTCAATGTTAAGTGTCTTTCTTGATTGCTCTTCACATTTATTTTTAAAATATTTTATGGGGCTGGAGAGATGGCCTAGCGGTTAAGAGCACCAACTGCTCTTGCAGAGGTCCTGGGTTCGATACCCAGCACCCACATGGTGGCTGAAAATTGTCTTTAGCTCCAGTTCCAGGGGAATCCAACGCCCTCTTCTGACCTCCTCAGCATTGCACCACACGGATGCACAAACCTACATGCAGACAGTACATTCATACAAATGAATAAATAAATAAATATTTAATAAAAATAATAAAAATAGCCGGGCGTGGTGGCACATACCTCTAATCCTAGCACTTGGGAGGCAGAGGCAGGCAGATCTCTGTGAGTTCAAGGCCAGCCTGGTCTACAGAGTGAGTTCCAGGACAGCTGGGGCTACAGGGAGACCCTGTCTCAAAAAGACCAAAAAAAAAATAATAAAAATATAAATATTTTATTATTTTGATTTATGTGTATGAATGTATTGCCTGTATGTGTATATGTACAGCCATGTCATGCAATGCCTGCAGAAGTAAGAAGAGGTCATCGGATCCCCTCAGACTGGAGTTAACAATGGTCATTAGCTTCCTTGTGGGTGCTGGAAATCGAACCCAGTCCTCTGCAAGAAGCAGTGCTCTTAACCACTGAGCCATCTCTCCAGCCCCTCAACCTTATTTTTTCATTAAGTATCTTTCACTGAGTATGGAGCTCACTGATTCAGCTTGACTGGTCGGCCAATGAGTTGCAAGAATCTGCTTTTCAAAACAAAAGACATCAAATGCTGGAGAGGTTGTGGGGAAAAAGGAATACTCATCCACTGCTGGTGGGAATGCAAACTCATACAACCACTGTGGAAAGCAGTGTGGAGAACCCTTAGAAGACTCAAAATGAGCCTGCCCCCTGACTCAGTCATACCCCTCCTGGGTATATACCCACAAGACTCATCCTACTGAAAAGATACATGCACAGTTATGTTTATTGCAGCTCTCTTCACAATAGCGAAGAGCTGGAACCAACCCAAATGGCCCTCAACTGATGACTGGTTAACAAAAATGTGGTACATCTACACAATGGAGTTCTATGCAGCAGCAAAGAAAGACGACATCATGAACTTAGCAGGTAAATGGACGGAACTCGAAGCCATTAGGCTAAGTGAAGTAACAGTCCCAGAAAAAAAAGGTGAATGGTTCCCCTCATCTGTGTATGCTAACACCAAATCCCCAGTTGGCATGCAAACTAAGCAACTTTATTATTATATTTCATTGTATCTGAAAGCAACTGAACTATTATAATATGAATCTCTTAATGGGCTCTAGAATTGACCTACCACTTCTATTCTCACATTGTAATTACCATATATGGCTGGAAGATATGTATTCATATTCTAAAAAATAAAAAAAGAATGTAAATTTATACTTCTTTTTACCTGCATGCAACTTTACTGTTAAAATGTTAATCTTTAAATGCATTTTGGAATTAACTTGTAGTTTATTTTCAAACTTTGTAACTTTGATTTATGTGTGGAGTGTATACATGCATATTTTGGAATTTTATAAAATTAAAGGGAACAAAAAAGGAGAGAGAAAAACCTATTCAAAGAACTGACCAAAAGAGTAAACTTTTGCATCGAAAAGGTTATAAAAGACTGAGAAAAAGATGCAAGACAGGACTTAACATATATGGTAGAATCCATGATCTCTGGCGGGGGGGGCGGGGGCATGATAGGTGGGCATGGATGGGGGGATGAGTCTAAATTTGATTAAGAATTTTTGTATGAAATGTGCTCAATAAAAATTAACTTAGAAAATTGACAATAAATGTAATCAATATGGGCTATCAATTAGGTTATTTTACTTAGTTAATGAAATAGAAAATGGGAATAGCACAATCACCTGTACTCCAGCTCCAGGAGAATTTGATACTTCTCACCTCCAACAGGCACAGTTACACGCACCCACACACGACAGGCAATAAACAATATAAAATAATATAAAAAATAAATCTTAAAAAAAAAAGAGTAGTGGCCTGAGTTTATCTGAAAACTGTTTCCCTAAAGGGATGAGCAGTCTGTCAAGGGAGTAGCTTAAGATCTATTTAATAGGATGGGAGATACAACACCTATAGGTCTGTTGTATTAACAGAGTCCTTCCTTCTTACAGCAGGCTCAATGGGTTTCAAGATTTTTATACTTAACACTCCACACAATAAAACCTATGCCAGCAGCATGCTGTAGTTTGCTTTCTTTCCTGGCCAATGTCAGGAGAGTCTGTAATAAGTCAACCATGGTTTCTCTAAATAAGAAGCCAAAAGGAGGACTGCCAGGCAACAGCCCCATTCGGTGGGATTTAAAATTAGTCTGAAAAGCAAACAGTTTCTTGAAGGAAAGGACACAGGGAAATAGGGACTGACATTCCCTGAAAAGCAGGGCTGTAGCTGTGTCACAACTTTTCTGCCAAGAAACTTGGCAATATGTATGAATACCATGAAAATTCACACAATGGCATTAGCCAGTAATCCAACTAACAGAAACTTATATTAAGGAAATGAGCTGAAATAATATCACACCGAAATAGTCATCAAGCTTTATTTATAGCAACGACACACTGCAAACAGCCAACATGTCCGGCGGTGAGTTCACTCTAAGCTTTCTGGCCAGTGAAGTATTAGTTAATATTTTCCCAGCATTAGAGGCTACTGCTGTCATTCTGCAGGGGTGTGTGCAAGCATCACACACACACACACGCACACACACACAGAGAGAGAAAGAGAGAGAGAGAGAGAGAGAGAGTAGCAACCTACGGAATAAGCACAAAGGATGATTCTTTAAGGAAAGATTTGTTGGGGCTGGGGAGATGGCTCAGTCTAAGAAGTTGCACAAGTATAAGGTACCTATGTTTAATCCCCAGACTCCATCTAAACACCTGGGTGTAGTGTGACGTCTGTAATCTCAGCAATGGAAGGAAAAGACAACCAGATTCTTTTTTCTTTTTTTTAATATGCCAACAGAGATGTCTTTCTTTAAAGCCAAATGACTACTGTTTTTTGACAGCATGGAATAGCCAAGAAGATAGGCCTGTAGGACAAAAAGAAAGCCTGTGCTAGAGTTTCGTGAAACTCACCCCCACCCATCGAGCAAAGGAAGGCTAGCTTCCATGTACTAATATGATAATTAGGGACTATTCTAGGAAGGGAAAGGATTGGATTAATTAGGAACTGTAAATTAGCCTCACAAATAGGACTCAGTTGGGAAGAGAAACATGCCCGAGTGGGGAAAAGCCAGCACGGCTTATCAGCCTCAGTGAACCTGCAATAAAGTTGAGTTTTTGAGCTTTAACACTTTGACTCGACTCCCTGCCGTGATTGTTTTCGATTTGGCAGCGCACTTGCTCTCCCCATCCCCACTTCATCGCGGGCCGATGGAGTGAAGATCTCCGGCGGTGAGGAAGCTAGAGGGGGTGGTCTTCACCAGCCACCTCTCTACGACCCCCACATCTGGCGGCCCAACGTGGGGCTCGAAGACCCCCACCCCCGAGACCCTAACAGCTAGAAATACGGCTGGGGCCAATCGATCTTTCGGGTAAGTGAGTCCCTGTGATGGGAAACGCAATGGGAAAAAAAATGAGGACCCAGCACTTAAAGCGCTGAGATCGATGTTAAAATCCAGGGGATTAGAACTGACTGATGCGGTCGCAGAGCCTGCCTCGGACTACGTCCTCTTTCTGGGTCCCCTGGGTAAGAGGGGCCAACCCTTTCTCCTGGGAAGTTTGGGGGAGAATAGAAAGGGCTAAAAGAAAGAGAAAGGATTCTCGGAGCAGAACCTCCTTTGGGCTTTTACCCCATGATTGTGGCGCTTAAAGCCACTTTTCATCCCGACTCCCTCCCACCTCCTGGCGTGTGGCCTTTCACCCCATTCAGCTCTGAAGCGGTTGAGAGACCCCCTGGTCTCCGGGAGGAGCATACGGCCTGGGACGCCCCTGCGATATCCGACTCCATGGGCCCCATCCCTTCCCCCTACCCGGCTTCGAGGCAGGAGGCCAGAGAGACAGAACAAAGCTTCTCTGAGGAACTCTCCTGACCACCGGCTTACGCCGAGGTGCAAGAAGGTGCGGGTCACTCTTAAATTAGTTCAAGCCTTTCCAGTTAATGTCAATCCCACCCCTGTCCGACCCTTGGACTGGTACCCCTGGAAGGCCAAGGACCTAAAAGAACTCACAAAAAGGCTGTGGCAAGAGGATGGTCCCAACTACACTGTGGGCGACCACCTCCTTACAGAGTCGCTATCATTCACTGCTGCACAGGACTCGGCATGGGATGCCGCCCAAAGCCCCCCCCTTCCCTCCCCCTCCTTCCTCCCCCCCCCCGTTAATTCCCTAATCCCATCTTTATTAGATGGGTCGCTCTATTCCGGGAGGAATGCAGGGAACAGACTGAAGCCAATGCCGCTGCTAACCCCCCCAGTAGCCCTCCACTTGGGGAATGCTGGTCGGAACCCAAACTGGGTATACTACCGGGCTTGAAAAATCTCGGGTACAGATTCCCCCATATAGGGAGCAAATTCGAGACTGCGGAATTCGGGCATGGGCTAAGCTATACACCGGGCCCATGGAAAACACCATGGCGGGGCTGTGGCAGAGGTCCGAGGAGGATTTACCATCATTCATCGACAGGGTAGAGTGGAGTATAAAGCGTAAGTTGCCTCCTGGGTACATAAGAGATCAATTCATTAGGCTGACCGTTTGGGAAGGTATAATGGTGACCATAGTCAGGCCTGTGCTGGCCTCAGTGACCAGACAATGCATTCCTGGATAATAGCCACCCAGGACGTGGGGACTCAATCTCACAAAGTTCAACGGTGGCTTTGGCCCAAGCTTTCTCGCTCTCCAAAAAGAAGCACACACACGACCACAGAAAGGGCCGACTCAAGGGGAAAATGTTTTGTCTGCCGCCGGCTAAGGAAGTCCACTTTCGCAGGAATCAGCCCGGAGAAACAAGACCAATAGACCTGATAAAGGCAGAGAAATAAGGGATTGCTTCCCACCACCGTCCTTGCCCTAGATGTAAGAGGGCTCCACCACTCGGAACAACAGTTGACTGCCAGTCACGTTATGATATCAATTTGGCGTTCTGGCCCTTTACCACTTCTCTAGAGAGGGGGCATCGCATCTTCTTTTTCCCTCTATGTAGGCCCCGTCTTTACAACCAAGTGATTGGCTTAACCGTCCGACCTAGGCCGTCCTATTAGGACAAATCCTTTGCCCTTTCTTCCGGCTAACTGGAATGTGTCCTCTATGTGTTCACTTGCTTTTTTTACCCGTCCTAAGACAGTTAATCGATATTGGGGGACCAAAGTTTCAAATTAATGGCCTTATCTTTGGATACAGGGGGCTAGAGGTCCTTTCTATTGCCCCCCTCCACCCTATTCTAGTTTTTTCAAAGGCCCCCCTCCTCTCCCTTCCCTCCCATTGATATCATCCTTGGATCCTGGCAACCTTAACCTCTATTGTTCTCCACGTTTTCCCTAGTGCATACCCCTCTTACATCTAGGGCAAGGAGAGGGGGGCAATCCCTGATTCCTCTGCCCTTTATCAGGTCTTTCTTTTTCCGGGCATTTCCTGCGAAAGTGACCTTCCTACCGCAGGCAAAACATTTCCCTCTTGATTCTGCCCTCTGTGTGGTCTTTGCTTCCTTTTGGAGAGATAAGCTTGGGCCAAAGCCCGTGAGGGCTTGAACTTTGAGAGATTGAGTTCCCACGTCCTAGGTGGCTATTATCCAGGAATACATTGTGCAGTCCCTGAGGCTGGCACAGGCCTGTCTATGGTCACTATTCATACCTTCCCAAATGGTCAGCTTAATGAATTGTTCTCTTATGTCCCCAGGGGGTAATTTACGCTTTATGCTCCGCTCTCCCCTGTCGATGAATGATGGTAAATCCTCCTCGGACTTCTGCCGCAGCCCCGCCNGTAGTGTGTGTGATGCTTGCCCACACCCCTGTGGAATGACAGGAGTAGCCTCTAATGCTGGGAAAATATTAACTAATACTTCACTGGCCAGAAAGCTTAGAGTGAACTCACCGCCGGACATGTTGGCTGTTTGCAGTGTGTCGTTGCTATAAATAAAGCTTGATGACTATCTCGGTGTGATGTTATTTCAGCTCATTTCCTTAATATAAGTTTCCTTAGTGGGATTACTGGCTAATGCCATTGTGTGAATTTTCATGGTATTCGTACATATTGCCAAGTTTCTTGGCAGAAAAGTTGTGACACAGCTACAGCCCCGCTTTTCAGGGAATGGCAGTCCCTATTTCCCAGTGTCCTTTCCTTCGAGAAACTGTTTGCTTTTCAGACTAATTTTAAATCCCACCCAATGGGGCTGTTGCCTGGCAGTCCTCCTTTTGGCTTCTTATTTAGAGAACCCATGGTTGACTTATTACAGACTCTCCTGACATTGGCCAGGAAAGAAAGCGAACTACAGCATGCTGCTGGCATGGGTTTTATTGTGTGGAGTGTTAAGTATAAAAATCTTGAAACCCATTGAGCCTGCTGTAAGAAGGAAGGACTCTGTTAATACAACAGACCTATAGGTGTTGTTATCTCCCATCCCTATTAAATAGATCTTAAGCTACTCCCTTGACAGACTGCTCATCCCTTTAGGGAAACAGTTTTCAGATAACTCAGCCTACTACTCTTTTTTTTTTAAGATTTATTTTCATTATTTTTGAGTACCTGTGTGTGTCTGTGGGTGGGTATGTGTGTAACTGCAGGTGTCCATGGAAGCCATAGAAGTTCAATCCTCCTGGAGCTGGAGTTACAGGTGGTTGTGACCCACCTGATGTGGGTGCTGGGAACTAAACTCAAGACCTCTGCAAGAGCAGTAAGTGTTCTTAACCTCTGAGATAGCTCTCCAACTCCTCAATCTACTAATCTTAAGTGGGTTAGTCTCTGGTAAGAAACCCTTGTGAGAGAAGAGAAGTCCTCTTTGCTCAGAAGGCACTCCTCAGAAGATCAGATAGCAAGATGGCTCGCTCAGTGGGTAAAGGCACTGCCGCCAAGCCAGACTCCCTGGAACCTACACAGTGGAAGGACAGAACCAGTTCCTGTAGGTTGTCCTCTGACTGCCACAGGAGTGTTATGGCACACTCATGCACACATATGCTGACACATGCACACACATATACAAAATAAATAAATGAGTAATAAAAATTTTTTGAGATAAGGTCTTACTATGTCACCCTGGCTGGTCTGGAACTTGCTACATAGCTCAAGGTTGACCTTGAGCTCACAGATCTCATCTACTTCTGCCTTCCAAGTGCTGGGATTAAAGGTGCACCACCATGCCCTACAATGAACTTTTTTTCTAAAAGATGGGATGAATCAGAATCTCTGAGGAACCCTTAAAAGCATGTTCTTGTAAGGGATGGTGGCCCACACCTGTAATCCCAGTACTTGGGGGGCTGAAACAAGGAGTTCCTTAAGTTGTCCGATGTGAAAT
Source organism: Rhizomys pruinosus (assembly GCA_009823505.1). Taxonomy (NCBI): domain Eukaryota; kingdom Metazoa; phylum Chordata; class Mammalia; order Rodentia; family Spalacidae; genus Rhizomys; species Rhizomys pruinosus. The sequence continues at coordinate 710,699 of VZQC01015571.1, forward strand.
GCCCAAATTCCTTGAGCCGATGCACCCGTCTCCTTCCTCCTGTTTCCTCTCTGCACCACTGTACCCATCTCCTTCCTCCTGTTTCCTCTCTGCACCACTGTACTTTGAAGTCAACTATCACTCAGCCAAATGATTCTCCTGGTTCCCTTTGCCGTGGTCCCCCTCATCCCACCCTCTTCACAGCTCCTCCTAACACCAGGTTCCCATGCCCTGCTATGCTTTGGATACATTGGGACTTTGTCCCTCAAAGGTTCATCTGTTGGAGGCTTGCACGGTAGTGGGACCTTTAAGAGGAAGGCTTGTGGGAGGCTCTTAGGTGAACTGGAAGCACGGCCTGGGAAGGGATTCTGGAAGCTTTGTCTCTCTGGCTTCCTGCATTGCTGGAGTGACTGTTCTGTATCATCCCAGTATGTGCACTGGTTGTTCCTGTGAGATCCTCCCAGAGCATAGAACAGGCATTCCAAATTGTGATCTATTTTTCTTATTATTTTTATGTGTATGAGTGTACTGTCTGCTTCACAGTAGGTGCACCTCTGTCGTGCAATGCTGCGGAGGTCAGAAGAGGGGGTTGGATTCCCCTGGAACTGGAGTTAAAGATGGTTCTTAGACGCCATGTGGGTGCTGGGAATCGAACCCGGGTCCTCTGCAAGAGCAGTCGGTGCTCTTATCCACTGAGCCATCTCTCCAGCCCCTCAAACCTGTGATCTAAATAAACTTTTTTCTACATAAAATTAGTCTGACTCAGGTATTTTGTTATAACAATAAAAAGTTGAACAATAAACTCCTAATATATGCTTCTTCACACCACTCCTGGATTGGTATTTGTTATAAGGACCAGGAAAGACTGCCTGTGAAAGGATCTGTACTGCCTATCCTGGAAGGAAATTGCTTCAGTGTTAAGAGCTTGACTCTCGCAGCCACATCGGAGCTGTGGAGACTGGTAATCTCTTCATAACTACGATAAGAAGCATGAACCAGGGTCCCAAAACAGTTCTGAGAAGGAGGCCATTGGCTGATAACTGAGCTTCTTCTGGTGGTGGCTGAGTGTCCAAGAATCCTGTCTGTAGGTCTGCATGGCATCTGTAAGAAGGAATGGCAACTCTCAAGGTCTTCCTAGGCCACAGGCAGTTTTGGTCGGGTCCACNGTTGGTGCTCTTAACCACTGAGCCATCTCTCCAGCCCCTCAAACCTGTGATCTAAATAAACTTTTTTTCTTCATAAAATTAGTCTGACTCAGGTATTTTGTTATAACAATAAAAAGTTGAACAATAAACTCCTAATGGATGCTTCCTCACACCACTCCTGGGTTGATATTTGTTATAAGGACCAGGAAAGACTGCCTGTAAAAGGATCTGTACTGCCTATCCTGGAAGGAAATTGCTTCAGTGTTAAGAGCTTGGCTCTAGCAGCCACATCGGAGCTGTGGAGACTGGTAATCTCTTCATAACTACGATAAGAAGCATGAACCAGGGTCCCAAAGCAGCTCTGAGAAGGAGGTCATTGGCTGATAACTGAGCTTCTTCTGGCGGTGGCTGAGTGTCCAAGAATCCTGTCTGTAGGTGTGCATGGCATCTGTAAGAAGGAATGGCAACTCTCAAGGTCTTCCTAGGCCACAGGCAGTTTTGGTCGGGTCCACCGTCTCCACACTGGGTCCTAGACTGTCAACTGACTTTTGTGACTTGTCACCCTATGCATTGGAGAATGCCTTTACACTACCTTCAGTATTCACATTTGACTCTATGAATAATAAAAATATGAATGCCTCATATTTTATCGTACTTTATGTCACTAACAGTGGGCCACAGTTCATAGAGGGGAAACTGAGACTTGGAAAGGCCTAAGAGGCTTGCCTAACATGGCGTCTCTTGTAAGCAGAGGACTGGGGCCACCAACAAAGGACAAAGCTACAGACGGGAGACGCTGCTCAGATCAGGGTCTGTCACCAAGCAGACGGAGTCTGAAATGGGGTGGAGCAATTACAGCTGTCCTGCCCCAACTCCCCCTCTGCCACCTTGATGGGGGCCTGAGACCGGGGGCCAAGTTAGGCACCCGCTTGGGGGCAAACAATGGGATATTGGGTATTTCTGCCGATTTTTCAGAGTCTCCTTTCTGTGATGATGTCCGAGTAAGTTGTGGTGGCTGTTGAGCCTGTGGGAGGTCAAGACCACTGTCTGGTGGTGACACGTGCAAAGTTTTGGGCAATTCAGCGAGAGGGGAGGCTTCATCCAGGGACGGTTAGGTTACTGGAGCCGGCTCTGAGGGGGGCTGCGCCTCACACCTGGGTCCTGGAAACCTCCATCGTTTCTTCGTCCCAATCCCAACGTAGCTTCAGCCCCGTCACGCCTTACAGCTCCTCTCTGGTTCTGGGGGTGGTGAGGTTGAAGGTGATCACAGACATTCTTCACAGTGGCCCTCCAGTGACTCCACAGTCAGGAAGAGGTGATTGGCATGCTGCTGATTCAGAAGGAGTGGCAGCCTCCGTGGTGGAGAGGACAGCACTAAACAAAGCAGAGAACCACACCCTGAAGAGAAAACAAACCCTGTGTGCTGTGCTCCTTGAGGCGAGGCTACTTCTCGCACCTGCTGTTTGTCTTGAGTTCTTCCTAGGATTGGAGGTGAGAATCCCATAAGCCATATCTCTTATGATGCATCTTTTTTTTTTCTTTAGGCCTGTGCCACCACGCCTGGCTTAAAGACAGTTCTTAGCTGCCATGTGGGTGCTGGGAATCGAACCAGGGTCCTCTGCTAGAGCAGTCGGTGCTCTTAACCGCTGAGCCATCTCTCTAGGCTGATGCATCATTTTTTTACCATTCTTTATTGGCTAGTGGGCTCTTTGCAAGGTGCCTAGGGACAGAAGGAGTCCGAGCAGAGGGTCCAGTTGTACCACTTGGGCAGCAGGCATGCCAGAGATATGAAGCTGAGGGAGAGAAGCAGGACCACCTATCTTCCACCCCATGTGGGGGCCAGGGGCTGTTTGTGTAGCAGCCTCAGAATCAGCTGTAAGCTATGTTGTGCCTAGCAGCAGGTATTTGTCCTCTACTGTTCCTAGAGTTCTAGACAAGGAAAGAAGGAAACTCAAATACTCTGCTAGTACCTGACAGAGCACCTGGAGCAGGTCGAGGTAACTACTCATGCAGTAGTTACTTCATCAACATCTTCTTTCTTTAAATTTATTCTTGTATGTGTATGAATGTACTGTCTGCATGTAGGTTGGTGCACCCGTGTCATGCAATGCTGCGGAGGTCAGAAGAGGTTGTCGGATTCCCCTGGAATTGGAGTTAAAGACGGTTCTCAGCCGCCATGTGGGTGCTGGGGATCGAACCCGGGTCCTCTGCAAGAGCAGTTGGCGCTCTTAACCACTAGGCCATCTCTCCAGCCCCCATCAACATCTAAGTGAGCAAACTCACTAGGCCCTGGTTTGAGGTTCCTTCAAATGAGTTTGGGGAGGGCGACGTTGCACCCATTTATCTTGCAACTTTTGGAGTGTCCCTAGGACCAGGAGGAGGCCAACACGATGACTATGGTCTAAGAGGTATGACCTCCCCATGGCAGATGGGAGCCAAGATCCCAAGAGCAGCTTTCGACTAGGAGGGTGAGCCCACCTCAGATGGGAGCCGAGAGCCAAGCTCTAAAACCAAGATGGTGGAAGCTGGAAGCCAAACTTCTGAGGAGAGGCACAGGAAAGGCAGCGGAAGCTGGGCTGGTATGTGCGGGTCACAGTGGGTCTGGTGTTTTGAGGCTTGTCCAGGAGCTTTGGCGACATCTCTTCCCACATGCCGGGGGAGATAAGGTGAGATGACCTCACCTGAGGGGACCCCAAGGGGAGCTATATATAAAGAAGAGTTAAGGCTCCAGTTTTGGAGTCAGCTGTGAGGGACCGATTCTAAAAGATATGACCTCGTGCTATTGGCTAAAAATTTAAAGTCAGCCCAGGTGATATGGCTCCATTACCAATGAGAGGAAATAAAAGAGGCTTGAGAGAGCTGGGAAAGAACAGCGCCATTTTGAAACGTCCAGTTCCCTTGGGCCCGGGTCATCTGCTCTTCAATTGGAACCGAAAGGAATAAAGTGAGAGAGTGGCATTGTAGGAATAATGGTGACTTGCTGCTAGACATGGTGCTTTTGATATCCCCCAACAAGATTCTCTCTGAACAGGTAAGTAATAGCAGAACCCAGTGAGCCCCCCAGTGGTTAAGAACCTGACACCTGGGGCTGGAGAGATGGCCTAGCGTTTAAGAGTGCCAACTGCTCTTGCAGAGGACCTGGGTTCGATCTCCAGCACCCACATGGCGGCCGAGAACCATCTGAAACTCCAATTCCAGGAGAACTCCAGTTCCAGGGTAATCCGACACCCTCTTCTGACCTCCGCGGCATTGCACAACACGGGTGCACAAACCTGCATGCAGACAGTACATTCATACACATACAAAAATAAATAAATAAATAATTTTTTTTTTTAAAAAAAGAACCTGACACCTGCAGTTTAAGCTGACCAAGATTTGCTGTGCGACTTGGGCAAGTTACTTGACTTCTCTGAGGTTTGAGGTACTGATGAAACTGACAATGACCCATAACACCAGTGAGGCAAAGTACACAGGGTACTTAGCTCAGCACCTTAGCTCAACCAATGCCAGTGTCATTACCTAGCACTGCCTGGTTTCTTTGTCTCTGCAGACTTGTGAGTTCAGGCAAAGGCAGCAGTCCTTGGACTATATTCTTATTAGATGAGAACCTCTGTTGCTGTGTTTAGTCTTTCCGGATCTCTGCTGCCTCCAGCAAGCCAGCATCTCCCTCCTGGATGCCCCCCCCCCCTGGCTGCTACTTCATTTCACCCCCATCCCTTTCCAATCACAGTTTCCAGAGCAATCATTTCAAAGATTGTGCTAAAAACTGCACATGTCACTTCTTTACACAAGCCCCTCACTGGGCAGGTAAATTCCTTAAAATCTGTAATCTACCCTGCAGGGAGGCTCCAGTCAGCTCTGTAGGTCCCCAAGGAGCTGAGCGCTGGGTGACTGTTTCAGATGCCCAGGTCCTGCCAACATGAAGTCACATGCCTGGCACCTGCTTCTCCCTAATTTCTCCTCGGCCATCAGGACGCAGTTCACACATGCAGTGTTTCCTCAGAGAGGCCTTCCAGGACTCACCGTACAAATGAGGCCCTCTCAACGCCCCCTTTTAAACTCACCCCCGCCCCCCCCATGCTCATTCCACACAGCACTTATACATTTGTTGGTAGCAGGGAACATTTCTGTAATTATTTTGCCTGTCTGCATTTGACAAGCTCTTAGGTCCAGGAAGCAGGACCATGTCGATTTCATCCTTCACTGTCACACACAGTGCTGCCCGAGAACGATGTTGGGCATGAGGTGGCATTTCTCAAAGGGTCCTTTAAATTAACAAATGAACTATTGACATCTCGCTGGGTTGGCCGCACTTCTGTTCTTCCTGCTGCGGAGGGGCTTGCTGGGAAGTTTGGAAACAATTGTGCGTGGCTGTGGAAACCTGGATTCTGGTCCCAGTTGCCTCACTTCCGGATCATATGACCTTAAACAGGTCAGTTGAGTTAGCGATCTGTGGGAGGCAATGGCCACAACTTCCTCATCTTCATGTCCAGAGCTCCCAGCATGAGCAGCTCCAAAGCCTGAGCTCCGTTAGCCTTCTGAATTCCCACAACCCACTGTCGGGAGTCCAAAGCATAGATCCATATCTATAATTCCTTCGACAGGCACATGGGAGAGCAGAGTAGCCTGCCACATAGACCGGGGGCCTCCGTGAGCACAGCTATCCTCCGTGGAGGCCTTGTATGGCACCCTGTTCCCAGGGCCTCTTCAGAGTCTCCAGGAAGACGTCCTGTGGAGTGCTGACAAATTGCTCTCATTTTGACTCAGCCACTGAGCAGATGCCAAGGAATGAGCTCAGCCTAACAGAAAGAGTACAAAGTTGAAGTAGGAAGTGCTGGGCCTATAGGGCACCAGCCCCGGCCTGCAGGGAAGTGGCCCCACAAACCAAATTATGTGTCTCTGTGAGGTGTTTTAGCCCGCCATGAAACCAGGGGACAGACGCAGTAACAAGACTACTTCTTTGAGCACAGGAAAGGCCTGCTGCTTCTTAGCCTCTCCTGTCAATGAAGACACAAGTCACTCATTTGGGAAATAGCACCTGGGCCAGCCCCTCTTAGGAGCCCTGGCATGAAGGAGAGTGCTCAGGGGATACTCCGTCCTCCCAATCCCCAGCTCCCAAATAGGGGAGTACTCTCAAAGAAGTTTTACTGGCTCTTCAACTTAATGCTGTCTCATTTGTCCTCCTGACAGTCCTACATTCTAGTTCCTTCCATTCCACTTCCAAGAGCCTAAGGCCATGGTTTATCTGATCTGCCAACCGTCCTGCTCCTTGTTACATGTCTGTGGAGCCCTTGACTTATATCTAGGGTTTTGTTGTTCTTGTCATTGTTTTGCCTCGGTAGGACCTCTTGGACAGGGACCCTCTTATTTTGGGTGTCCCTGAGCAGAGGAAGGTCTTGGCTTAGGGGCCAGCTGGGCCTGCGTAGTTTTGCAGCTTTGGTTGCTGACCTGGGAGGCCTTACCCAGCCTGATGTCAGGAGGGGAAGCTCCCAGAAGCCAGTGGGAGACTTCTCCCTGGGTATGCTGTGACCATGGCTCTCCTCCCCAGTCCTGCACATGCTGCGACTTCCTAGCCTTCTAGTGGCTACTCAGAGTGGTGACCTTCTGTGACTGGGTCTCCAGCAGTCCTGATTGTGGAGTAAGAAAACATGGCTGCCGGACTTCCTCTGGAACCACTCCTACAAAGAGCCACTGAGTTCGTGTGTTCCTTGTCCGTCCTCCTCCCCTTCCCACCCTGTCCCTGGGGAGGCAGGACTTTCCTAGAAAGGGTTCTCCCCACATCAACTCTTTCATGGAAACTGGGTTTTCCATCCAGCCTGGGGCCAAGAGGCTCTCACACCTTCTTCAGAAGAGACCCAGGCCTAGGAGACAGTCCTGTCAATGGCGTGAAGAGAAAGCCTAGACTCTGCTATGCACGAGTCCCTGGTAGACCCTTCGGGGAGCCAGAAGGAACAGGACTGAAGGGCCCTGACCCCTAGAAACTACCCCGAGAAGTGGGGATCTGCCTCAGGTTCCGACCTTCTCTGTTGACTCCCACCTGCCCTCCCGGCCCTGCTGCTGTTGTCATGAGACTCCGAGCTTCAGAGCACGCCTACACTTCCCTGGGTATCATAAGGGTATCGTCTCATCTCTGTCACCCTCCCATCATCCTCCCTGCCTTCTCTGAGCTACACCCCTCTACTTACCCCCACTATTTTCACCCCAGCTCTCATCCCTAAAGAGCCTTTCTCTTTGCAGACTATACTGAGCTGAATGATCCTAACACTTTGTGCCAAGTGTGGAGTTGGTACCAACACATTCAAAGCTGACTTTGATGGGGAGCTCTTAAAATATTTTTTTGGTCTTTTTTGAAATAGGCCTCAGCTGACTTGGAACTCATTATGTAGAGTTCAAGCTGGCCTTGAACTCTCAGAGATCTGCCAACCTCTGCCTCCTGAGTGCTGGGATTAAAAGCTGTGCACTACCATGCCCAGCATTAAAATATTTTATTTATTCCTTAATAATTTCATACGTGTAAACTGTGTATCTTGCTCATATCTATACCCAATAGATTTTTTTGTGGTGCTTTTGAGACAGGGTCTCCCTGTAGCCCTAGCTGGCCTGGAACTTACTCTGTAGACCAGGCTAGTCTTGAACTCACAGAGATCTGCCTACCTCTGCCTCCCGAGTGCTAGAATTAAAGACTTGTGCCACCACACCCGGCTAGATTTTTTTTTTTGAGATATGGTCTCACACTGTAGCTCAAGGTACCCAGGCTAGCCTTATAACTAGGCTGCACTCAAGTAATCCTCTTGCAGGCTGGATTACAGACTTGAACCATCAGACCTGGTTTTAAGTGCTCACAACCTGTCTCCACTATTCTTCTGTTGGTTTTTGTAGTTCCAGGGACTGAGCCAAGGGCTTTGGGCTTCCTAGACAAGTGCTCTATATCCCAAGTCTTACATTACAGTGGACATTTTATTTTATTTTATGTTTGAAGATTGGAAGCCCAGGCTGTCCTCACACTGGCTACACAACTGAGAATGACCTTAAACTCCTCATCCCCCTGCCTCTACCTTTCAAGGGCTGGGATTACAGGTGTGTGCTAGCAGGCCTGGCCCTGAATGTTGACATTAAATCACAGAATGTAGGGGGCTGGAGAATTGGCCTAGCAGTTAAGAGCGCCGACCGCTCTTGCAGAGGACCGGGGTTTGATCCCCAGCACCCACATGGCGGCTGAGAACTGTCCATAACTCCATTTCCAGGAGAACTCCAGTTCCAGGGGAATCTGATGCCCTCTTTTGACCTCCGCAGCATTGCATGACACGGGTGCACAAACCTACAAGCAGACAGTACATTCATACTCATAAAAATAAATAAATAAAAATTTAAATCACAGAACGTCAAATTTAAGAATGTGGCCAGAGGCATAACTCAGTGCTATAGAGTGTGCACCCAGCAAGGCCCTGGATCTGACCCCTTGGCAGCACGAAAAAACAAAAGGAAAACCAGGGTTGGGGACATAGCTCAGTTACTAGAGCCCCCAAGTTCAATCTCCAGCACCATATAAACATAAGAATTTAGGAAGTTGGGAGGTGGTGCCATTTGGTAGCCTGCTTTTAACATAGGGAACCAAGGTCTGGACAGTTAGTCCAAGACCTGGTCACAGGGACTGGAAACGTTAGCAGAAACGTCAAATTTCAGCTCAAGTTTCTGAAATCCAAACCTCCTCTTTCTATTGGCCTATGGGGCATGGTTCCCTTCCTCGTCAGCTCAGGAGGAGCCCTGAGCAGCCAGTAGCCTGGGACCCTTCATCCTGATCCCCCTGGCTTCCTGGGCCATGCCTATTTGAGTCTAAGCTCTGCTTTCATGCCTGCTGGTGGGACTCTCTTCAGGCCTGGGCCACGTCTCAAGAAGCAGGTGCATCCTCATTTTGGAAGGCTTAGGGGCCTGGGAGGCAGGTGGTTGAGGGGTGGGAAAGTAGTAGTTTCATTTGCTCTTAGACAAAATTTTAAGAAAGTCCAATGCACACCTGTAACCTCAGCACTCAGGTGGCCGAGGCAGGAGAATTACAAATTCAAGGTCAGTTTGAGCCTCATAGTGAGCTACATAGTGAGACACTCTCTCCAAAGAAGGAAGAGAGGAAGAGAAGAAGAGGAGGAGGAGGAGGAGGGGGAATGGGGGTGTGGGGCAGATTATACGACTCCAGCACCACATTTCTCATGCTCTATAAGAGAATGAGTTAAAAAAGAAAAGAAAATGAGTTCCGGGGCCAGAGAGATTGTTTAGCAGTTAAGAGCACTAGTTATTATTGCAGAGGTCCTGGGTTTGATTCCCAGCCCCCACATGATGGCTAACAATATCTGTATCTCCCCAGTTCCAGGTGATTTGACGCTATTCCTGACTTCTGTGGGCATTGCACGGCAATAAATATTAAAAAAATAATAAAGTGTGTTTCTTCTCTTCTCAGCCTGGGGAAACAGTGGTCTCAGTGAAAGCTTCCCCAGGTCTGCTAAGGAGAAGAAAGAACAATATGATTCTGGGCTGGGCTCCTGACTCCTCATCCTTCCCCAAACCCAAACACCCTGATCTACAGAATGAAACACCACTTCGGGGTCAGCAGGGCAGCCTGGGAAGTGCAGGAAGAGAACTCAGGGACCCACAGCATCTTCAGCAGACTCCATGTCCACCCCACCCTAAGCCCTGTCCATAGGGGAGATGGAGCTATGTTGGAGACGAAGCTGGCACAGGGCTTTAGACCAGCAGCTTTTAAACCCAAGGCTGGGCTGGCAGCTCCGTTGCCCCCGTTCCTCGCCTGGCTTCTGTCCCCTCTACTCTCCAAGCCAGCCTCCCTCTTCCTTCCCTCCAGATGCTTGTCTTCTCAGTTTTCTCTTCTCTCTGTCCACTTGCTTCGTTTTATTTCTCACTGTCTTGTGCTCTGAGTTAAGGTCGAATGTGAGTTTTGCTGTCCTTCCTATCACCAGCTTGCCCGTTTTCCTGCAGCTTTCTTGCCTCCTTGCTGGAGTTCAGCCTTTTTGTCTATGCAAAGGAACCCGTGGTCCCCACCACCACAGGCTCTATAAGTGAAGTCACCTCCTGTCCCCAGGGCATGATTCTGTCTCCCCATTTTGTTCTCTCTCTCTCTCTCTCTCTCTCTCTCTCTCTCTCTCTCTCTCTCTCTCTCTCTCTCAGCTCCCCTGGCCCAGAATGCTACCCCAAGTGCATCACTTACCTTCTGGACAAATGAGGCAGAAGCATGAACTCAGCCAGAGGACCCTCCTCCAGTGAGGACCCCTCATGGCTCCAAGAAGAGTCCCTTAGGCTCCCGCAGAGAAGCACTGCAGTACGGAGTGGCAGCACAGGAGCAGAGCCGGTCCCCACTGGCTGCTGGCCCCAACAGGTGTATTTCCCTAAGGGGCCACACTGAGTAAGTACCAGGGGAGGAGGACAAAAGAAGGCGGGCCGCACCAATCATCCTTGCCTGTTCTTTTCTTTCCTCAATCCCAGCCTCCTTCCCCCACCAGGAAAAAAAAAAGCCTCTACACCTACACCTCTGCTCCTTGCTCCTTGCCAGCTTGAGCCAAGTGGGAGGAGGGTAGAAGAGGGTTGTGGGGAAAGAGAAACCAGACAGACAGGAAAGGCGAAGGTCCCCTCCTGCCTGGGGTCCTGGAGTCTTTCCTACCGCTCCAAGGATGGCCGATGGCTACAGTGTTGGCAGAAGGGAGCTGGGTCATTTATGAGGAAGGAGCTGGGTCAGTGGGGAGGCAAATGGCAGTGAGGAAACGAATTCAGGGCTTCCTTAAAGGAGAAAGAGACTGAGTTGTACAGACCCTAAGGAGCATGTGCAGTAAGGAGTGGGGCTAGAAATACCATGTAGATCATGTTTTGAAAGAGGGTGGTGAGGTTAGACCATTGCTGAGGAGGTGAGGTTAGACCACTGCTGAGGTGGTGAGGTTAGACCACTGCTGAGGTGGTGAGGTTAGACCACTGCTTGAGGTGGTGAGGTTAGACCACTGCTGAGGTGGTGAGGTTAGACCACTGCTGAGGTGGTGAGGTTAGACCACTGCTGAGGTGGTGAGGTTAGACCACTGCTGAGGTGGTGAGGTTAGACCACTGCTCAGGGCCAGCGTATAGAACACAGTGGATGTCTTCTGTCCAGGACAGAGAGCACAGGGCCAGGGTGCAGAGAACCTGGAGTCATTTGGAAAACAGCTTGTGAGATCTGCCAAGGCTGGTGGGGTTGATGCAGAACCTGGGTAGAACGGACCTGTGTGAGCCCAAGCAAATGAGCGCTGTTCCCAGGGACTGCAGGGCTTGGGTCTATTTTAATTTCTTGGAATTCAGACTCAAGCAAGAAAGGACAAGGGCAAGTGTCGAGGTGCACCAGGCAGGTTGCGGAAGGTGACAGAGGGCAGTTGTCGAAGCTATGTGAAGGAAGCCGAGAGGATTCCCTCACCCTTTACCACAGCATGGATCTCTGCTTCTGTCCCTGGGTGTAGGCGTCTGCGGAGCAGGAGCAGGGCCCAGGATGGGGGGCAACATTCGGGCATTCTCAGCAGAGCCAGCCTTGTCAAAGAAAAGTAGTGGTTAAGAGCACTGACTGCTCTTGCAGAGGACCTGGGTTCGATCCCCAGCACCCACATGGTGGCTAAGAACTGTCCTTAACTCCAGTTCCAGGGGAATCTGACGCCCTCTCCTGACCTCCGCAGCATTGCACGACAAGGGTGCACAAACCTACATGCAGACAGTACATTCATACAAATAAAAGAATAAATAAAAATTAGAAAAAAGAGAAAAGTAGTGGCTACACTGGCACCACCTCAGGGGACCACCCCAGGGGACCACCTCAGGGGACCACCTCAGGGGATCCCTCAGGGACCACCTCAGGGGACCACCCCAGGGGACCACCTCAGGGGATCCCTCAGGGACCACCTCAGACCACCCCAGGGGACCACCTCAGGGGATCCTTCAGGGACCACCTCAGGGGACCACCCCAGGGGACCCCTCAGGGACCACCTCAGAGGACCACCTCAGGGGATCCCTCAGGGACCACCTCAGGGACCACCTCAGGGGACCACCTCAGGGGATCCCTCAAGGACCACCTCAGGGGACCACCCCAGGGGACCACCTCAGGGGATCCCTCAGGGACCACCTCAGGGGACCACCTCAGGGGGGACCACCTCAGACCACCACAGGGGACCACCTCAGGGGATCCCTCAGGGACCACCTCAGGGGACCACCCCAGGGGACCCCTCAGGGACCACCTCAGGGGACCACCCCAGGGGACCCCTCAGGGACCACCTCAGGGGACCACCTCAGGGGACCACCTTAGGGGACCACCCAGGGGACCCCTCAGGGACCACCTCAGGGGACCACCCCAGGGGACCAACTCAGGGGATCCCTCAGGGACCACCTCAGGGGACCACCTCAAGGGACCACCTCAGGGGACCACCTCAGGGGATCACCTCAGGGGATCCCTCGAGGGATCGGGGACCACCTCAGGGGATCCCTCAGGGACCACCTCAGGGGACCACCCCAGGGGACTCCTCAGGGACCACCTCAGGGGACCACCTCAGGGGACCACCTCAGGGGATCCCTCGAGGGATCGGGGACCACCTCAGGGGATCCCTCAGGGACCACCTCAGGGGACCACCCCAGGGGACTCCTCAGGGACCACCTCAGGGGACCATCTCAGGGGATCCCTCGAGGGATCGGGGACCACCTCAGGGGATCCCTCAGGGACCACCTCAGGGGACCACCCCAGGGGACTCCTCAGGGACCACCTCAGGGGACCACCTCAGGGGACNACGACAGGGTGCACAAAACTACCATGCAGGTACAAGACACCTTCATTACAAATAAAAGAATAAATAAAAATTAGAAAAAAGAGAAAAGTAGTGGCTACACTGGCACCACCTCAGGGGACCACCCCAGGGGACCACCTCAGGGGACCCACCTCAAGGGATCCACCTCAGGGACCACCTCAGGGGACCACCCCAGGGGACCACCTCAGGGGATCCTTCAGGGACCACCTCCGGGGACCACCCCAGGGACCCCTCAGGGACCACCTCAGAGGACACCTCAGGGGACCCTCAGGACACCTCAGGGACCACCTCAGGGGACCACCTCAAGGCCCCCAGACCTCAGGGGACCACCTCAGGGACCACCTCAGGGGACCACCTAAGGGGACCCCTCAGGGACCACCTCAGGGGACGACCTCAAGGGACCACCTCAGGGGACCACCTCAGGGACCACCTCAGGGGACCACCTCAGGGACCACTCAGGACCACCTCAGGGGACCACCTCAGGGACCACCTCAGGGACCACCTCAGGGACCACCTCAGGGACCACCTCAGGGACCACCTCAGGGACCACCTCAGGGACCACCTCAGGGACCACCTCAGGGGACACCTCAGGGACCCCTCAGGGACCACCTCAGAAGGGACCACCTCAGGGGACCACCTCAGGGACCACCTCAGGGGACCACCTCAGGGACCACCTCAGGGACCACCCAGGGACCACCTAGGGACCACCTCAGGGGACACCTCAGGGACCACCTCAGGGACCACCTCAGGGACCACCCAGGGACCACCTCAGGGACCACCTCAGGGGACCACCTCAGGGGACCACCTCAGGGACCACCTCAGGGACCACCTCAGGGGACCACCTCAGGGGACCACCTCAGGGACCACCTCAGGGGACCACTCAGGGACCACCTCAGGGACCACCTCAGGGACCACCTCAGGGGACCACCTCAGGGACCACCTCAGGGACCACCTCAGGGACCACCTCAGGGACCACCTCAGAGGACCACCTCAGGGGACCACCTCAGGGACCCTCAGGGACCACCTCAGGGACCACCTCAGGGGACCACCTCAGGGGACCATCGGGACCACCTCAGGGACCAGGGACCACCTCAAGGGACCAAGGGACCACCTCAGGGACCACCTCAGGGGACCACCTCAAATCCCGGACCACCTCAGGGGACCACCTCAGGGACCCCTCAGGGACCACCTCAGGGCACCTCAGGGGACCACCTCAGGGACCACCTCAGGGACCACCTCAGGGGACCACCTCAGGGGACCACCTCAGGGGATCCCTCAGGGGACCACCTCAGGGGACCACCTCAGGGACCACCTCAGGGGACCACCTCAGGGGACCACCTCAGGGACCACCTCAGGGACCACCTCAGGGACACCTCAGGGGACCACCTCAGGGACCACCTCAGGGACCACCTCAGAAGGGACCACCTCAGGGGATCCCTCAGGGACCTGAGGGATCAGGGACCACCTCAGGGGATCCATCAGGGACCACCTCAAGGGACCAAGGGACCACCTCAAGGGACCAAGGGACCACCTCAAGGGACCAAGGGACCACCTCAGGGACCAAGGGACCACCTCGGGACCAAGGGACCACCTCAGGGACCAAGGGACCACCTCAAGGGACCAAGGGACCACCTCAAGGGACCAAGGGACCACCTCAAGGGACCACCTCAGGGGACCACCTCGGGGACCACCTCGGGGACCACCTCAGGGGATCGGGGGACACCTCAGGGAACCACCTCCAGGGGACCACCTGGGGACCAGACCTCAGGGGACCGACCTCAGGGGACCCCTCAGAGGACCACCTCAGGGACCACCTCAGAGGACACTAGGGGCACCGGGGACCACCTCAGGGGACCATCCTCAGGGGACCACCTCGGGCCTCAGGGGACCACCTCGGGGACCACCTCAGGGGACCACCCGGGGACCCACCTCAGGGGATCCCTCAAGGACCACCTCAGGGGATCACCTCAGGGGACCACCTCAGGGGACCACCACAGAGGACCACCTCAGGGGATCACCTCAAGGGACTACCTAAGGGGACCACTCAGGGACCACCTCAGGGGACCACCACAGAGGACCACCTCAGGGGACCACCTCAGGGGACCACCTCAGGGGACCACCTCAGGGGACCACCTCAGGGGACCACTCAGGGGACCACCTCAGGGGACACCTCAGGGGATCCCTCAGGGACCACCTCAGGGGACCACCTCAGGGACCTCAGGGGACCACCTCAGGGACCACCTCAGGGACCCACCCAGGGGATCCCCAGGGGACCACCTCAGGGGACCACCTCAGGGGACCACCTCAGGGGACCACCTCAGGGGACCACCTCAGGGACCACCTCGGGGACCACTCAGGGGGACCACCTCAGGGGACCACCCCGGGGACCACCTCAGGGGACACCCTCAGGGACCCTCAGGGACCCCTCAGACCTGGCACGCGGGACCACCTCGGAGTGGACCACCTCGGGGACCACTCGGGGACCACCTCAGGGGACCACCTCAGGGGAAGGACCACCTCAGGGGACTCCAAGGGGACTCGACACCTCAGGGCCGACACTCAGGCCACCCTCAGGGGACCACCTCAGGGGATCCCTCAGGGGACCACCTCAGGGACCACCTCAGGGGACCTCAGGGACCACTCTCAGGGGACCCCTCAGGGGACCCCTCTCGGGGACCACCCCGGGGACCACCTAGGGGGACCCTCAGGGGACCCTCAGGGGACCACCTCAGGGGAACCCTCAGGGACCACCTCAGGGGACCACCTCAGGGGACCACCTCGGGGACCACCTCAGGGACACCCTCAGGGACCACCTCAGGGACCACCTCAGGGACCACCTCAGGGACCACCTCAGGGACCACCTCAGGGACACCTCAGGGACCACCTCAGGGACCACCTCAGGGACCACCTCAGGGACCACCTCAGGGGACCACCTCAGGGGACCACCTCTCAGGGGACCACCTCAGGGGCACTCACCTCAGGGGACCACCTCTCAGGGGACCACCTCAGGGGATCCCTCAGGGGACCACCTCTCAGGGGACCACCTCAGGGGATCCCTCAGGGACCACCCTCAGGGGACCACCTCAGGGGATCACCTCAGGGGACCACCTCTCAGGGGACCACCTCAGGGGACCACCTCGAGGGACCACCTCCAGGGGACCACTCAGGGGACCACTCGGGACCACTCGGGGCCACCTCAGGGAACCCTCAGGGGACCACCTCAGGGACCACTCTCAGGGGACCACCTCAGGGGATCCCTCAGGGGACCACCTCAGGGGACCACCTCAGGGGACCACCTCAGGGGATCCCTCAGGGGACCACCTCAGAGGGGACCACCTCAGGGGACCACCTCAGGGGACCACCTCTCAGGGGACCACCTCAGGGGATCCCTCAGGGGACCACCTCAGGGGACCCTCGGGGACCACCTCAGGGGACCACCTCAGGGGATCCCTCAGGGGACCACCTCAGGGGACCACCTCAGGGATCCCTAGGGACCACCCTCAGGGACCACCTCAGGGGACCACCTCAGGGACCACCTCAGGGGACCACCTCCGGGGACCACCCTCAGGGGACCACCTCAGGGGACTCCTCAGGGGACTACCTCAGGGGACCACCTCAGGGACCACCTCAGGGGACCACCCAGGGACCACCTCAGGGGACCACCTCAGGGGACCACCTAGGGGACCACCTCAGGGGACCACCTCAGGGGACCACCTCAGGGACCTCAGGGGACCACCTCAGGGGACCACCTCAGGGGACCACCTCAGGGGACCACCCAGGGGACCCCCTCAGGGACCACCCTCAGGGACCACCTCAGGGGACCACTCAGGGGACCACCTCAGGGGACCATCTCAGGGGACCACCTCAGGGGACTACCTCAGGGGACCCTCAGGGGACCACTCTCCAGGGGACCACCTCAGGGGACCACCTCAGGGGACCACCTCAGGGGGACCACCTCAGGGGACCACCTCAGGGACCACCTCAGGGGACCCTCAGGGGACCACCCTCAGGGACCACCTCAGGGGACCACCTCAGGGGACCACCTCAGGGGACCACCTCAGGGGACCACCTAGGGGACCACCCAGGGGACCCCTCAGGGACCACCTCAGGGACCACCCAGGGGACCACCCAGGGGACCACCTCAGGGGACCACCTCAGGGGACCACCTCAGGGGACCACCTCAGGGGACCACCACAGGGGACCACCTCAGGGGACCACCTCAGGGGACACCTCAGGGGCCACCTCAGGGACCACCTCAGGGGACCTCAGGGACCACCTCAGGGGACACCTCAAGGGACCACCTCAGGGGACCACCACAGAGACCACCTCAGGGGATCACCTCAAGGGACACCTCAAGGGACCACCTCAGGGACCACCTCAGGGGACCACCTCAGGGGACACCTCAGGGACCCCTCAGGGGACCATCTCAGGGGACCACCCAGAGGACCACCCAGGGGACCACCCCAGGGGACCCTCAGGGGACCAACTCGGAGGACCCCTCAGGGGACCCCTCAGGGGACCACCCAGAGGACCACTCAGGGGACACTCAGGGGACCACCTCAGACCCTCAGGGGACCAGCCTCAGCGGACCACTCAGGGGACCACCTCAGGGGACACCTCAGGGGACCACCTCAGGGACCACCTCAGGGGACCACTCAGGGGACCACCACAGGGACCACCTCAGGGGACACCTCAGGGGCCACCTCAGGGACCACCTCAGGGGACCTCAGACACCTCAGGGGACCACCACAGAGGACCACCTCAGGGGATCACCTCAGGGGACCCCTCAGGGGACCACCACAGAGGACCACCTCAGGGGACCACCTCAGGGGACCACCTCAGGGACCACCTCAGAGGACCACCTCAGGGACCACCTCAGGGACCACCTCAGGGGACCACTCAGGGACCACCTCAGGGGACCACCTCAGAGGACCACCTCAGGGGACCACCTCAGGGGACCACCTCAGGGACCACCTCAGAGGGACCACCTCAGAGGACCACCTCAGGGGACACCTCAGGGGACCACCTCAGAGGGGACCACCTCAGGGGACCACCTCAGGGGACCCCTCAGGGGACCACCTCAGGGGACCACCCATCAGGGGACCTACCTCAGGGGACCACCTCAGGACCACCTCAGGGGACCACCCTCAGGGACCACCTCAGGGGACTCACCTCAGGGGACCACCTCAGGGACCACCTCAGGGGACCCACCTCAGGGGACCACCTCAGGGGACCACCTCGAGGACCCCTCAGGGGACCACCACAGAAGACCACCTCAGGGGATCACCTCAGAGGGACTACCTCAAGGGGACCACTCAGGGGACCACCTCAGGGGGGACCACCACAGGGGACCACCTCAGGGGACCCCTCAGGGGACCACCTCAGGGGACCACCTCAGGGGATCACCTCAGGGGACACCTCAGGGGGCCACCTCAGGGGACCCCTCAGGGGACCACCACAGGGGACCACCTCAGGGGACCCCTCAGGGGACCACCTCAAGGGACCACCTCAGGGGATCACCTCAGAGGACACCTCAGGGGACCACCTCAGGGGACCACCTCAGGGGATCACCTCAGAGGACACCTCAGGGGACCACCTCAGGGGACCCCTCAGGGGACCACCACAGGGGACCACCTCAGAGGACACCGCAGGGGACCACCTCAGGGGACCCCTCAGGGGCCCACCTCAAGGGACCACCTCAGGGGATCACCTCAGGGGACCACCTCAGGGGACTAACCCTAACCCTAACCTCAGGGGACCACCTCAGGGGACCATGGTTGGTCTACCGGCTGATGACCATGTGAAGTGAGACACTGAAGTGTTTGAAGCCCAAAGGCTGCACATCACTCGTACCATGTGATACTATAGTGCACTATAGAGATATACATGGTAGCCCAGACACCCTCCACCTGGGTTGGGGACAAGGTCATCCCATCCCATCCTTTTCTTGGAGTAGGAAAACCATAATAGTAAAAAGGGATGGGGGTGCTGAGCCCCTGGACTAGACAGCAGGAGGATATTGCTGAAAACCATTTGCATGGGTTCCTTTGACCCTAGGGTCATTTTTCTGTGTCAGTTCTTGCTTATGAGTTCTCTCTATTAACTTGTCACCTAGGCATTTTGCTGTCTTGATTTGATTTGTTTTGTTTGAAATAGGGTCTGGCTATGTAGCCCAGGCTGACCTAGGTCTCTCAGTCCTCCAGCCTCAGCCTGTGGAGTGTGTTGAGATTACAGATATGTGCCATCAAGCCCAGCTTACCACCTGTTTTGTTGTTCGTGTTATTTGTTTTGTTTTGTTTGTTTGTTTGTTGCTATTTTGGCCACTCTCCTAACTAGTTTCTCATCTACAAAGAAGAAAAAAAAAACACTCCAGGTCACATGAGAGTAAGAACTGGACTTCTTGTCAATCTAACACAGATAACTCTCCACTCTCCTACTCAAGGAAGAATGGAAGCGCAGAGCATTCTCCAGGGGCTGTTAACAGTGGCCAAGGCTCCAAGCGAGTATTAGGACACCTGGGCTTGAGCCTTAGTTGTGTCACCCAAGGTAGGTCATGGCCTCTTTAACCCTTGTTTTTCTCATCTGAAAAATGGGGATAATAACATTTTCCTGGAAGACTACCGAGAGGCTGAAGTGAGCTTATAGAGCTTAAAATGTTTTACAAACATTAAGACATTATTCTAGTTTGCTTCTCCATTGCTGTGACAAAACAGTCTGACCAATACCAACTTGGGGAGGAAAGGATTTATTTGGCTTATGTCTCCCACGTCACAGTTCATCACTGAGGGAGCCCAAAGTAGGAACTCAGGGCAGGAACCTGGAGGCAGGAGCTGAAGCACAGGCCATGGAGGAACACTGCTTACTGGCTTGCTCCCCTGGCCCATGCTCAGCCTGCTTTCTTATACAATACAGGACAACCTGCCCAGGGGTGGCACTGTCCATAGTGGGCTGGTCCCTTCCAGATCATTCAATAGTAAAGAAAATGCCCCACAGACATGGCCACAGGCTAGTCTAATGGAGGCAATTCCCCAACTGAGACTCCCTCAACCCAGGTGTGTGAAGTTGACAGTAAAGCTCTCCAGCACATCACCTGCAGATGACATCTGGCTTTAACATCATTCCTGAATTGGGTTTTACAATATTTGGACCAGGAACTGGAGGCCTTGTGTGAAGAGGTGTGCGTGTCCTCTTTGAGTCCCGCTCCTTGGCATGCCCATTTCCCAGAGTTAGGCATCTGTGATGACTCTCTCTTCATCTAGGTGAATCATGAGGAACCATTTTATCTTTTCTTCTGCTCACTCAAGGCATCTGATGAAACACATGGGGTAAGGGGGGTTAATGGATTCTCTGAGCTCTGTCCTATAGAGACCCCCCCAGGCCTGCAGGCTGCTGTGTTGCTGTGGGAGGGTAGGGAGGAAACAACACCGAAAAGAGTTCTGTGGAACCTGGGGTGATGGGATAATACTACGAGCTTTTCCCATGATAGCAAGACTGATCTGGTGAGGCAGACAGCTGAGTTCTGGAGAGCAACCTCAGCATCTTCAAGAAACTTTTTTTTTTCTTTCTTGGGTATTTATGTCCCTGTGTCTGTGTCTATGTGTATGTATGTCCATTTCTGTGTATGTGTGTGTGTGTATGTGTGTGTGCATGTATGTGTCTATGTACCTATGTGTATATATGTATGTGTGTGTTTGTGTCTCTATGTATGTGTGTATGTATGTATGTGTGTGTCTCTGTTGGGGCAGGGGAGGTGTATGTGTGCATGTGTGTAAGCCAGAGGACAGCCTTGATATAATCAGGCATTGTCTACCTCTTTTTTTGAGACAGGCTCTCTCACTAACCTAGCCAAGTAGGCTAAATTGCTTGATTAGTGAATCCCAGGGGTCCACCTATCTCCGCCTCCCTAACAATAAGATTACAAGAGCACAGCACCATACCCATCCTATTACCTGTGGGTTCTCATGCTTGCAAGGCAAGTCCTGTATCAACTCATCCATCTCCCCATCCCCCCTCAGGAACATTTCCCTGGTAACCCCCAAATGGGAGCCCCTGGTTTCTTGGGGCTCCCTAATACTCCTCACCTTCACATAATGTGTGTCTTCATAGAACTTGGATTAAACTAAAATACTAGGCTGAGCTAGGGCAGGAACTCGAGCATTAATTGAATCTGATCAAGTCTTGAATGGAAAGACTCAGAGCCCTGGTAACCCTGACTCTGGGAGGTACCTATCACTTCCTCATGTCATTAGAAGACTGAGCTTCTGGGGCCAGTGTGTGCTCCCCTCATCACTGCGTCAGGGCCAGGTTGGGTGATCAAGTGAAACTGACTTCCTTGATGGTCCTTGTCCTGGGTCACAGGCTAAGTCACTAGGCTGGAATGTGAGCCACATCTACTTGGGCCCAAAATGAAAGAAGAGAATTAAACTTGAGCTGGGCGCTGTGCGTCTAGCTGTACATTACTTCCTGGGGTCAGACAAGGAGGTGGCCTCCAGGAGAGGAGATGCTGTCTGACTACAGGGAAAGCCCCAGCTGTTTTTTAACTGCACCATTCCCTTCTGTGGGTGGCCCTTTGGCCACTGACAGAACAAGGATGGGCCCCCCTGGGACTTCTGCAAACAGGCAGCTTGCGCCTCCCGAGCAGCAGCCTGCGTGCCTTGCTCAAGCTTTACTGCGGCTCCCTGTCTGATCCTGCCTCTCACCATTGGCCCTTTTCATCCTAACTCCATCTCGGTTTCCCACAGGACTCAGCCTGAGACTCCAACTTAAAGGAGATAATTGTTTCAAAGCGAGAACCCGGTTCTCTGAAGGGAGATTCAGAGCTAGGCCTGGCCTCTCCCAGGGCTCCATAGTCAATAATACTGTGGAAAAGGGTATGGCCTACTAGGCCTGGGACCCTGCTGTGCATGGACCCTGTCCACAAGATGCCCGCATCTGCCCCAGACCTGCTTACAAAGACAAGATTCACATGCTGAAAAGATAAACAGAAGAGGGGTTGGCGCCACCGTCCCTGTGGCTGCATCCAGCGACGATGTGAGAGAACCGACGTGATGAAGGGGAAGTCCAGTACCTAGAGCTCAGGCCGGAAGGCCAGGGCGAACAATGGCCCCTGGCATTTGGACCACACAAAGGCTACCATCATTCTCCCAGGATTGGGTTTCTCAGTGCCTTTCTCTGAAAGTGCCGAGTACTTTCATGACCATTAGCTCAAGTCCCTCCTCATTTTACTAACATCTGGGCGTAGCATCCCCATGAAGCAGGGGCCACCCTGGGCGCACTGGAGGTGTGCAGGGCTAGGGTTGGCTTGAAGCCTAGGATTCTCAATTTGTTCTAGTCCTCAGCTTTACTCAGAAGAAAATGGAGGCCAGGAAGTTAGCCACAGTGACAAAAAGGAAACTCAGTATGTATCCAGGATTTACCACCTGCGTCCTAGAGCTAGGCTTGCTCCTTTAAAAACCTAAGCAGTGGCCGGGAGTGGTGGTGCACATCTTTAATCCCAGCACTCTGGAGGCAGAGCCAGGTGGATCTCTGTAAGATCGAGGCCAGCCTGGTCTACATAGAGAGTTCCAGGCCAGCTGTGGCTACAGGGAGACCGACCATGTCTCAAAAAAAGACCATAAAACAAAAAATGTTTCTGTTATAACAAACATTTCATTAACTTACAATTTTTTTTTCCTTTCCTTTTTTTTTTTTTTAGGTATTTTTGAGGCAGGGTCTCCCTTTTAGTACCAGCTGTCCTGGAGCTCACTCTGTAGACCAGGCTGGTCTTGAACTCTCAGAGATCCGCCTACCTCTGCCTCCCGAGATTAAAGGCGCACACCACCACGCCCAGCTCTATTCACTTTTCTTAATACTAAGCCACATTAAGTAGCTCAGGGTAGCTTGTAGCTAGCGTCCTGCTGCTTCAGCCTCCTGAGTGCTGGAATTTCAGGTGTGTGGTATCATGCCCGGCTCACTCAGATTTTTAAAGACTACATAATGTTTCATTGGACACCACCATTTGCATTGTATGTCAGTATAACTTGTACAAGTTAACTGGACACTTGGACTCTATAGTCTCTGTTAGAAGCCACACAGAGATGAATCTTTGTACCCCAAACCCCTTCTGTATTTAGATTTATTTCCTCAAGCTAGAAACAGGACAATTTTGTACCACAGGTTCTCTACAACAGGAAGTTGACTAACATGAATTAGTTTATACCAGGATATAAAGCATTTTCTTGGACACTTGGGGCTAGCTATTAAATCTTTTGATGTTGACAGACTAATGGTACAGGCACAACTAAGAGTGGAATGAGATGATTATGACTCTGCGGGCAGTTTAGAAAACAGGTGGACTACCCCAGGACTCCTTCCTGGGTGAATCTCCAGTCAAGACACAATACTGACTTCCAAGCCTCTTATTTGAATAACTGAGCCTTGATCCTTAGCCCATGTGAAGATTCTAGAAAAAAAGATGATGCAGCCAGGGTGTGGTGGTGCACGCCTTTAATTCTAGCACTTGGGAGGCAGAGGCAGGCAGATCTTTGTGAGTTCAAGGCCAGCCTGGTCTACAGAGTGAGTTCCAGGACAGCTGGGGCTACAGGAAGACCCCCCCCCCAAAAAAAAAAAGATGATGCAAAAAGAAATTGAAGGAAAGTGAGGCGTGCGCTTCCTCTCCTCACTCCCTGGGAGAGGGACCAGCTGAAGCCGGAGGGAAGGAGACAGAGGGAACGGACCCCGGAAGTCCCAGCAAATCTGATGCCCCCAGAACTCAGTGTCAGCAGAACTCAGACAGGGTCAGCCTTGCAGCCCAGCAGCCAGTGACCGCCTGACTACTGCCGAGCACCATGCCCAGAGCAGGGACCCCTGGGGTGCACAGGGCACAGGCTAGGGAGACCGAGACGTGAGGAGAGGCCTCGGGTCTGTGACTCAGGCATGGAGAAAATGTCATGAGGGGAGTTGGAGAGCTTCTGCGGAAGCTTCCCAAGGTTGCCATGTAAAACCAGGTGGCTTTAAGCAACAGAAGCAGGAAGTTGAAATCAAGGTGTCAGGAGGACAGCACTCCAAGGGCTCGGGCAGGGAAACTGTTTCTTGCTTCCTCTCCTAGGTTTAGGGGATCCAGCAATCCTTCTGGGGTGCTCCTTGGGTTGCTCCACTAAGCTCTATCTCCATTGTCACACGGCCATCCTTTCTCTGTGTGATCTGTTCTCTTTACTTCTAAGGATGCCCATCACTGGGTAAGAGCTCACTGTAATCTAGAATGGCGTCAGAGTGACATGACTAATAACATCTGTAAAGACTCTGTTTTCTGATAAGGCCACATTGTGAAGTTCCAGGTGACATTTCCAGGGCCCAGTACAAACCCCTTAAAGTAAGTTTTGGGAAGAGCAAATGTGTAGTTTAGAGCGGAGGGCTCATTACGACAGACCATCTTTGTAGATGGCAGTTCAAGGGTAAAGCCTAGTACCATGAGTAATGACCTTATATACAGGAACAGGCCAGCAAATGGCCTATTTTATCTTAGGCTGGCCCTGGAAATCCCCTAATCCTGGGTAACCAAGAAGTCACAAGCCAGGCTGAGTAACCAAGGGAAACAGTTGGCATAATCCCTTGGCCAGATTTCCCGGGGGCATGAAGCTGGGTAGGCAGGAGCCTCCGGAGCCTCTCCAGTCCACACTGAGAGCCCCCACCCACTGTACAGGAGGACTGAGGAGAAGTCCAGGAAACGGAGAGATAAGGCCAAGGTGGGGCCAGCTGGCCCTCTCCCTGACAGCCAGCCCTGCCCTCTCAAAGGCATTCGGGCTACAGATGAAGGGTGGTTTCACTCTTCCTAGTTCCCTTCAGAATACTGAGGTGAGAGTAAGGGTGAGAGAGGGCACACGGACAGCAAGACAATGTGTTTAAGAACAAGTTAACCCCACCCCATTCTCAAGCATTCCTCCGCTGGGCTTGTCCGGCAGTGTCCCGTCACCACACAGATCTCCAACTGCTCTCTGGGTGGGAGGAATTAGACAGTGACATTTTCCTTTCAGCAATGCAAAGCTAGACTCTCCATTACAGGAAAATTCAACCGTGCTCCACCTCCTCCAGGGAGGCTGAAGCAGGAAGATTGGCAAGATTTGGTCAGTGTGGCAATACAGTGAACTCCAGACCTGGTAAGGCTACAGAGTAAAGACCCTGTCTCAAAAAAAAGGAGGAAGTAGGTGAGGTAGTGCACACCTTTAATCCCAGCACAGCACTTGGGAGGCAGAGATGAGTGGTTCTCTGTGTTGAGGCAAGCTTGGTCTACATAGCAAGTTCCAGACCAGCTGGGGCCACAGAGAAACCCTGTCTCAAAAAGACGATCAATCAATCAATCAATAAGAGAGAGATGGGGGAGGAGGGGAGGAGGGAGGGAAGAAGAGAGGGGGAATGTTCTCTCTCCCAACCCCTGCTTCCCACCCATTCTCCCTGGGAGCTGGAAGGAATGAGGGGGTTATGATGAAAGTCCACATCAGATGCGGGGACAATAACAGAAAGATAAGGTTTGTCCTGACACCAAAGCCTAGTGTCTAGTGATAGAATTAACCATCAGGATCCAGACACAGGAGAAGCTGCCCAAGACTAGGGGAGCAGCCAGCCTGCCTTTCTCTGAGAAGGGTTATTGCTCCACCGTGCAAGGCAGGGACGGAGGGTCCTGGGAAAGGGCAAAGACTTTGGTGTCATTGTAGGTAAGTCCCTTCCGAGATGGCCCTCAGTTGCCACATCTGCACAGTGGGATCAGCAGTAGTAATTCATGGTGGCCTGGGACATTGTCGATTCTTGACAAATGTTTGTGGGGCCTAGATGTGCCTCCTAAGGAAAGAGGACATGAAAAAAGAATGAAAGTGACTGAGCATTGTGACACATGGCCTGTCCTCCCTGCACTCTGGAGGCTGAGGCAGGAGGGTCAGGGACTGAGGGAGAGATGAAGCAACCCTGACTTACTGAGAAGAGTGAGGAAGAAGGCATCTCAGAGGGGGTTTTTATTTGAGACTTTTTTTTTAATAAAGATATTTTATTTTTTAAAAAGTAAATGATTCAGAGTAGCATCTAGGTTTGATAGTCCTGCTATTCTTTGGAACTGATTTTAATCTAGACTTAAATGACTATGAAAATTTCTGCGTGTTATAGATTAGGGTTAAAAAGTCAAGGCTTGTTTGCATAGGATGAGGGTTTTTGATAGGAATGGGTCTATTTTAAAACAGTAGAGTGATAAACTTTCTATTTCAATATATGTTTAATCTTATTGCCCTAGATTCTTTATAATCTCTCCTTTTTAAAGAATCTATGCCTTGGGGGCTGGAGAGATGGCCTAGTGGTTAAGAGGGCCGACCGCTCTTACAGAGGACCCGGGTTCGATCCCCAGCACCCACATGGCAGCTGAGAACCGTCTGAAACTCCAATTCCAGGAGAACTCCAGTTCCAGGGGAATCCGACACCCTGTTCTGACCTCCGCGGCATTGCACGACACGGGTGCACAGACTTGCATGCAGACAGTACATTCATACACATAAAAAAATAAATAAAATTAAAAAAAAAAGAATCTATGCCTTTTATTTTATTTTTAAAGGTCATATCTGGGTACAGTAAGATTCACAGTATGAAAGTCACACAGTGAGAATCATAATCCCTGTTGTTGACTCAGCTTCCCATTCCTCTCAGAATTTGAGACTTTTAAAAACTTCTGACACCAGCCCATTTCACAGAGCCTGCAGGCCTGCTATGCAGCCGACTGTAGATAGAATTTAGGATCTATATTATAATAAATAAAGCTTAATGATATACTATAAGCTGCTGTGTAACAGTGTGCACCAGAGTGCATCTAGTATAGTCTATAATACATGATCTATGTGTATGTATGTAATATGTACTTGTATACAACAGACCATAATATATCTGTGAGACTAATTTTTTTTTTTTTGAGACAGGGTTTCCCAGTAGCCCCAGCTGGCTGGAAACTCACTCTGTAGACCAGGCTGGCCTTGAATTCACAGAGATCCTGCCTGGCCCTGCCTCCCAAGTGCTAGGATTAAAGGTGTGCACCACCACGCCCAGCTTAAAGATGATTCTTAGCTGCCACATGGGTGCTGGGAATCAAACCCCGGTCCTCTGCTAGAGCAGTCAGTCGGTGCTCTTAATCAATGAACTATCTCTCCAACCCCGAGACTGATTTTTTAAAAATACTTTAAGGGACCAGGTATGTGGTGCATGCCTTTAATCTAAGCACTTGGGAGGCAGAGGCAGGTGGATCACTGTGAGTTCAAGGCCAGCCTGGTCTACATAGTGAGTTTCAGGCCACCTGGGGTGACAGGGAGAACCTGTCTCAAAAAAAGAAAAGAAAAAAGAAAAACTACTTTAAGACATCCAGGTATGGTGGCACATGCTTCTAATCCTAGCATTCAGGAGGCTGAAGCAGGAGGACTGTGAGGTCTAGGCCGGCCTGGGACAAATAAAAACTAAAACCAAAAAACCCAAACTGGGCCTTAAAAGGTGCCAGGAGGTGTTATTGCCTGGGGTGGCCCTGAACGTGCGGTCCCCTACACATGCCTGTTTGGATCCTGGGACTGCTGAGTAGCTTCTGAAAGGAGGACGATTGGAGGACTGAGCAGAGGGTGCTGGGAAGCATTGGGGGTGTGTATATGAAGGGCACCCGTGGTGCACAAACCTACATGCAGACAGTAAATACATACACATAAACAAATAAATAAAATCAAAGGGCACCCACGTTGGGGCTGCTTGCTCTCTCACTAGAATGGAGTCCTTTAAGTTCATAGAGGGAGAGGAAAAGCAGGCCTGGCCATGTGACCCACAGTGGGCTTGCATCACAGCTGAGCAGTCCCAGGTTAGGAGAACACCACTCTCTTATCTAGGGTTACACAACCAACCTGTCCAACCTTTTCCCCAGGCCTAAACATTATCTTTATGATAATGGACAGCAAACAGAACTGCCTTCTTCCCCAAAGGGAAACACTACCTGCCTTCCAATGCTCTGGCTATATAAACATCCTGAAGCGTCTGGAACAAAAGGTCAGCAATGCCTTTGCTCTCGAGACTTGACCCAGGAGCCAGCGGAAACCAAGGCCCAGCTAGCTGGCACAGGGTTCTGTTTCTTTTGTGGTCTTTGGATTCCTTGGGAAGCTCATTCAGGTGTCCGAGTGGATGAAGGAGAGAAGAGTCTACGGGATTTCTGTTTTGTTTTCCTTGTAATTGTTATCCGTGCGGAAACTACCCGAGAGCAATGATTTAAAGGAGGCCCCACTGATGCTGGCAAGCAGAAGCCTCATGGAGAGCGGGTCAGCCGTGGGGACAGGGAGAAGAGAGTCAGACCCATAATGGTTGGTTTTAATGTCAACCCACCACAAATTCGCATCACCTGAGTAGGTAATTGCTAAGAAATTGTCTGACTTCTCTTAATTGATGTAGGAAGGTCCATCTCAAACGTTGGCGGCTTCTCTGGGAACAGGCCAGATAAATGGGCACAACAGAAAAGGATTCCTTTTACTTGTTTGATCTCTCAGCCACGTGCGTTCATCCTGCTGCTCTGCTGGCTCCTGTGCTGTCATCAGAACCAGCGTTTCCAGGTTTGAATCTATATTAGTCACTTTTCTGTTGCTGTGATAGAAACTCCATGACCAAGGGAACTTGTAAAAAGGAAGAGTTTATTTTAGCTTACATTTCCAGGGGAATTAGAGGGACCCTCCGCCCCCCGGGGAGGGGTGGCGGCTGGAGTGCTGGAGCAGGAGCAGGAAGCAGAGGTTCACATCTTCAAGCAGGCCCAGGAAGCAGAGTGACTGGAGATTGGTGAGACTGGCAAGGCTTTAGGAACTCTCTAAGCCCGCCTCCAGTGACCGGCTTCCTCCAGCATGGCCACATCTTCTAATACCTCCCAAAACAGCACCACCAACTGGGGACAAAGTGTCCAAATACCTGGAACCTATGGGGGACATTCGCATTTGAACCA
Organism: Rhizomys pruinosus; assembly: GCA_009823505.1. Lineage (NCBI taxonomy): Eukaryota > Metazoa > Chordata > Mammalia > Rodentia > Spalacidae > Rhizomys > Rhizomys pruinosus. Next base: position 739,588 of record VZQC01015571.1, read on the forward strand.
CCACAGTATTCTGTACTAAAGACCAGGAGTGAAGGCTCTCCATGAACTGAACCCTCTAGGCTTTTAGTGCCAGATTGGGACTGCTGAGGCACCCAGGCCTCTCCAGAGCAACTTCCTGTCTCTCCAGGGTGAGACAGCCACTGTGGGAGTGCTCTGGCTGCTGAGATACCACCCAGCCTCAAGGGCAGAGCTACTATCAGTTTCCTCAGCCTCTGAGGTAGGAAATAGCGGCTGTGACTACTTTGAAGTAAACTGACTAATAAATTCTTTAAATATGTGTATTCAATTTTTAGGTTCTGTTCCTCTAGAGGGCCCTGACTGATGTATAAGATGTGTCTTCAAAAAGCCCAGTGACCCACCTCCTCCAACTACGCCCCACTCCTAAGTCACCATCATCTTTTGATGAACCCATCAAATTATGACTTTATCAATGGGTAAATACACTGAAGTCAGGTTAGGATCTTGGGGTCCCCTCCAGAACACCAACAAGACAGGCGGCTGCTTTTCACAGGTTTTATTTAAAAAAAAATTGCAAAGTTTATTTAGAAAAAAAGGGCACATTGACAACTAATGCAAGTCGGGGTCCATTGTCTCACCACACGCAGATAGGAGAGTGACCCCAAGAAATCCTATACAGGGGTTTTTAAAGGCAAAGTCCACATAAAGTTCATGTCCTGGTGGGCTTTAGGTTAGTTATTACTGGGGTTATTGCAGGAGACTGTTTTAGATGACTAGCTTTAGGGCCCCATTCTTCTCGTGCTGTCTTAAATAGCAGAGGAGATGACCCCTCTTGCTGCTATCTCTGTCTACTCACCCCTGTCCTGTTGACTCTACGTCCCTGCTATCCCAAAGCTGACCCACTGTACCACCTTCCCATTCCCACCGTTCTGCGTCCTCGCTGCTGAAGAAGCCTGATTTGAAGGTCGAGCTGAGTAAACACCACCTGCCTGCCAGTTCAGCTATTTTTTGCAGAATGACACTATTTCCAAGTAATCTTTAGCACAAAATGGAGTTTTTCTCTAAAGACATGGAGTTGCACTAAATGGCCTGCTAGTTCCCTTCATTCCCCCCTTGATCTAGAACACCGACTTAATCTTAAATCCTAAACTTCCTCCTCCATCTGGTGCAAGGCATTGGGTGCGAAGGACCATTAGTTGTACAGTTGATATCCTCCAACATACAAAATTAACTAGAGCATTAACAATGCAAGGTCCCACTGTGAATGCTAGGAGCACAGAATCATGGGGGCCGGCTAAGGCTGAGAGAAGTGTAGCTAACCAGGGGACCACTTGACTAGAGACTCAGACCAACTGCTCCCTTGGTTTCTAGTTCTCTTTAAAAAAATTTTTTTATACTTTTTTTTATGTGTATGAATGTACTGTCTGCATGCAGGTCTGTGCACCCGCGTCCTGCAATGCCACGGAGGTCAGAAGAGGGCATTGGATTCCCTTGGAACTGGAGTTAAAGATTACCTTGGAACTGGAGTTAAAGACGGTTCTCAGCCGCCATGTGGGTGCTGGGAATCAAACCCGGGTCCTCTGCAAGAGCAGTTGGCGCTCTTAACCATTAGGCCATCTCTCCAGCCCTCTAGTTCTATTTCTAATAAGTTTTCTTTTTACTTTCACCAGGGTTTGTTTAATCACTCTGGAGTGGTTTGTGTAAAAGCAGCAGGTCATCCCCGGGATCTGGCACAACCCTCCTTCCTTATGAAAAAGTAAATCCAACCCTCTCTTATTCTGTAAGACCACTTCTGCAAGGGAGTCCAGCTGCTCTTTCAGGAAACTGTTAGTAGTGTGCAGGTGGGCAATATCCTGGTCAATCTGGTGCTGAGAGCCTGCAGATCCATTCCTGATTTTATTAACATGGTGGTCCCTAGGGCCACGGATCCTGCAATGCCTGCTCTTATCAGCAGAGGAACCAATTCAGTGGAGATGGTCTCTAGTTCCTCCCAGTAATATCTAGGGGAGGGCATCATCTCCAAATGGTGTCTTCCTGCTTCCCCTCCAGAATAATAGACCTGGGGAAGCACATGAACCAAAATACAGAGCTCTTGTGGAAATAGCATAGGGAGAGGCAGGGAGTCCACCCAGAAGTGCACACGAACCAAGAGCCATTGGGTGCCGCCAGGATGTTGTTCTGATTCAGACCCCAAGGATTACTGTTTGTCATTGACAATATCTCATAAGTAAAATTGCACACTGCCTGGTAGGGAGATCGGCTCCAGTCATATTCCTGTGATCCCAAACAAGTGGCATTGCTCTGCATGTCTCCCAGAGTTAATGGGACCTCACACGACCAGGAGCAGGTGTCAGAGTCATTGGGGGTCATTAAATGAAAGTTGTGATCATGGTAACCAATCCTCACATAATAGGGGAGCCTGGGGTCTAAGCAAAGCCAACAATCTCGGGTAATATCTGGGGTCGTGGAATTGAGGAAGCTATATGTAACCAGTATGGTCTTTAGAGGAAGATCTTCATACTAGGTGGGATCTGTCCTGAGGAAGGGGGGTGTTGGTTGGGGGGGGCGTGTATTAGTCACTTTTCTGTTGCTGTGATAAAACACCATGACCAAAGGAACTTATAAAAGGAATTTGAGCTTACGATTGATGGTTCCAGGGAATTAGAGTCCATTGTGGCAGGAGGCATGGCGGCTGGAGCTGGAGCAGCAAGCCGAGGGTCACATCGAGCACAGGAAGCAGAGAGAGCGACTGCAGACTGCAAGACTAGTTAAACTCACTAAGCCTGCCCCCAGTGACATACTTCCTCTAGCACTGCCACACCTTCTAAGACCTCCAAGAACAGTGCCACCAACTGGAGACAAAATGTCTGAATACTTAAAGTCTATGGGGGACACTCATTCAAACCACCACGGGGGGGGGCATTGGGAACCAGGGATGGGGTGATGGTGGACTGAATTGCCTGATACCAAGGGGCTATAAGGGGACAGAGGGGGAGAGCCTGGTGTCTGTGGGAATCCTTGGATGGTAAATTCAGTGCATGGGCCGTAAACACATATTGTCTAAGGTCTTCTTCAGGTCCATAGCTGTGGGCCTAACTCAAAATGGTCCCATTGGTTTAGAGTGATATTCATGAGATTGCAGTACACAACTCCTGTGTCCCACCCTTGGCACCAGCCCCTGGGAGTACTGGACTTAAGAGAGATAGTGATTAACTCATCCCGAGTCACAGCCCAACCCCTCCACCCCCAGGTCCAGGTTTCACAGCCTCAGTCTGAGCAATAGCCATAGTCAGTGTAGGTGGACCTACAGTGAGCTTTCCCTGGGTCCTGTTCAGGTGGACGGGACAAACGTGAAGTGGCGCTTCAGGGGGTGGGACGGGGTACTGAAGTTGGCAAGGTCGGTGAGGAAGACAGGTGCTATATAGAAATTGAGGGAGCCAGGGCGTGGTGACACAGGTCTTTAATCCTAGCACTCAGGAGGCAGAGCCAGGCAGATCTTTGTGAGTTCAAGGCCAGCCTGGTCTACAGAGTGAGTTCCAGGACAGCTGGGGCTACAGGGAGACCCCATCTCAAAAAGACCAAAAAAAAAAAGAAATTGGGGGTTGGATTTCCTGTGTAATCCTCCCTGTGAAAGAGTCCGAGTCTCCAGTGGTATACTTAGAGGGACATAACTTACGCCTGACCATTTGGCCTCCTCAGTGGAGCACAAGAAGATGAGCAGGAATCCAGTGAGGATACCAGTCTTAGCTTCAGGGGATCAGTGGGGTGTCTTTTAACGATCCATTGGCACTGATCTAGAGGGGCGTCATCCAGGCCATCAGATATTGTGGTCGCTAGCTTTAGATGGGTGTGATGACCCCCGGCCTTGATGCCATCCACCGTAACAGTGGTTGGGGTAGTCAGGATTACAGTGTGTGATCCCTTCCAGTGAGGCTCAAGGGTCTCCTTCTGGAGGTGGTCCACCCAGACCAGGTTTCTCGGTTGGTATTCGCAGGGGGGCGGGGCATGGCCCTCCCTCAGCAGTGGGAACAAGTGTTCTTGTGCCTTCTACAGAGCCTGAATGGACTTGAGAAAATCACAGTTATTTACCTCAGTAATTAATTCAGTTTCTAGTTTAGGGCAAAGGGGAGGTGGCCTTCCAAACATGATCTCATAGGGAGCCAGGCCTTGGAGGTATGGGGAGTTTCTAATTCTCAGGAGGGCAAAGGGAAGGAGTGCCCTCCAGTCTCCACCAGTTTCTAGAGTCAATTTGGTTAGGTTCTCCTTCAGGGTCCGATTCTTCCTTTTTTGTAGGAAGCTTCTCTTTTTATGCTGAGCAGGGTCCACAGGGCCCTGCTAAGGGGGATGGGGACACACCGCCCACTTTGCGGACACTGTGGGGAGCTGGCCCCTAGGCACAGAGACCAGCAGGCTACTTCCTGCAGCCAACCTAAGTGGTAACTCCAACTTAGGCTCTTAGCCCGGACCCACGAGACATGTGTTCCACTCTTGGCTGTGACTTCCCACCTGCCCAGAGCTGGGACAGGAATTTCACTCACAACACCAGCTACCCAGGTTGGTGGTCCGCAAAGGGAATCTTTTTCCAGCCCATTGGCCACCGGAACAAAACTCAGGCCTACCTTAGCCTGTATGCACACAATAATTAATAAAAATATCGGCCGGGAACTCCGTGATGATGTTAATACAGAATTTGATTTACTGGTTGCCACAGCTGGCTTTTATAAACCAAATGACGTCAGTTCCCAGGACCAATCATGAGCCCCCAACTCTGCGCCACTGCACACCTTGCTCCACTCAGCTTTGCACACTTTGGCCGTGCTGCTTGCTCCTCCCTGGGGTGGAGCCAGACTCTTGGCCATGCGGCGCTAGTTGGAAATCCAGCCTGCAATTCAAGCTGGATTTCCCACACTTTCTACCTGTCCTGAGCTTGGGGACGATATGGACAATGTAATTTCCAATTGGTCCCCAATGCCTAAGTTAATGCCTAGGTAACCTGGGCTATGAATGCTGGCCCATTATCTAAGCCTATAGCAGCGTGGACCCCATATCTTGGAATAATTTCTTCCACTAGCTTCTTAGCCACCATCTGGGCCATCTCCTTCCTTGTGGGGAAGGCCTCAGTCCATCCTGAAAAGGTATCAGTAAAAACAAGAAGTTACCTGTATCCGAATTTCCCAGGCTTTACCTCTGTGAAGTCCACTTCCCAGTGCTCTCCAGGGAATGTTTCCCTGTTGAGTGTTGGCAGGTGGGCCTGGGTTGGTGGCCGGCATGCTTGACACCTGGAAACGGTCTCTTGCAAGATTTGGGTCAGAGACGGAACATAGTACCCTTGAGCCAGTAGATCACGAAGCTTCTTCTTGCTCAGGTGTGTACTCTCATGAAGTTTCTGGACTAATAGTCATCCTAGTGCTTTAGGGAGCACAAGGAGGTCCCCTGAGGAATAGCTCCATCCATCCTTAGTATGTGAGTGGGGGAGGTTCTGGAAAAACTCTGGCAGGTAGATTGGTTTTTCAGGTAAGGCTGGTGCAGGGAGAGCAACTCCTGTGCCTGGGGTTGAGTGGTTGCTGTCCTTGCCTCTGGGTCAGCTGGCCAGTTTCCCTCAGCCTCCATGAGTTCCCTTTCTGATGCCCCAGGCAGTGTATAATGGCCACCTCGGTCGGCAGCCATATGGCGGCTAACAAGTCCAAGATTTCCTGTTTATTTTTAATAGTCTTCCCCTCTGCTGTCAGAAGACCTCTCTCCTGATAGATGGCCCTATGCATGTGAGCAGTCACAAAAGCATAACAACTGTCAGTATAGATGTTTACAGTCTTATGGGCTCCCAACTTCAATGCCTCCGTGAGAGCTACAAGCTCAGCTTTATGCAGAAGTCCCCTGCGGCAGAGGGCTTGCCCATAAACTCTTGTTGGAAGAAGCCACCACTGCCCCTGCATACCTGGTTCCATTCTGGATGAAACCGCTGCCACTGGTGAACAGTGTAAGATCAGGATCTATTGTGCTTCAGTCTGTGAAGATGGTTAAGGATCTCCAAGCAATCATGCAGCTCAGTGTCCAAGTATGGGTTAGACAGAAGGGTGGCTGGGTTTAAGGTGGAACTCGTGGTAAGGTTACATGGGGCTGATCTAGCAAGAGTTACTGATAATGAGTGAGCCAGGCGTTAGACATCCACCAGTCTGGTGGGCTCTAGAGCACCCCTTCTATGGCAAGCAGGGTGGTGATGGTCAAGGGCTGGCCCATTGTTAACTTGTCTGAGTCCTTGGTCAGTAATGCTGTGGCTGCCATGATTGTTAAGCACTTGGGTCAACC
>VZQC01015571.1:747339-771912 GCA_009823505.1 Rhizomys pruinosus
TGAGTGAATCCCAGGTGTCCAGCCTTGAGCTACTTTGCTGGACTTAGGTTTTGTTTGAGTGTGCCTGATTCTTCCCTTTGAAATAAGACAGTACTTGTTTTGGATTTTACAGCAGCCTACAGTTAAGAGACTTTTAACAGACTGTGAACTTTTAAGTGTTTGGACTTTTTAAGGACTGTGGGGCTTTTAAGGTTGTACTGTCTTAGGTTGTGATTAATATTACCATCACACCTTGGGGATAAGAACTGGAAAGGTGTGGTTTAATAGTGATGTATTTTGTGTGTCAAGTTGACAAGGGGTCAATTGTGCTGGATAGCTTTAGTGTCAACTTGACACACCTAGATTGAGGGCACCTCAGTTAGGGAATTGGCTCCATTGGACTGGCCTGTGGCCACATCTGTGGAGATTGTCTTGATTGTTGAGCAATGAGGGAGGGCCCAGCCCATTGTGGGTGGTGCCACCCTGGGCAGGTTGTTATGTACCCTATAAGAGGGCAGGCTGGGCATGGGCCAGAGGAGCAAGCCAGTAAGCAATGTTTCTCCATGGCCTGTGCTTCAGCTCCTGCCTCCAGGTTCCTGCCCTGAGTTCCCAACTTGGGCTCCCTGAGTGATGAACTGTGATCCAGGATATGTGAACTGAATAAAACCTTTCCTCCCCAAAAAGAAAGTAAAAACCAAAACCTGGTCCTGTTCTGGGAGTTGTCTTCCATTCCCTTTGTGGCCTCCTCATATAGGGGACAGGCTAGTTCTGCGAAGCCCGGAATCCACAGGTAGCAGAAGCCAGCCGACCTCAGGAACTCCCTAATCTGTCTCCTTGTCTTGGGGACAGGGATGTTCAGGATTGTCTCTTTCCAGGCCATGGAGAGTGCCTGTTGTTCCTCATTAAGCTGGAACCCCAGGTATGAGGTTTCAGTGGCACAAATTTCGGCCTTCTTAGCTAATACCTGGTATCCCAACTGGGCCAGCAATTGTAGGAGCTTTCTAGTGGCTCCCAGGCAGGTTTGCTCATCTGCCGTGGTTAGCGGGAGATGGTCTACATACTGGAGGAGTGAGACTTCAGGGGTGGTCTGCTGATACTCACAGAGGTCCTGGTGGAGGGCTTCAGGGAAAATGGTGGGTGAATTGTTAAATCCTTGTGGGAGCCCGATCCACGTGAGCTGGCCACTGTACCCATCTTCTGGGTCCTGCCACTTGAAGGGGAAGAGTGGCTGACTCTGCTCACTCAGAGGGATGCTGAAGAAGGTATCCTTTAAGTCCAACATAGTGCAGACCTGTGTCTTAGATGGCAACGAGCTCAGAAGAATGTAGGGGTTTGGCACTGTCGGGTGTATGTCTGCCACCTGCTTATTCACCTCTCTCCAGTCCTGTGCTGGTCTGTAGTCTGACCCTTCTGCTTTTTTGACTGGCAGGAGAGGGGTGTTCCATGGGGACTGGCATTAGGATCCCACTATCCCTTAAGTGCTGGATATGTCTCCATATCCAAGTCTTGGCTTCGGCTGCTAAGGGATACTGTTTGATTCTTATTGGGCTAGCTAGCCATAGGTTTTCGAGTCACAATAACTGGTGGCTGGTGTCCTGCTAGACCCAGGGAGTTCATCTCAGCCCATACAATAGGGACTGTAGCCATGAGATCCTTTAAAATATCAGATTCTGGAGGGTTTGTTGCTGAATAGAGCCTAAATTCTTCCTCCAGTGCCAGATTGCAAGTCATTATCTCTCCTACTGAAATAGTCGGCTCCCTAGGTACATGGGTTTTTCTGTAGGCTCAGGCTTCCCTTCCCTCCCAGGATTGGCCATTTTCTAGAGTCTCTGTGGGTCAGAGCTGCTTCTCCTGGGCTAACAGGATTTTGCCCAATTTCTTGGCCTGCCTGTCTTCAGGAGAGTCTCTGTTGTTAAAAGTCTGCATAGCAATGGGGCTGGAGAGATGGCCTAGCAGTTAAGAGCACCGACTGCTCTTGCAGAGGACCGGGGTTCGATCCCCAGCACCCACATGGCAGCTGAGAACCGTCTTTAACTCCAGTTCCAGGGGAATCTGACACCCTCTTCTGACCTCTGCAGCATTGCATGACACAGGTGCACAAACCTACATGCAGACAGTACATTCATACACATAAAAAAATAAATAAAATTTAAAAAAATTTTTTTAAGTCTTCATAGCAATTTCCATCAATTCTGATAAATTCTTACCTTCAAAGCCTTCAATCTTCTGAATCTTATGGCAAATTATGTCCGGCACCGACTAGCTCATGAAGGCCATGTTAATGGCCCTCTGATTTTCCTTAGCCTCTGGGTCAATCGGGATGTAGGTCCTCTATGCCTCCATTAATCTCTAAAAATGCTGCCGGGGATTCACTGGCCTCCTGCACTACTTGGTAACTTTAGATAAATTTGTGCGGCTCCTTGTGGTGCTTAGACCTTCAGAGACTCCTTACCCGTGTGGGCGTTTGGGTTCTACTGTGGACAATTTTGGGGAAAGGCATGGTCGATCTCATCTGGGTAGCTGGTGAATTGACCATTTTCCCCAAGAACAGCTTTGCGGGCCACCGGAAGGATGGGGTCCCTCTCTTCAGTGGTGAAAAGTTCCTGGAGGAGCTGTTGAATGTCCTCCCAGAGGGGCTGGTGCGTAAGAAAGATAGTCTCGAGGGGAGGGGAGAGATGAGGGCCCGGGGAGTTTTCTAGTTACAGAGGTCTGAAATGGGGAAGGGAGCATAGACAAAGAGACGAGAATCTCAGGGTGGATTTCCAGGCCTGAGCGAGTTCACCCAGGGCTTGGGTTAGTGACAGATGGGGAAGTGTTAGAAAAGAGGGCAAGGGGTGAGGATCTTCAGAGCGGGAGAGGGGGTTATGAGGGGGAGGGAAAAGAAGGGGGTCATCTTCTTCTGAAGGGGGAAGGATCTTCTCCTTGTGCCGGCGAGGGTGAGCAGTCAAAATTGAAGCAGAAGGAGGGAGAAAATATTTAAGCCAGGAGGGAGGATTGGTTAGCAGTCCCTGCCATGCCGAGATGTAAGGCATCTGATCAGAGTGTCCTGATGTATTAAGAACAACATTAAAGACAGGGACAGTGTAGGGCTGGAGAGATGGCCTAGCAGTTAAGAACACCGACTGCTCTTGCAGAGGACCTGGGTTTGATCCCCAGCACCCACATGGCGGCTGAGAACCATCTTTAACTCCAGTCCCAGGGGAATCCGACACTCTCTTGGGTTGTGGCATTGCACAACATGGGTGCACCAACCTTCATGCAGACAGTACATTCATATACATAAAAAAAAAATAAAAATTAAAAAAACAGCAACAAATCATTAAGAAAAGGAACAACATTAAAGACAGAGACAATATGGGGCTAGAGAGATGGCTCAGCGGTTACGAGCATCGACTGCTCTTGCAGAGGACCCGGGTTTGAGTCCCAGCACCCACATGGTGGCTAAAAACCGTCTTTAACTCCAGTTCCAGGGGAATCCGATGCCCTCTTCTGACCTCCACGGCATTGCACAACACAGGTGCACCAACCTACATGCAGACAGTACACTCATACACATAAAAAATAATAATTTTTTTAAAGTTTATAAAAAAAGGGAGTCAGGGACAGTAAGGGAGTATGCAAATGTGCTTTCTGGGGGCCACCTAGTCCCAAAAGTCAGCCACTCCAATTTGCAGAGTGTTTGAAGTCTCCCTGAAGACACAGGGCCATAGTCTCCAGCTGCAGCACAGAAGTCCTTGAAATGCTGATGCGTGAAAGAGGGGTTGGAGCTGAGTGGGACTGCCCCATGACAGACAATATGATAACAATTAGACAGACACACCTGAACAGGACAAGAGAGACACAGCGAAAAGGCGCTGCATGGTGGGAGAGCTGCTATAGGGCCACTGCTCCCCAAACCAAAGGGATGGATTCTAAAAGTCCACCTACTGACAAGTAGAGGATCGGGGCATCCCCCACCTCCAGTAGCTTGGAGCGGTGCTGCGTCCAGCTTCTCTGATTGGGTAAAGCCAGGGGTCTAGACCAAAAACCAGAAAAAGCAGGTCCCTGTACCCTGTTAAGAGATGGCCAATCGGTGAAAACCAGGTCCCTTACCTTGTGGGATTGACCTGCCGCCTACAGGCAGACAGATGAGGTCTCAGGGTATTGTTGGTTGGGTTGGGGGGATCCTGGGTGAGACCCCAAAGTGTTAGGGTCCGGGGGTCCCCTCCAGGACACCAACGAGACAAGCAGCTGCTCTTCACGAAGAGAGTGGACCTCAATGCATCCGTTATCAATTGGTCTTTTTTTCTAAATGAAAAAAAGTGAACGGCAGCTGCCCCTCTCACTGGTATTCTGGAGGGGACTCCAGACCTAACAGTCAGAGCTCCTGGGATCCAACCACTTCCCCAAACTCCCTGCAGCTAGCAATGAAGTTTTTGAGAGACATTTCACATTCAAACCATAACATCCTTTAACAGATAAATAGCCAAAATATGAAAGAAGCTCAGACCCGCAGCATGGCTCAGCAGGATGGCCTGGCAGGTAACAGCTCCTGCCTCTGCCTCTAAGTTGTATCCCCAGAATCCACACGGTGGAAGAAGAGAACTAACTCTTGCAAGTTCTTTTCTGATCTCCACCCGAGAGTCCATAAATAAATAAATATGATTTTAAAATTAAATAAAAGAAGTCATCGGGCGTGGTGGCACACGCCTTTAAATCCCACCACTCGGGAGGCGGAGGCAGGTGAATCTCTGTGAGTTCAAGGCCAGCCTGTTCTACATAGTGAGTTCCAGGCCAGCTGGGGCTACAGGAAGACCATGTCTCAATAGAGACCAAAAAAAATTAAATAAAAGAAAGATGCCCTTGTGAAAATGGCCTGCCAGGCAGCAGGGTGCTGTGAGCAGAGCTGGCTCTGTGAGGGCATGGCCTGTGTACTGTCTCCAGACCCCCACTTACAAGAGCACTGCCCTTGGCTGTTCCATCGCCATCTTGACATTTTAAGTTTTCTGACAGGACTCCTCAAATGATATAGCGATCACAGCTATAACACTGTATAGGCAATCCTCAAAATAAGAATGATGTGCAGAACCACAGTGTAAAACCCACAGGGCTTATGGGAAAAATAGAGGTAGGGACACAACACTCAAAGACCTTGTTGGTGGCTGGGAGTGGTATGTCCACCTGTAATCCCTGCACATAAGAGGCTAAGAAAAGACCATCTTAAGCTTGAGGTCAGCCTGGGCTATCTAGTGAGACTGTCTTGACCCTCATCCCTCAGAAACTACTTTCATGAGGGTATCTGTGACATATTAAAAAACACACTACAGTTAAATGGCTATGAAATGCACGTCTGCTACACTAGGGGCACGACTTAACCCACAGAAAGAAGAGCAGCTGCCCTGTGGCCATGATGTGGGAGAGGCCGTGGGTTACCATAAAGTGAAGGAGACTTCTCTGACACCAGATGTGGAAGGAGACAGCAGAGACATCCCCTGAGGCATGAGCATGTGTGGTCTTTCATGTTTTCACAGGGATCGGTTCAACTAGATGCAGGTTTGTTTGCTTGCTTGCTTGCTTCTTTGTTTGTTTTCGTTTGGATTTTGGTCTTTTGGAGACAGGGTTTCCTTGTAGCTCCAGCTGGCCTGGAACTCACCCTGTAGACCAGGCAGCTTGGATTCACAGAGATCTGCCGGCCTCTGCCTCCCAAGTGCTGGGATCAAAGGTGTGCGCCACCACACCCAGCTCTCCATGCAGCTGTTATTGCTCTTTTCCCTTGTGATTTGCAAACGTGCAGTTGCTCGTAAATAAACCCAGTGTTATGATACTCCAGTTGACCCCTGATGTGTCAATCACATCGGAACAAGTCGGAGTTTGTGAATCGAGAATTGTAGCGACTCATACTGCACTGTAATGTTGATACATGTGACTGCCTTAGGGCTAACTCTGTGTGGGAGTTTCTGTGAAATCCTGAAAGTAAGGAGCAAGAGGTGGGGGACCTTTGGGGACCCAGATGGACTTTACGCAAGTCGGTGTATCCTGCATAGCTCAATTTTCAAGGCCTTCTGGAAAATTCATAAGTAACTAACATAAGTAATGTGGCTCTCCTCAATGGCCATAGCCAGCTTGCTTAGGGGCACACTGCCCCCTGGGCCCCTTGCCCAGTCATTCTCCCTTTGATTGGCTTGAAAAGTAAACACAAATACCATTCTTCTTAAACTACTTTTTCCTTTTGCTGGTTTTCTTTGTTGTTTTTTGTTTGTTTCTTTTGTTTTGTTTTGTTTTTGAGATAGGGTCTCCCTGTAGCCCCATCTGGAACTTACTCTGTAGACCAGGCTGACCTCGACCTAACAGAGATCCATCTATGTCTCTGCCCCCTGAGTGCCAGAACTAAAGGTGTGGCCCACCATATCCAGCATCTCTTGCTCTTTTAAAAATAGTGGTTTGCAGGCTGGAGAGATTGACTAGCGGTTAAAAGCACCGTCTGCTCTTGTAGAGGACCCGGATCTATCCCCAGCGCCCACATGGTGGCTGAAAACCATCTTTAACTCCAGTTCCAGGGGAATCCAACACCCTCTTCTGACCTCCACAGCATTGCACGACACGGGTGCACAAACCTACATGCAGACAGTACACTCATACACTCATACACATAAAAATAAATAAAATTTTAAAAAATAGTGGTTTGGGTTGACTGGCTGCAGTCTGATGGCCATCCTTCCTGCTCTGTGTGACAAACTTCTTGCATACAGAGACTCACCTGCCTCTGAGTAGCTCAGAGGTAAATAGCTGTCCCTGCATTACACAGCTAATCACAGCTAGGATCAGAATTAGAACTTGGGGCATTCTCCACAGCCCTTTTCACTCTTCCTGTTATAATGGGGAACCTTGTTTATCCAGGCTTTGTCTCCAGCTTCAGCTGTTCACCACTGACTCGGAAAGTCACACTCCTGGGCAATCCAGTCCTAGTTTCTGGCTAGCCACACTGTATATTCTACCTTTGATGTGCAGGTTATGATAATAACCATTATGTTCCCAGGGAGAAGGCTGACTCCTTACTTGGGCCTACAGGGTAGTGGGTGACTGGAATGGGACAAAAAGGCTTGGCACCTCTGCCTTCACGTCAGGTCTGTCCCCTTTGCCACCTTAGCCTTTGGGGCAGATTTCTTCTGGAAAAATAAGGGGAGACTGTGACAAGCTTTTTGTTGTCATTGCTGACTCTGTCTTGCTGTATTTCGTAGCCCTTTGCTCAGACCTTGACTTCGGTCTTCACTCTCCATTCCTGTCATCCTGCATATTATTCTGAGTTGATTCCAGTTGAAACCAGCTCTTGACCACAAAACTGGAGCATCCTGCCCTCAAGACATAGACAGAGGTGCTGGAACTTGCTACCCATGTCAGTGTGGAAACACTGGGCTGGCTCACGGAGGCCCCTGGGAAAGCTGGTTTTCTCCAGTAATATATTGTTTCCTTAAAGACAGGAGAAAAATGACTTCCGGCACTAGCCTTCTGCCTGTCTGCTTTCTCCGAGGGATGAGCCCCCAGTCCTGAGTTGGGCAATATAATCGTTCTGCTTCTCCCACAGGCAGAAGAGCCTGGAGGGGTTTCACAGAGTGGAAGAGGGTACTGGAGGGGGCAGGTCAAGGCAATGAGGATCGGGGGTTTTAATTGAGAGGGACAATCTGTGACTGGGAACGGCTCTGCTGCAGCCAAGAAGTGGGGCTTCAAACATTCAGGAACCTTCCTGAGAAGCAGAAGACTTGAGGGCAGGAGGGAGACTTCCTAGGCTGCCACCTCCTCTCTCCCACACCGGGCAGGAGAGGAGCCAGGCTCTGTGGGAAAGAGTGGGTCAGGCAGAGTCACTCCCTTGCCTGTTGCTTTGATGGAAAATCCAGTGTCCACACTCCACTTTTCTTCCATAGTTCTGCTGTTTATGTGGTCAAAGCCCACTGTGGCTGGACATTGGCAGAAAAGACAAAAGACTAGAAAATAAGATCCACCCCACTAGTCACAATAACTCTCTCTTGCTACTGGGTGGAGGTCACAGAGTCAATAGTGAGGAAGAGTGAAAAATAACACGCAAAATACATACAGAATTTTTGGCTTTTGAATGCATTTGGCAATATATGCTTTAAACCTTGAAAGGCCATTTTAAATACACGCTTTGATATATAACGAGCACTTGCAAAATAACATGAACACTATAAAATAAAATGAGGACAAAGGGGTCCGCCAGATGGCTCAGCAGGCAAAGACACTTGCAAGTTGAGTGTTTAATCTCCAGAACCCATATGGTGGAAAGAGACTACTGGTAAATGCAAGTTGTCCTCCACATGTCCACCAGGGTGCACAGACACACACACACACACACACACACACACACACACACATACACACACACACCCCACAAATTGTAAAAAATGGGGACAGAGCAAGAGACATGGCTCAGTGGGTAAGAGCATCTTTGACTCTTCTAGAGACCTGAGTTCAGTTCCCAGTACCCAAGTCAGGGTGGCTCACAACCACCTGTAACTCCAACTTGAGGGACACCTGCACTCATGTGCGCACGCGTGCGTGCGTGCACACACACACACACAATTTAAAATGGTTTTTAAAAATCATTCATAATGGAGACAATGGACAGAAATGAACAAAGAAATAATCAGAAAAATATTCAATCTTGCTAATATTTAAGGAATTACATATTAAAACAAGAAACTGTTTCATTTTATCAAATTTGACACCCCTCACCCCTTGCCAGTTTTGATGATACCTGCTTGTAATCAGGGAACTTGGGAGACTGAGGAGGATTGTGAATTTGAGGTCAGCCTTGGCTCCATAGTGAATTCGAGGCCAGTCAAAGCAACATAGTGAGACGCTATCTCAAACAAAACCAAACAATCACATCTGTACCACGATCTCATAGGTGTAATATTATGAGCAGCCTTATATATAAATATATAGTATTTTATACATTCTTTGAGCATTTCACACATGTATACAACATATTTTCTTCATGTTAACCCTAACTCTTCTCCCCAACTCCTCCCACTGAGTCCAGTTTGCATTGCCCTTATATACACGGGTGTGGAGCTTCAAAGAAAACTGACTCTCCTTCCCCAGCAGCCAGCAGCTACCCATAGCTCCTGAGATGGGGCGGGGGGGCTCATGAGACCCTCCCCTCTCCATGCTGGAAGAGTGACTGACTTGGTCTCCTATAAGTCTTGGGCAGACAACCATGGCTCCTGTGAGTTTGTAGGTGCAGCTGTCCTGTCATGGCCAGAAGACGCTGTTTCACCATAGTATTCTCTGACCTCTGGCTTTTACAGTCTTTCTGGCCCCCTCTTATACAAGGCTTTCTGAGCCTCGTGGGGAGGGATTGTGATAGAAATGTCCCATTTATAGCTGAGCACTTCATAGACAGTTATTCTCTGCACTTTGACCAGCTGTGAGTTGCTTTGTTAACCACCCTCCACTTCGAAAAGAAACTTCTCTGATGAGCTCTGGGAGCTCCGGTGACCTGGGAGTATGGAGACACAAATTTAGAGGGCAGTTTGATACTATGTCCATTTTGCAGAATAACAGTAAGTTCACATTCACCCCAGGGGCCTATGTGCCCCATAGCCTGGGTTCTTGATCAAATTTACAATACCAGACATGTGTTTCCTCCCGTGGCATGAGCCTTAAATTCAATCAGAAAGCATTTACTTACTCCCATTATAGTCATTCCACTATTGCACACCTGAGTACATCTTGCTAGGCTGCTTATTATGGCAGCACCCAGAGTTTGTAGTTGAGTGAGAGTACCAATGACACCCCTCCCCCACCTCCCAGCAGCAGGCACAGTGCCTTCCAGTTCTGTTGGGGTTACCCAACATGGAGGAAGCTTCCTGGCCAACAGCAAGTTGATTTTTCCATGT
Source organism: Rhizomys pruinosus (assembly GCA_009823505.1). Lineage (NCBI taxonomy): Eukaryota > Metazoa > Chordata > Mammalia > Rodentia > Spalacidae > Rhizomys > Rhizomys pruinosus. The sequence goes on from VZQC01015571.1 coordinate 757,215, forward strand.
CCTGTGACTTTAGCAACAGGGTCTTACCATCAAGTTCGGGTGGGCACCTAAGAGCAATGGGAATAGCCTGTATTGTTTTTCTGGGTGTCTGGAACACCCCTGACCAACAACCCAAGGGAGGTGTCGCCCATCTGGCACTGGGATTTTTGTGGGCAAACTGTAGCTTCCAGAAGGAGCATTGGTTCCCTGTGTAGGTAACTCCAATTAAACTCTTTTGTATGTATAAAGTTTATAAAATAGGTTTCCATACAGCTTTTTCAAACATCCTTAATGTTAGTCATCCCTCTCCCCAGCCCTTCCTCCCATTCATTATCTCCCCAGATAAATCTCCTTCCCCCAGTCTTCCCCTGTTCCCTCTGTCTTTGTTTTTTTAAAAACACAATATCACTTTATATTTAAAAGTTTCTGAGCTGTTAAGATGAAGATTTATCAGCCGGGCGTGGTGGTGCATGCCTTTAATCCTAGCACTTGGGAGGCAGAGACAGGTGGATTTTTGTGAGTTCAAGGCCAGCCTGGTCTACAGTGAGTTCCAGGACAGCTAGGGCTACAGGGAGACCCTGTCTCAAAAAGACCAAAAAAAAAAAAAAGAAGATTTATCTTCCTACATGGGTTACTCTCAGGTTGATCCTGATAGAAGTTCACTGAGCAGACAGGTGTGACAGAGAGGCAGAGACAAGAGCATCCTGCCTGAAGGAACCTTCTTCCAGCACAAGCATGGAGCATTCTCAAGCTGCTCTGAGCACCACTGTGGGACCCAGCAGGACTTGGCCCCTGAAGTGGCAGCCCCTGTGCTTTGAAAACCCATATGTCTCTGCAGAATGGATTACAAAACTGAAATATAAGACCTGAAGCTGCAGAACTACTAGAAGAAAATATGATTTTCATCGGACATTGATCGGGGAAATGGTTCTTTGGCTATGACCCCAGCCAACAACAAATGCGACAGAAGCAAAACTGAACTTGTGGGATCGTGTTAAACTAAGAAGCATCTGTATAGCAAAGCAAACCAAGGAATGAGTTGTCTGTGGGAGGAGGGGGCATTGCAAGCCATACATCTGATACGGGCTCACATGCAAAATGTATAAGGAAATCAAACAGCTCCACCCTAAGAAAACAAATAACCTGATTTAAAAATAGCACAGAATCAAAATAAGTATTTCTCAAAAATACAAACAACCAACAGGCATTTGGAAAAACACTCAATAGCAGTACTTGTCAGGGAAGTAAAAATGCAAACAGCCTAGATGTCCATCAATCAGTGAATGGATAATGAAAATTTGATATTATACACATATACAATGGACTTTTATTTCAAAAATGAAAGTATGAAATGTTCAGGGAAATGGATAGGAGAAGATATTCGTTATGGGTGGTAACTCTGGCTCAGAAAACCAAATGACCTATGCTCTTGCCCTCACATGGTTCATTGCTTTGAATTTTTAAATTTGTATGCTTAGGTGGGAGTGAATGTCTGCGGAGGTCAGGGACCTAGAGAGGAGCTGTGACAGCAGGGGAAGGAATTACCAAGGAAGGCATTAACACAAGGGCTGTGAAAGTGAGGGGGAGGGAACTAGAGAGATGGCTCAGCAGTTAAGAGACCTTCTTACTCTTCCAGAGGACTTGAGTTCAGTTCCTAACAGCCACATCATGTGGCTCACAACTAGAACTAGAACTATAAAACTCTAACTCTAACTCCAGCTCCAGGAGATCTGAGGCCCTCCTCTGGACTCTATGGGCTCCTGTATTTACTTGGCATACACAGAGAGGCACACACACATAGACATAAATAAAAATAAATCTACAAAAGGAAACAAAGTAAAGAGAGGGGATACTGAAGATGGAAAGGGTTAATCAAGAATGAGAGAAGACAGGCTGGAGAGATGGCTCAGCGGTTAAGAGTGCTGACTGCTCCGGGCTGGAGAGATAGCCTAGCAGTTAAGAGCACCGACTGCTCTTGCAGAGGACCCGGGTTCGATCCCCAGCATCCACATGGTGGCTAAGAACTGTCTATAACTCCAATTCCAGGAGAACTCCAGTTCCAGGGGAATCCGAGGCCCTCTTCTGACCTCCGTGGCATTGCAAGACACGGGTGTGCAAACCTACATGCAGACAATACACTCATACACATACAAAAAAATAAAGAGTGCTGACTGCTCTTGGAGAGGACCCAGGTTTGATTCCCAGCACCCACATGGCAGCTAGGAACGTCTTTAAGCCAGGTGTGGTGGCACACACCTTTAATCCCAGCTCTCAGGAGGCAGAGGCAGGTGGATCTCTGTGAGTTCAAGGCCAGCTTGGTCTATAGAGTGAGCTCCATCCAGGCCAGCTGGGACTACAGGGAGACCCTGTCTCAAAAATACCAAAATAAATAAATAAATAAATGAAGATGATGGGGGAAAGAAGGCTGGGAAGAAGGCTAATCAAAATTATGGATGTATGAAAAACCTTATGGAAACCTACTACTTTGTAAGCTAATTGCAAAATACAAGCTAAGGGGTTGGAGAATTGGCTCAGTGATTAAGAGCACTGGCTTCTCTTACAGTTCCCAACATCCACATGATGGCTAACAACCATCCATAACTCCAGTTGCAGAGGATCCAAACCCCTCTTCTGGTCTCTGTGGGCATGGCACTTACATATAAGCAGGCAAAAATATCAAACATATAATATGTGTGTGTGGGGGGTTAAATTAAGCTGGAAGGAGTGACACAGAGCCTTTTGTCCCAGCACTCAGAAAGCAGAAGTGGACAAATCTCTGTGAGTTGCAGGCTAGCCAGCACTACGTAGTGAGACCTGTATCAAAAAACCAACCAAACAAACAAACAAACAAATCACTGGGTGTGATGGCACCTGTCTTTAATCCAAGCACTTGGGACACAGAGGCAGGCAGATCTCTGTGAGATAATCTACATAGTGAGTTCCAGGCCAGCTGGGGCTATGGGAGACCCTGACTTTAAAAACCCAGCAAGATAGTAAGACCTTATTACTGAAGACACCACACATTACAAGACAGGGAAATTAAACTGGAACTAACCTGGAAATTTCCTTCCTGATGGCTAGCTTTCATTGTGTTGCATTGGACTACTGGGAAAAAAAGGCATCAATGTGCACTCTTCATGCTACAGCCCCAACCTATAAGATGCGTCCACTAACTGGCGCAATAGTAGCACAACTGTTATGGGGGGGTAACCAATCACTTTCTGCTTGGATTCGAGGCCCACATCACAGGAGGGAAATCATGTCTGGTGCAGTAAAGCCTGGTAGAAAGCCTGTGTCCAGGGAGGTCATAGGCCCTAGTGAGGAACCTACAACTGATGTTTTGCTAAGTGGACATGTTGTCAAAATATCCTCTAAATATCTATGGGTTTTGGTTTTCTATTTTATTTATAATTTTTATTTTATGTGCATGTGTGTAAATGCACCCATGTTGTGCAATGTCCCAGGAGGTCAGAAGGCATCAGATTCCCTGGAACTGGAGTTATAGATGGTTGTTAGCCACTGTATGGGACTCAACCCAGGGCCTCTGCAAAAGCAGTCAGTGCTCCTAACTGCTGAGCTGTCTCTCCAGCCCCCTCTAAATATTTATGTTTATTTTTTTGTATAACTGCATACCTTACACAGTAGAAATATACATAATGACTTTTTTTGTTTGTTTGTTTTTTCGAGACAGGGTCTCCCTGTAGTCCCAGCTGTCCTGGAACTCACTCTGTAGACCAGGCTTGAACTCACAAAGATCTGCCTGCCTCTGCCTCCCAAGTGCTAGGATTAAAGGCATGTGCCACCACACCCAGCTCAAAATGACTTTTTTTCTTTCTCTCTGTCTTTTTATTTTTATTTTTATTTTTTTAATTAATTTATTTTTTTATCAAATCTAGACCCGTGTCCCCCCATCCCCCCACCCCACCAGAGCTCATGCATTCTGCCAAACATGCTTTTCATCTCTTTCTCAGTCTTTCTCAATATTCTCCATGAGGAAGTTGACTGTTTTGAGCAGAAGTTCACTGTTTCAGTCAGTTCTTTGATGCAGTCCTTTCTGTTGTTGTTGTTGTTGTTGTTGTTGTTGTTGTTGTTTCCAATATGCATCACTCCCAACTGCTTTGAACAAAAGCTCAAGGGGCCATGCACAGGAAATACTTACAACTGGGTAATTGGCACTAGCATCCACAGATGAGGGATACCATTCGTCGTTTGTTTTTCTGGGACTGTGTTACTTCACTCAGCATGATGTCCTCTAGCTCCAGCCATTTTCCTGCAAAGCTCATGATGTCGTCTTTCTTTACTGCTGCATAGAACTCCATTGTGTAGATGTACCACATTTTCTCTATCCACTCGTCAGTTGAGGGGCATTTAGGTTGGTTCCAGCTCCTTGCTATTGTGAAGAGAGCTGCAATAAACATGGCCGTGCATGTATCTCTGTGGTGGCGTAAGTCTTGAGGGTACATGCCCAGGAGTGGTATGGCTGGGTCGGGTGGCAAGTTCATTCCAAGTCTTCCAAGGGTTCTCCACACTGCTTTCCATAGTGGCTGTACGAGTTTACATTCCCACCAGCAGTGGATGAGTGTTCCCCTTTCCCCACAACCTCTCCAGCACTTGGTATCATTTGTTTTCTTGATCCTAGCCAGTCTTATTGGAGTAAGATGATATCTTAAAGTGGTTTTCATTTGCATTTCCTTAATGATTAGTGATGTTGAGCAGTTCTTGAGGTGTTTCTCAGACATCTCTAATTCCTCGCTTGTGAAGTCTCTGTTCAGTTCTTTGCTCCATCTATTGAGCGGGTCATTTGTTTTCTTTTTTCTTTGTTTTTTGAGTAGTTTATATATTCTGGAAATCAATGCTTTGTCAGATGTATCTGCAGTGAAGGTTTCCTCCCACTCTGTGGGATTTCTCTTCACTTCCTTGATTGTTTCTTTTGATGTACAGAAGCTTTTGAGTTTGATGAGGTCCCATTTGTCAATTGTCGACCTTAATTCTTGTGCAGCTGCTGTCTGATTTAGGAAGTCTTTTCCTACGCCTATGTCTTGTAGTCTGCTGCCAACTTTTTCTTCTATCACCTTCAGAGTTTGGGGTTTCACGTTGAGGTCTTTAATCCATCTGGAGTTGACTTTTGTACAGGGTGAGAGGTAGGGGTTTAATTTCATTCTTCTACAAGTGGTGATCCAGTTTTGCCAACACCACTTGCTGAAGATGCTGTCTTTTCTCCATTGTGTCTTCTTGGCCCCCTTGTCAAATATAAGATGGATGAAATTGTATGTGCTCAGATTTGGATCTTCAGTTTTGTTCCATTGGTCAACAGGTCTGTTTTTGTGCCAGTACCATTTTTTTGTGCCATTTTAACCCATAATGGGTTAAAATGCTGAGAAAAAAGTGCCTGTCAAGTGCTCAGTCCTAAACAGGACATCAACATCACTAGCCCCCTAAGACTCAGGGAACACTGAGGCAGAATTGGGAGAAAGAATGTCAGAGCCGGCAGATGGGGATTCGAGCTATGAAACATTGTCTTCTGGGCATAGTGTGGTTGTTGAACCCACAGAATGACAGTAGCTCCCTTCCTGCAGAGACCCATCAACATTCCATCATAGACAGGGAGAGACTCGTGACACCCCATCCTTCCCCGACACCCCATCCTTCCCGAAGATCTATACAGTTAGCTCTTGCTGGTGAAGGAGGAGTCAGTTTCCTCAGTTGTGTGATACTGGTAAGTTGCCCATGCTCAAGTAAATAACCCCCTGCCTGTGCTTATAGGAGCAATCTTAATGAGACACACACACACACACACACACACACACACAATCAAAAACATGAAAGGAGGAGGGAAGAAAGGATTTTCACAGAGTGGGTGGGGGAAGATGTCAACGTACATTATATGTGTGTAGAAAACTATGAAAGAACAAAAAATGAACATTAGGGCCTGTTGAGAGCAGGAAAAGACACTTTTCACCAAGCCTGACAATCTGAGTTCAATACCCAGAGCCAACCTGCTAGAAGGAAAGAACTGACTGGCTCTTGCAAGTTATCCTCAGACCTCCACGTATGTGTGGTGTCATGTGTGCTCCCCAAAACAAATAAATAATAAATAAATGCTAAAATTTTTCAATGAATTTTAAGTTGTGCATAGTAGAACATGTTTGTAATCCCAGAATTGGGAGGTGGGGGAGGAGGATGAGGAGTTCAAGGCCAGCCTCTGCTATGTAATAAATTGAAGGCTACCCTGGGCTATACAAGACCCTGTCTTAACACACATACCCATATTTTTTAATTACAGTGGTTCCATGTGGATTATCTCTAATTGCTGGAAATCTTCCAGTAGGTGTTACCAATCTGCTGTACAGATGATAACATTAGGCAGATTCTATGTTCTGTTCCTGAGGAGCCTCTCCATGCCAGAGACAGTTCTGGAATCAAAAATAGAGGCTGTAAGGAGCAAGGATGGCAATCTGTAGTTCTGTCAGCCTGGTCTAACAATGAAATAGAAAGGCAAGGAAGCCTGTGTGGCAAGTGTTAGGAAGGAAGCCTGTGCTGGGGTAAATAGCCAGACCCAGTGCTGTGGGCATGTGCTAAGGCTCTGAGGTGGACAGAAATGTTGCCTATGGGGGCTGGAGAGATGGCCTAGAGGTTAAGAGCACCGACTGCTCTTGCAGAGGACCCAGGTTCGATCCCCAGCACTCACATGGTGGCTGAGAAGCATTGTTAACTCCAGTTCCAGGGGAATCTGACACCCTCTTCTGACCTCCACAGCATTGCACGACATGGGTGCACAAACCTACAGACAGTACATTTATAGACATAAAAATTTTTTTTTAAGTTTTAAAAAAAGAAATGTTGCATATGTGCGGAGCTGAAAAAAATCTAGAGGTACTGGGCAGAAGAAGGGACGGAATGATCGCGATCACCAAAGGCATGTGGCAGAAGCAGATTCAGATTTTCACTCAACTCTGTCCAGCTCCCAAGGCTGAAGGACACTGTTTTTTCCTATGGGGAATATGAGGGGCTGAGGAGGTAGCTCAGACAGAGTTTAATCCCCAGAGCCCACATTTTTTTTAAATCTTAGCACTGGGGAGGCAGACACAGGAGGATCCCTAGGGTTCAGCAAGCTCTAGACCAGAGAGACTTTATCTCAAAACACCAAGGTGGACAGTTCCAGAGAAAAGACACCCGAAGTGGACTGCTGGGTTCCACATAGGTGTGCACACACACACACACACACACACACACACACACATTGGAATATGCCTCTTCAACTTCTCTGTCAGACAGGTGCATGAAGGATACAGAAAGGACATTCTAGACATGGGAACAGTGTCAGCGAAGCAAGAATCCACATAGCTCAAAGACGTGTGGTAACAAGGTGTTGTCAGAGCTGACAGGCCAGACAGAGCCAAATGTCAGCACGTCCGCTTCACTTCCCCGTCCTGGTCCCTCCTTATGTGCTGTTCTCCACGGTCTTATTTGGGTTCCACATAGTACTGCATAGAAGAAGAGCTTACTGGGATTGGTCCCACTTGGCCCCTAAACACACTAAGGTGAACCATTTACCTGGGGCCTCTATGAAGTCAGAGCGGAGCCCAGGAGGAGTGGGGATGGTCTGGCTCCGGCTCCAGAGGACCAGGTGGCCTTCCACACTACGGAGCCTGTGAGAGAGCAGCCAGCTGGTTGCCACCACCACTTATGAGTCAGGAGGCTGGGTAAAAGGTTTCTGATCACAGGGACTGTCTATGTGGGTGCAACTCTGGTTCATCCATCTCCAAATCTGGACAGCCCCCCTGCTGTGCAACCTTAGGTGGCTGCTCCCCAACTTGACTTCTCAGTTTCCTTTTCTGTGAAATGATATTGACCTGGCCAGTCTCTTCCAGCTCCAAACTGCCAAGTTCTGAGGTAGCCTGGGTGGGTCTCTCAATCTGGAAGGCGCTGACACAATGGGGATTTGGGGCTGGGACTGAGGCTACCCAGGTGCCAAAAGGAACAAGGAAGTAAGATGTTTCAAGTTTAGTTTCCATCTAGGCTGCTTTGAGAAATGGGTGGGGAAGGAGCGGGATGTTTTCATGAGGGGAGTGAGGATTGACAAGCCCGGCCCAGCTCCTGTCTGCTCAGGTGGCTGTGTGCTGCGCTCCCCCCCACATGGAAGAAATGGGCTGGGTTGGCAGCGATGGGAGGGGGCCTCTGTGGAAGGGTCCAATAAGAAATGGGCTGGGTTTGGCAGCCATGGGAGGGGGCCTCTGTGGAAGGGTCCAATAAGAAATGGGCTGGGTTGGCAGCCATGGGAGGGGGCCTCTGTGGAAGGGTCCAATAAGTCCCCATGGCCTCACACAGCCAAGAAGCCCAAAGCCAGGGCAGTGGTTGAAGCAATAGCACATGGAAAGATGTGGGTACGTACAGCTTTGAGTCATCAGTTCCAGAACTTTCTTCCAGCATCTGGACCCCAGTAAGGCCCACCACTCCAGCAGCCAACTCTCAGTGTGGGAGTATTTGTTTTGTTTTTTTGTTTTGCTTTGTTTTTTAATTAATTAATTTATTATTTTTTGTGTATGAATGTACTGTCTGCATGTAGTTGGTGTACCTGTCTCCTGCAAATGTGTCGGATTCCCCCGGAACTGGAGTTAAAGATGGTTCTTAGCCACCATGTGGGTGCTGGGAATCGAACCCGGGTCCTCTGTGAGAGCAGTGGGTGCTCTTATCTGCTGAGGCATCTCTCCAACCCCCCCAGTGTGGGAGCGGCTGTAAAGTTGACCTCTGCTCTCCAGCCGACTCAGGCAGTGCTGTGCCAACAACAGCTCTGTGCTCACACACAAGGAGCGGCCTCTCCTCCTGCCTGGCTGGGCTGGGGGCCCCCTGAACCCCATCAGCCTGCCTCATCCCACACCCTGCTCCTCAGAGCCCAGATCCTGCCATTAACCCACTGGGCACCGGCCCACCTGCCTGTGTGGCAGCTGATCTCCCTGACTCAGCCCCCCCCTTGTCGTACACCCCTTTTTCTCCATTCCCCCCTTTCTGTGCTTCAGTCCTTTCTCCATTGCTAACATGGCTGCTCTATGACAACCCTGGGCAAATTGAGCGTTAATGAAGGCTTCCTGCTGCGTACACCCCCAGAATCTCAGAGTTGGAATGGGCTCTATGGGAAGTGAACGGAGCCTGCTGGCAACGGTCCTGGCTGGATATTCTCTCCACCCAGAAGCAGGAGGTGAAGCCTTGTCTCTATGGGGCAATGATTCGTGCTACCAAAACCCACTCCAGAACAACTGGGTGACGGAACACCAGCTGAACTTACAGCATAAGGGGCTGGAGATGGCTCACGGGTTAAAAGCAATGGCTGCTCTTGCAGAGGACTCTTGGAACCCACAGGACGCCTAACGACTGTCACTGACTCCAGTTCCAGGAGATCTGATGGCCTCTTCTGACCTCAGGTGAATTTACATGCATACATGCATGTAAAATTAAGTAAATTTTTTAATTAAAAAAAAAAACTTGACAGGACATGGTGGCACATACTTTTACTCTCGGGACTTGGGAGGCAGAGGCAGGCCAATCTCTGTGAGATTGAGGCCAGCCTGGTCTACATAGTGACTTCCAGATCAGCTGGGGCTACAGAGAGACTGTCACCAAACAAACAACAAACCAACAAACCAACAACCCCTTACAGCGTAAAATAGAACTCCCCAAACTGGCCAAACGCCTGTTGCTTTTTTCTCCCCTGTGAGTCTCTGAATCTGACTGGGAGCTCCCCTCTGCAAAGATGAGCACACAGGATGGTAAGGGTGCCCCCTTCACAACTCCTAGACACAGAACTAGGGGGGCAGGAGAGGAAGGCTTCCTCAGAGCAGAGCACTCTTGCCTGAGCTGCTTCCCAGAAAGAACTTCCTCGTGGATAAACTCTCAGGGATGGTTGCCTGCCCCCCGACCCCCCAACACCCCAATCCACAGCGTGCATTCTCCTGCTTACAACTCTGAGAGAACAGTGGTTAAAGAAGCGTTCCAAATGCATTGGTCCTCGTTACTGTGTTTCTCTGAACTCCTTAGCACTATGCAGGAAGGCCGGCTGGCCCCATCCAGGTCTTGTTGGGAAGTGCAGAGTGGGGTCCCTGTAGTCAGGGCCTCTCCTCAATGCCAATCGCAGCCTCAATTCCTGTCTTTCTTTTTAAATTTTATTATTTTTTATGTGTATGAGTGTACTGTCTGCATGTAGGTTTGTGCACCCGTGTCGTGCAATGCCGTAGAGGTCAGAAGAGGGCATTGGATTCCCCTGGAACTGGAGTTAAAGATGGTTCTCAGCCACCATGTGGGTGCTGGGGATTGAACCTGGGTCCTTTGCAAGAACAGTCGGTGCTCTTAACTGCTAGGTCATCTCTCCAGCCCCAATTCCTGTCTTTCTATGGCCACCACTGAGGACCAATTCTTTGTGCCTAGCAACAGCGTCATCTAGGCTGGGCCAGGCCTGCCACAGCCTGATGCAGCTGAATAAGCCTCCCTGTGCTTCAGGCAGCCTCCGCACTGCAGCTTTATTTCACATAAACAGCAAACCACGCTGTTTTCAATGCATGTTCTGTATCAAATCTTGAGCATGTGTATCCTGAAGATTGTTCTATGAAATTCAGGTTGATACAACTGCCCTGTGTTTTACTTGGTGAACCCTCATGGCTGCAAGAAGGGCCTCTCTTGCTGTCTAGGGCAGTGGGGCAGGTGTAGGGACAAAGGAGTAGAAGGAGGAGCCTGGGGCAGGTGACAGAAGGCTCTCCAGCTACTGTGTGACAGGCAGCGGTTTGCTAGGCAGTGTGGCCACAGCCTGGAGCCTGCAGTTGATGCCCCACTGTGGCCGAGTGACTGTGGAGGTTAGTGTGGGGACAAAGCAGAGGGTCCCAAGACGTGCAGAGGATGCTGGAGCTGTGGCTGCAGGAGAGCCCTGTCCCTACCAGCAGGGTCTCTACATGTGTTGGGATGAAGAGATCAGGCCTATTCACTTCCAGTAAAGATGACTGCAGAGACATCTGTGTTAGGTCTGTGTCAACGCACACATACACACGGTGTGGTCCTCTCTCTCCACACAGTCTAACGCTCAGTGGCACGTTGCTGTTATGTTTGCATCCAGCATAAAGGGGACCTCAGATTCATTAGTTCATGCCTGTACTGAAATGGCTAGGCCAAAGTTACAAAACAGAGCCAGATCTAGAACCTTCCTGAGCAAGCACAGATCTTCTTGCTATTCTGAGTTCCCTCCTCACTTTCAAATGTTGCCATCTTTGTGTCTAGCTCCCTGTCTATGAAATGTATTTCATAGGATCATTGTGAGGATTAACTAAAAGGGTGGCAAGTAGAGTGTCTGCGGTGGCCTGGTGTGAACATGTGGAAGCAGAGGACAACTTGCAGGAGTCACCACTGTCCTCCCGTGGATTCTGGGGATTAAATCAAGATGTCAGGCTTCCACAGCCAGCACTTCTACCTTCTAAGCCATCTTGTTGGCCCAGGATTGACTTTTTGTTTTTTGGTCCTTTGGAGACAGGGTCTCCCTTTAGTCCCAGGTGGCCTGGAGCTTGCTATGTAGACCAGGCTGGCCTTGAACTCACAGAGATCCACCTGCCTCTACCTCTGGAGTGCTGGGATTAAAGGCCTGTGCTACCACCCCCGGCCAGGATTGACTATTTTTATGTTGCTTTCTTAATACCTGGTATTGAAAGAAGTTGCCATCATGAAGGGTTAGATGTGCAGACTGATTGGTGGAAGTCGTGCTGAAAGCAGTGGGAGGGTGTTCTAAAACGCGCGGCTAGAAACATAGCATGTCACTAGTTCCGAGGGTCCTGGATCTGGGTTGCTGGGGCTCAGGGTCCTTCCTGACTGGGAATCACTGGGCACTTTAGCCAGCGGAGGGTTCCCATGTTCACTCCTGGCTGAGGCATCTGTTCTGTACCACAAATGGTGGGCCGGGGGGTGGGGGGTGGGGGGACAGTGACTTTTATGCCCTAACCCCAGGAGTGGCATATGTGCATTCTGCTGGTCACACAGACTAACCTGGTTCCCTGAAGCCTGCGACTGCCAAGAGAAAGGGCTTCTCAGAAGCCATCTCCAAGCCTGGCTGCCCCAAGCTGGGAGTCAGAGAGGGTGGGAAGACCTTCAGCCTACGATCCCTGCATGACCTCTGACAGGGATGGCAGCGCAGCCAGAGCCCAGCTTGTAGTGACTCCAGAGGGAGGAGTCACAGGGTCTATGGGAGAGTGCCCAAGACTGGCACTGCACTGGGGCAGAGGTTGGGTGCAGAAGGGAACAGCTGGGGTGTCATGGATCATGCTCTGGCTTGGAGCTGTAAGAGGAACATTTCCATGCCGCCACTACGCCAAAGTGTCTCCCCAGCCACGTGATGCATAAATTAATCAAAGGAATTGCTTGTTAAAGACAATCCATGAGAGAGTGGGGGTGTGGAGAGGGCTCAGCCCTGGCTGTTCTTTTTAAATTTTTTTTTATTAGCATTGTTTTCTTTAAATTTTATTTATTTTCTATGTGTATGAGTGTACTGTGTGCATGTAGGTCTGTGCACCCCGTGTCGTGCAATGCCACGGAGGTCAGAAGAGGGTCTTGGATTCCCCTGGAACTGGAGTTCTACTGGAATTGGAGTTACACACGGTTCTCAGCTGCCATGTGGGTGCTGGGTATCAAACCCAGGTCCTCTGCAAGAGCAGTTGGCGCTCTTAACCGCTAGGCCATCTCTCCAGCCCCAGCCCTGGCTGTTCTTATAGAGAACCCTTGTTATGTTCCCAGCAAACACATGGCAGCTAACACCCATTCTTAACTCCAGTTCCAGGGGATCCAGCGCCCTCTTCTGGTCTCCATGGGCATTACATGCACACAATGCACTAACACGCATGTAGGCAAAACACACACATAAACATATGCTCCAGAGGCAGAGACAAGAAGGATCCTGTGCTTGAAGCTAACTAGTGAGACCCTGTCTCACTTAAAAAAAAAAAAAGAAAGAAAAAGAAATAGATAATACAAGTGGTGGAGAGGACTTGAGGAGGGCCAAGCAAACAGCACACAAGTGTTGGTTACTGTGTCCGCATGTGCTTTTTAAGCATTGGCTCCAGCCAGGAGCACTGTTCTAGGAGCACTGGCCCTGTCCTCCCAGCATTCCCAGCCTGAGCAGCCTGGAAGGGAGAAGGCTTCTTTTGCAGGACAGGACTCTTCAGCTGGTCTTCCAAGTCTGTGGAAATTAGCAAGAAAGGAACAGGCTGGCCTCTCTGGCAGACAATGACACTTAGCAAACACCCAGGTCCCTTGTCCTCTTCACCCTTGGGAGAGATGTGGGTGCCCGGGTGGCCCCAGGAGGCAAGTTGTTAGTCACTACTGTTTCTGGGCCTACCCCTGGCTTCCGGCCTTGCTCGAGTCCCGGCTGGAGGGTGACAGGGAGAGAAGCTGGCTATCACATCGTTGGGCGTGAGCAGGAGAGAAGGATGGTAGGACTGGAATAGGTGGAGAAGGAACCGACTGGTTGAAGGAAGGGTGGGCGGGAACAGTGGCCTGGACAGACTTCCCTACCTCTTAGTCTGGTTTCTGTTGCTATAGCAAGGTATCTGAGACCAGGTAATTTATAAAGAATAGACGGTTATCTGACTCAGTTCTGGAGGCTGGGAAATTCAAGAGCCCCAGGTCTAGCATCTGGAGTGACACTTCTTGCCATGTAACACATGGTAAGAGGTATCAAATTTCTCAGGAAGTCACAACTGTCACCATAGAAGGTGCCACTGTCATGACTCATTTAATCTCAGGTATCTTCTCCCCACCACGCACCACTCACATGTGACTTGGGGTTGTTTTCAACACATGAACTTTGTGGGGGACATGCTGCCTGTTAACCACCATCCAGAAAGAATGTGGGGTGCAGGACTGGGATACGGGGTCCAGAGGCAGGAGACAGAAATGTGTTCACCAGGAGGACAGGTCCAAAATAACACCCCGCCCGCTCTCTCTCATTTCCTCCCCTATTTTATGCTTTATTTCTTTAAAATAAAATAATTACAGTATATATGGAGCCGGAGAGATGGCTCTGCAGTTAAGAACCCTGGCTGCTCTTGCAGAAGACCCGGGTTCAAATTCTAGAAACCACATGTTGGCTGACATCCATACATAACTCCAGTTCTAAGGGGAATCTAAGGCTCTCTTTTGTCCTCTGCAGGCACCGCACAAAACATGTACATGTACACACATACAGGCATATACATATATGACATGTGTATACATATATGTACACACATGCAGGCATAATACTCATACACTTAAAAAAATTAGCTGGGCATGGTGACTCATGCCTTCAATCCCAGCACTCAGGAGGCAGAGGCAGGGGGATCTCTGTGAGTTCAAGGCCAGCTTGGTCTACAGAGTGAGCTCTAGGCCAGCTGGGACTAAAGGGAGACCCTGTCTCAAAAATACCAAATAAATAAATAAATGGGGCTGAAGAGATGTCTCAGCATTTAAGAGCACGACTGCTCTTGCAGAGGACCTGGGTTCAATTTCCAGCACCCACATGGCAGTTAAGAACCATCTTTAAGCCAGGTGTGGTGGTGCACGCCTTTAATCCTAGCACTCGGGAGGCAGAGGCAGGTGGATCTCTGTGAGTTCAAGGCCAGCCTGGTCTACAGAGTGAGTTCCAGGCCAGCTGGGACTAAAGGGAGACCCTGTCTCAAATAAATAAATAAATAAATAAATAAATAAATAAATAAAT
>VZQC01015574.1:0-46397 GCA_009823505.1 Rhizomys pruinosus
CGTCACAGTTCATCACTGAGGGAGCCCAAGGTAGGAACTCAGGGCAGGAACCTGGAGGTGGAAGCTGAAGCACAGGCCATGGAGGAACGCTGCTTACTGGCTTGGTCCCCATCCCGTGCTCAACCTGCTCTCTTACCTAGTACAGAACTACCTACCCAGGGATGGCACCACCCACAGTGGCCTGGGCCCTCTCACATCACTCAACAATTAAGACGATACTCTACAGACATGGCCACAGGGCAGTTCAATGGAGCCAACTCTCCAGTTGAGGTGTGTCAAGTTGACACTGAAGCTGTCCAGCACAATGCGGAAATTGATGTTTTTCTTCCACATCTCAGTTTCTCTAGAGTGCTGCATCCCAAGAGAACAAGGTCTGAAGGAACTTGATAAAAACAAAACAAAACAAGAACCAAAAACCCCTATTTGTAGAGGAAGGAAGGGAAATGAAAAATAAAAAGTCAAACTTAAAAATATAGTCAGTTTTACCCAAGCTTGTGCATATCAAAGATGAGATCTAGACAAGCGTTGAAGATGGGTGTCTCCAGAACCCTGGCAGAGCTGAAGCCCCACAGACGGGAGTTCCTCATCTCTTGATGGTCCTCCCTCTGAAAGAAGGCATGGCCTTTGTTCCTCTGTCTGTTCCACACACTGTAACTCCCTGGCATGTGCCAGATAGCTGCTGTAACAAATACGCCCCACCTCGTACCATGACACTCCACCCCATGCTCCACTCTGTCTTTCCACTATTGTCTCCTACATCCTAACATGGTAATGATGAGTGCCTGTCGATGCCTGTGGGCCTGTTAAATTCTAAGATCCATTGTGACCCTTGCTGGACTTCCTCTATCTAGCATGAGGCCAATTCATATTGGGCCCAGAGGTCTCACGGTACTTCAGAGAGTGCTGGGGAGGGAAGGCAGCACGCTGTCTTATGGGGCATTTAATGACCATTTGCCAGGCAGTAGGCAGCATGGTTGTTCACATGTAGTCTTAGAACCTTTATTACTCAACTCCCTGTAACTAATTTCTTCCTCTGAATCTTTTGTTTGTTTGCTCGCTTGCTTTTCTTATGCTGCATTGCACAAAGACTTGCACATGATGGGGAACTCTGCATAGAGGTCATTAAATATTTTATTTGTTATTTCTATTTTATGTGTATGAGTGTATTGTCTACATGTATGTAAGTGCACCCACGCTGTGCAGTACCTTCAGAGGTCACAAGCAGTCATTGGATCCCCTGGAACTGGAGTTATGGATGGTTGTTAGCCACCATGTGGGTGCTGGGAACCGAACCCAGGCCCTCTATAAGAGCAGCCAGTGCTCTTAACCACTGAGCCTTCTCTCCGGCCCTGAGAAGTCTTCAGAAGTAGGCTTTTTGTTAGAGATAAGGGTGAATTATTTTCTCTGTTGATGGCAAAGCACGACAGTCAGCCAAGAGAGCTGCCGTTGCTCTTGGTCATTGCTTACATCACTGGCCCAGCCTTCAAAGGACTGAGCACTATCAGGTACTGTGAAGTGATGGCCCTTCCCTTCCTGGTGTACAAAGAGGCCAGTGTGGGGAGAGAGGCAGAGGGTAGTGTCCCCCACTAAAACCATGTCACCAGAGGAACCCAGGGAGCTGCCCAGAACAAAGACAGGGCCCAGGCTACAGCAGAGTAGCTGAGACAGGAGGAAGTTAGAGAGGGAGGGGGACCTGAGCACGGACCACCCTGTCCCCCCTAGTGTTCAAACTAGTGAAGAGAATCAGGCTGGATTGCATCGGAACAGCAGGCCATGGCCATATGGAACCACACGGGCTTTTTCGGGAGCATGTCATCTATGCATGGCTTATGGCTGGCAGTGTCCACAGTCAGTCCTGGGCTTAGCAACAGAGCTCAGCTCTGGTCCTTTGAGTGGCACCAAGACCCCGTTTTTCAGGACCTACCCACCCAGCTCGAAGAACCTAGGTCCCTGGCAGCTTTGCAGTGAGGTTGAAGTTGCAAAACAGAATGCACTTGTGGCCGTGCCTCCACAACCTTTCTTCTTCCTGTAAACAAAGAAGTTGCCAAAATGGAAACTCTCTCTCCCTCTCGCTCTTGTCCTTTCAAAGGGTGATAATGTGGATGATCTATCATTTTTATTTCATGTGGTGAGTGGTCACAGAAAGATGGACTCTCCTCTCCCAATTGGCTTGTGCACTTTTGTCCCCATCAACAACTGAATCTGGCATCTACTAATGTTTATTTCAACTTCATAATTAAAGAAGAATGTTAAGTGTACAATTCAAGTCAATTCCAAATGCTGGAAAGATCTGGGATAATAAAAACCCCTGAGAAAAGCTTAAGGAGAAAACCCCCCCTCCATTTACAAATAACAAATTTGGAAAAAACAGAGCATTTTAGTTTAAGACACATGGAACTCTTTCCTAGACTGCCCGTATCTTTTAGGAAAAATAAAAATCCTTTGCAAAATCAACAAAAAGAGGTCAATTGTAGTAGCAATTTCAGAATAATCATTAGAAACTGAACATGAGAATAAGAACATCTGGAGATGATCAATAAGAGGATGGAACAGTCTGTATATTTTCAAAAAGTGACTGATGGATAAATAAAGAAATGAATGCACATTATTGTCCCTACAGCCTCTCAGATCACAGATCTGCAGCATGGAATGCCCTAAGGTGGGTGCTTGCTGAGCTCTCTTGTGCCCACCATCACCTCAGTGAGCTCTGCAGCAACCCGGGGGGGGGTTCTGCATCTCAGGACCCCCCCCCCCAGGAAGCCCAGGCTTCCTTGCACAATGCAGTGCTTTCTCTCTCCCTCCCCTGCCACCAGTCACTGTGCCAGCCTGTTCTGTTCTGGACAGCCCTGTGTTCACGCTGAGAGGTGGCCTCAGGCTTCCAGGTGATGCAGGGAGACTCAGGTGAAGATGCTGCTCCTGTCCAGAGCTCAGACCAGCACAGTGTTGTGGCTATGCTCCCAGCCCACCCAGCTCCTCGTGGAAGCCAAACTTCTCTCTGCACATCTGGGTCTGCTCTACTTTAGAATATAGGCTTTGCATGTGGGGAATGGGAACCCAGCCTTTCACAGTGCTGTCAGAAAACCAATCACATTTCCCCCAAGGGAAAGACCCATTAGACATCGCATTCATGACTGTCTTACAAGTCGGACCAGGGAGTTTGCTAGTGGGATAACTGGTCTACCACTCTTGTGGCCTTTTGCCTTTCTCTCTTTCTCTCTATAAGGAGATTAGGAGGTTTGGTGGTGCCCTGGATATCTGGCACACATGGGGATTCATATGCATGCTGAGGTTCTGCAGCAGGAGGGAAGGCTTGTTTTTTGGATGATGCTATTGACATGTAGACTGCCACAAACTCCAAAATTGTTTCCATAGCTTAGATTTTCCACAATATACATAATAAATTACAATGACTAAAGAGACTGCGAGAGAGAGGAGAGACAGGGTCGGTGGCACACAGTGCTGTTAATGGCTTCCAGACAAGCATACTCTTGAGGTTCAGGTCTGAGGCTGCAAGCCCTTTCTCTTAGCCATCCTTCAGTACCCAGGATGGGAGATGCATGTCTAAAGTCCATAGACAGGACTCCACCCATGAGGCAGGATAGGAAGATAGGGAAATGGGAGCTAGAGAGATGGCCCAGCAGTTAAGAGCACTGGCTGCTCTTGCAGAGGACCCAGGTTTGGGTCCCAGCACTTACACGGTGCCTGGGAACCATCTGCTACTCCAGTCCCAGGGGATCTGAAGCTCTCTTCTAGCTTCTGCAGACATTGCTCATATGTGTAATACATACATACACGAAGTCAAAACACTGATACACATACAACAAAAAGAAATCTTTTTTAAAAAGGTAGGAAAAACTATGAGTTCATGGGATGTGGATGGGAGCCCCTCACCCTGAGTCTGATTGAAGCCTCTCATTAGCTGAGAAGGAAGACTTCAGCACAATTAGCCTTTGCTTGAAAGTCTACTCACACAGAGTTGATATTCCTTTCATAGGCAGACATTTTGTAATAAAACACAATTACCCAGCCTTCAGGCCTGAACATGTTTATGACATTGGGTAAGATTGCATTCTTTTCCTTTTTCCTAGGAATCTCAAACAGAACTGTTACCTTTGCTTACAGTGAAGATACTTGTTCTAGTTTGTCTTCCATTGCTGTGACAAAACACTCTGACTGACACCAACTTGGGGAGGAAAGGGTTTATTCACCTTACATCTCTTGGGTCACAGTTCATCACTTAGGGAGTCCAAGGCAGGAACTCAGGGCAGGAACCTGGAGGCAGGAGCTGAAGCACAGGCCATGGAGGAATGCTGTTCACTGGCTTGCTCCCCTGGCTCATGCCCAGCCTGACCTCTTATACAGTACACAACAACCTGACCAGGGTGGCACCACTCATTATGGGCTGGGCCCTCCCACTGTGCTTGACAATCAAGATAATACTCCACAGACGTGGCCACAGGCCAATCCAATGGAGCCAATTCCCCAATTGAGGCTCCCTCAACCCAGGTGTGTCAAGTTGACACTAAAGCTATCCAGCACAATTGACCCCTTGTCAACTTGACACACAAAATACATCACTATTAAACCACCACCTTTCTAGTCCTTATCCCCAAAGTATGATGTTAACATTAATCACAACCTAAGACAGAACAACCTTAAAAGCCCCACAGTCCTTAAAATGTCCAAACACTTAAAAGTTCACAGTCTGTTAAAAGTCTCTTAACTGTGGGCTGCTGTAAAAAACCAAAACAAGTACCGTCTTATTTCAAAGGGAAGAATTGGGCACTCTCAAACAAAACCTAAGTCCAGCAAAGTAGCTCAAGGCTGGACACCTGGGATTCACTCACGATCTTCTGGGCTCCAAAGGGTTTCAGCAGCAACCCCTCTCAGACTCTGCCGTCCATGGCACACACAGCTCATCTCGCAGGCCCAGGCCAACTCCATTCCACACTTGCCGCTGCTCTTGGTGGTCGTCCCATGGTCCCAACATCTCCAAAACACCAGGGTTGCCACTGAAACTGAGGTTGCTTCTGACTTCTCCTGATGCAAAACCTCAGCTTCTCTTCCTGACCCCTGGAATCCTGGAGTCTTCACTGCAACCAAGGCTACACTCTGACCAGTGGCCTTTCCTGGCCCCTCATAGTGCCAGGCCTCAGCTGCTCTCTGTGACCCCTTCATGCTTTCAACACCGGAACCATATAGGAGACTCTTACACGTTACCAAGTCCTGCTTCTGGCTTGACATGGAGGCTCGAGCCCCTTCTGGAACATAGCTTCTGTGTGCTGACCCTGAAGAAATTCTTCCCAGAAGATTTCACCACAGTGATGCTGGTCTCTTGTTACTTACAGGTGATTTTTCAGCCCCAGCTAATCAGCATCAGTTGTCCCAGTACAACAAAGATTTCACTTCAGGTCCTGGTCTCTTGTTATTTACAGCTGATTCTTCAGGCCCAGCTGAACAGAACCCACAGATTAAACAGTCCTGATGATCTCTGCTTCCGTTTGAAACTAGAAACTTCACAAGCCAGCCCTCCATCTTCTACGAGTCTTTCAACAAAACTGCTCTAATCTCCACAGCAACAATCTTTAGACATTCAATGATTTTTCCAGCCCAAAGTTCCAAACGCCTCCACAATCCTTCCCCAAAACACCAAGGTCCGGTCTGTCACAGCAATAGCCCACTCTCTGGTACCAATTTCTGTTCTAGTTTGTCTTCCATTGCTGTGACAAAACACTCTGACCAACACAAACTTGGGGAGGAAAGGGTTTATTCAGCTTACATCTCCTAGGTCACAGTTCATCACTCAGGGAGCCCAAGGCAGGAACTCAGGGCAGGAACCTGGAGGCAGGAGCTGAAGCACAGGCCATGGAGGAATGCTGTTTACTGGCTTGCTTCCCTGGCTCATGCCCAGCCTGCCTTCTTATACAGTACACAACAACCTGCCCAGGGTGGCACCACTCATTGTGGGCTGGTCCCTCCCACAACTGCTTAAAAATAAGAGACAATACTCCACAGATGTGGCCACAGGCCAATCCAATGGAGCCAATTCCCCAATTGAGGCTCCCTCAACCCAGGTGTGTCAAGTTGACACTAAAGCTATCCAGCACAATACTCTACCATCCTGCATCCTTGAGATCTATACTTTTACTTTATAAATGGTAATCTTGCCAGGTGACCCTCAAGAACTACCCTGCAATATCATTTTAGATTTCTTAGCCACACTTGGAAGATAGGTACTTCATATCCCAGCCACATACTATGTATGACTATTGTGAAGAGTCTGAGAGTCTGCCAGAGAAGCCCACCCACATGCTGTTTCCATGCATCCATCTCAGCCTGCTGGGAGCTACTTCTGCACATAGGACTTGCTGTATCTTCTGGGCAACGCTGTGGCTGCAGGTTCTGCATCACCTTCGACTTCTAGCTTAGATCCTCATCCTCTTGCTGAACCTCTGATGTTTCTATATTTGTCACTCAGATGTGACCCAGCCACCAAGGTCTTCATAAATGTGCTCTGCTTAGTGGGATAAGATTCCAAACTTGAGCTCATCAATGTCAGTCACCCTTATATTCGAAAGGGCCAAAACACCCGATGGGCAGGGGATAGAATCTTCAGAAAGGTGCTGGCTAAAAAGGGATCACCATTTGTAGAAAGAACAAATTTAGACCCCTAACCTCACCCTGTACAAAATAACTCCAAGTGAAAAGATCTCAAGGATGAAGCCTGAAACCCTAAGGTATAGAAGAAAAGTTTGGCAACAACCTACAAACATAGGCATGGGAAAAGACTTCGTCTAAATCAGACAGCAGCGGGCAAAGAAATAAGGGTCAACAGCTGGCCAAACAATAGGTACTTGCACTCAAACTCAAAACTTCTGTGGCAGGCAAAGAAAACATCCAAGACGGTGAAGAGAAAACCCAAGAGTTGGGAGGAAATCTTTACCAGGAATCATCTGTGCAGAAGCATTAACAGTACAAGAATACATAAAACTACTCAAAAAAAAAAAAAAAGAAGACAAGACTACTCAAAAGATGTGGCTCGAAGAGCTGAATGAACAGAGACTTCACCAGTGAGAATTAAAGATGGTCTGAGAAAAACACCTTAAAAAGTGTTTCAACATCATTAATAGTTAAGGAAATGCAAATTAAAACCACCACTCAGATATCATCTCACTGCAATATGACTAGCTAAAGATCAAGAACAACAAAAACAACAATGTTGGAGAGGTTGTGGGGAAAGGGAAACACTCATCCACTGCTGGTGGGAATGCAAACTTGTTCAAATCACTATGGAAGCAGTGTGTGAAAACCCTTAAAAGACCCAAAATGAGCTTACCACCTGACCCAATCATGCCACTCTGGGTATATACCCACACAAGACCTCACCTACTGCAAAGATACTATGCACATTCATGCTTATTGCAGCTCTCATCACATTAGTGAAGATCTGGAACCAACCCAAATGCCCCTCAACGATGAGTGACAGAGAAAAAATGTGGTACATCTATACACATGGAGTAATAAAAGAAAGATGGCATTATGAACTTTGCGGACGGTAAATGGATGGAGCGCGAAGCCTTATTGCTGAGTGAAGTAACACAGTCCCAGAAAACAAACGGTGAATGGTTTCCCTCATTGTGAATACTAACACCAACCCCCCCCCCAGATGAAAGGTAAGCTGAACAACATTGTTTTGTTATATTTTCTGTTTATCTGAAAGCAACTATGTTGTTATAATGTGGAATCTCTCAATGGCTCTAGAATCCCCCACCACTTATTTTCAGACTCTGTAATTTAAGAATGGTGGAGTGGAGTATGTATGCATATTTGGAGTAATATAAAATTAACGGAGGGAGGAAAATGGAATTCCTAAGCTAAAAAACAAAGACTGAGAGAAAGATGTAGGACAGTTATGGCAGAGTGCATGATCTGGTGTGGGGTGAGGGGGGGAGGAAAGGGGATATGCATGAACTGAACTTGAGAAATGATGTCTGCCGGGGGCTAGTGGTTTAAGAGCACTGACTGCCTTGCAGGAGGACCCGGGGTTTAATCCCCAGCACCCACATGGCGGCTGAGAACGTCTGAACTCCCAATTCCGGAGAAACTCCCAGTTCCAGGGGATTCAAGCACCCTCTTCTCAACCTCCGTGGCATTGCACGACACAGGTGCACAAACCTATATGCAAGACATACATTCATACACATACAAAAATAAATAAAAATTTAAAAAATGATGTCTGAAATACACAATACATCAATAAAAGCACACATGCAAAAAGATTATCACCTGTAGCAGAGGCATGGCATGTTAGAGGCGTGGCGTGTGGGAGAGTCTGGGCTTTCTGATCCTGGAGTGGCCCAGCATAGGGGCTTCTAGATATTTCTGGGCTTGAATTCCTAGATATGTATTCAATGATATAAATAAACTGAATGTTCTTAGAAGTATTCTAATGATTTTGAATGAGTGTCTTAGTACAGATATGGTGTCCCAGTGATTATGTGTGGACTGAAGGTCAGTTAAGTTTTGGGTGCTTAGCAATGTTCTGTTCTACTGTCTTCACACATTTGGATAATCTTATTACAGA
Source organism: Rhizomys pruinosus (assembly GCA_009823505.1). Classification (NCBI taxonomy): domain Eukaryota; kingdom Metazoa; phylum Chordata; class Mammalia; order Rodentia; family Spalacidae; genus Rhizomys; species Rhizomys pruinosus. The sequence goes on from VZQC01015574.1 coordinate 8,585, forward strand.
AAAGCCTTCTAAGAATTTTATAGACATTATATAAGATTTGGGGAGCAATTTAGGGAGGGTAGTCATCTTTAGACCCTTTATTGGATGAGTCAATATTGGATATCATATTATTTTCTTAATTTCTTTATAATCATGAATTGTTAGCATATACATGAAACTGATTCATATCGATCTTTATAAACTACTTTAGTCTAACAACTTTATGAAGTTCTTAATTTTTTATTTTACAAAAATTAGATTCCCAGAAAAATATTTCTTTGATACATATGGAATTACTCAGGTTATTTTTTTTTTTTTTTTTTTGTCCTGCAATTTTCGGTTTATTTTTTTTCATTTTTTAGCTAAAGTGATAATCCATGAGTATAAGCAGCCTTCGTGCAAAACCAATCTATAGACTGTTGTGCCCAAACCCCCACAGTCCCACACATCAGTGGAGGTTGACAGGTTGTTTGTTCAATCAAGTTGATCAAATGAGTGTCCAGACTACATCGCTGTAGTTTCACCATTTACCCCAATCGTCACAAGCCCTTTACATTATCTACCACGCCCCCTTCCGCAGATTGTTCCCTAGGCTTAGAAAAGGGGCACAGGTGGCTGAGAAGTAAAAACTGTCCGCTCTCTCTGGAGCTGTTGACTGTGGGATTCTGGCAATTCTGGCTGTTTCCTTTCATGGCTGACAGTTTTGTCCAGGATAACCTTTCGATCCTACTAATGAAGCACAAGCAATTAGATATATAGGTATTAAGCAGCATAATAGTTATGTAGGTTAATTTGGCATAGACACATATGTTGGATGATATGTTTTAATTCACTTATTATTTTTACCCCCTGTAAAATATAACAGGGTCTTACTGTGGCTTATGACATCTCTAACCTAGAGGATTTAAGCTTGTGGCATCAGCCAGGGTTATTCCTCCAGGAGAGAGAGCTAATAGCCAATAGATTTGGATATACAGACATGGCTGCCTCTTCTGCATAGTATTTCCAGCGGTGGGAGTGTAGCTGGTGCTGTGGTGGAGTTCTTGCTTGACTCAGGGAGACCCGTATTTGCTTTATTGGTTTAGTGACCTTTGGGAACACTCTCTGGCATTCCAGAGGATCTGTACCCTTGGCATGTCTGGCTCTCAATACATCCCTCCATGTTAACGTCAGGTCTTCGGCAGCAGGGTTTATCGCCTCTCCTTGCATTATCCCAACTTAGGGGCAAGAGCCCTTACCTTTTGTGGGGCCTTGGATCCCCTGGCCAACATCCCCCTGGTGAAACAATCCATTGCTGATGTCAGAGCTCCTGCATTAATATCTTTGCCTAAGTGGCATAGCCCAAGGACTTTAGTATTATATTTGGTTTGAACAGAGTATAACCTTTTCACAGTTCTTATGTCTATTAGTCAATTAAAGAAGGCATTTTTAGGTTTTATAGAGATGACCTCTATAATGTTGTCTCCAATTTACAGTTGGAAAATCACATCATCATTCGTCATATTTCTCCTTGTTCTATGGGGGGGAGGCAAGAAAGTCATATCAAAAACCTTTGTTGCACCTAGAAGGTATAAGTTCATTAGGACTTTTGATATAGATCGTTGTTACATGTAGGATCCCACAGAGGGTCGAGTTTATGGAATCTGAGGCCTTTCTTCCTTTCAGTGTTTCAGACGGGTCAACCTTTCAGTTGCCACTTTCTGGTACATCCTACAATGCAAAGCTGTATCTTTTCTTTCTCAGCCGTTAAGTTGGTGACATTTTGTCCTGTTGGAACAAACAAATCTCTTCCCATAGTTAGTTTTAAGATTTGAATTGCAAGGTTTTGACTAGAAGGTTTCATGTCTGTCTGTACCGCCCCCACCTTTTTTTTTAACCCATGAGTCTCCAGAAGACAGTTTTTTTTTTTTTTTTATTACAGAAAGAGAAAAGTGGAATAAACAAACAGCCCAGGTGCCCCTCAACTGACGAGTGGATAGAGAAAAATGTGGTACATGTATACAATGGAGTTCTATGAGCAGTAAAGAGGGACAACAATCATGAACTTTGCACGGTAAAATGGATGGAGCTGGAAGACATTATGTAGCAAGAACGTAACACAGTCCCAGAAAAACAAACGACAAATGGTGTCCTCATAAATGTGGATGCTAGTATCCAACAACCCAGATATAATATTTCTCATGGAGAGGGATGCATAGTAAAAGAACAAAAAAAAAAAAAAAAAAAAAAAAAAAAAAACTAAAGAAAAAGGGGGGATGGGTGGGAGAGGGACAAGGGTATATTCAATCAAGCATATTTAATTGATGTGAGTTCAGCAAGTACTCAGTTTCACCTAGACACTGTCTACAGGATACATGGTGTTTTAGGAACTTAGTAAAAGTAAATAGTGAGTATTTGAACACACATTGGTTTACAGACTCTGTGATACCGAAAAAATACGTAATGCACTGAGTAAAAGAAATGGGTCCACTATTTGTTTACACAAAAACTCTAGCGCAAAACTTTGGGATTGCACATACAAACTATTATATATCTCTGTTGTACAGTATCCACTTGTAGCATTCTCTTTAAGATGATTTAAAGCAAAATTAAGTTTGCTTCCCAAGTTAACATCATATAGTCACCCAAAACAGCATGGGTGAATGTTGATGAAATCTGTGGCCTGATCAGGTTATTTTTTATAAGAAGGGTTGGTACTTTGTGTTTTTCAATGAATTAGAACCTTTCATCTTATCTAAGTACAGCTGTCAAATACGTGGGCAGAGTGCTTTTTCTGTTGTCTCCTTGTCCTGCCCAAGTGGGCTCAGTGGTGCCAAATTTCATTACTGATGTTGATCTTTTATGCAATTTCTTTGCTAGTCTTGGTAGATTTTATTGAGTGTTTCTAAGAGCTACCTTTCTCTAATTGTTTTTTCTTCTTCTTATTTTTTTTAATTTATTTTTATTGATGCTTTGGTATTTCATACATCATTTTCCAATTCAGTTCAGAATAATCCCTTCCCTTTTCCCCCACCCCACCCCTACCCATCGCAGATCGTGCATTCTGCCGTAAGTTTCTGCATCTTCTCTCTGCTTTTTTGTTTTGTTTTGGTTTTCATTTTTTTTAACAATAGGTGATAAATTGTGAGTACAAGCATCCTTCATGTAAAACAATTTGCAAGCAGTTGTGCCCAACCACACAGCTCATGGGTTCCCACCATCCTGAAAGGGGGGGCCTTGTATGTTCAATCAAGTTGATCAAATGAGTGTCCAGTCTATATTGTTGTAGTTTCACCATTAACCCCAATCGAAGCCCTTACATTCTACCACACCCCCTCTTCCGCAGATTGTTCCCTAGGCTTAGAAAAGGGGCACAGGTGGATGAGAAGCAAAACATTCTACTTTCTCTGGAGCTGATGTCTTGGTCTCTAGTCTAATTTTTGTGGTTGTTTTGTTTTTGACAGGGTCTCCCTAGTCCCAGCCTGCCTGGAAGTCACTGTGTGGACCAGGCTGGCCTCCAGAGATCTGCCTGCCTATGCTTCCTGAAGGCTGGGATTAAAGATGTGCACCACCAACCCTGGTTTTTGTTTTAATTTTATTATGATTATTTGTATTTTTGCTGTTTTCTTCCTTTTGTTTGGTTTGGGGGTGTGTATGTTTCTTTTTCTAGATTCTTTGTATAGAACCTTAATAATTGCTTTAAAACCTTTGTATCTTCCTTTTTCTTTCCTTCTCTCTTTCTTTTCCTTTTCCTTCCTTCCTTCCTTCCTTCCTTCCTTCCTTCTTCTTTTTCTTTCTACACTAGGGATTGAACCTAAAGCCTGATGTATGTTAAGCAAGCACTCTACCACTGATGACATCTCCATTCCTCATTTTACAATTTTTTTCCAGCTGTCCTTGAACTTGCTGTAATCTTCCCTCTGGCTCTGCAGTAGCTGCCTTACAGCATTAGGCCTGACTATGATTTTCTAACAAGAGCATTTTTTTTTCTGTCCTAAGTTTTTCCCTACACAATACTTTTGTAGAAATGAACAAATATTTATGCCTTGCAATTTTTTTCATTTTCAGTCAATTTGGAATGTTTTCTAATTTCCCTGGAGACTTCTGTTTTGACCACTGCATATTTAGAAGCATGTCGTTTAAATTTTAAATATTTTGGGATTTTCCCAGATTTCTTTTGTTTTTGATTTCTAGGTTAATTCCATTTTTGTTAGTGAATACAATTTGTACAATTTAAATCAATTGCATTTGTTGATGCTTGTTTTATGGGGCTGGAAAAGGTCTGTGATGGTGAACGTTCCAAAGGCTTCTGAAATGTGCTTTGCTTCTGTGAAATAAACTGTCCTCTAAATGTCTATTAGGTCAGCTTTGTGCATAACATTTTCTAAAATTGTGCCCATCCCTGTTGATCTGCAGTCTCTTGTTTCTATCAGTTACTGAATAAAGAGGATTGACGTCTTGGACTTCAGTTGTGGGTCACCTTGAGTCTTCATCTGCTATTGCACCTCCTGTTTTGGAGACTGTGATGAGTGGAGTTCCTTCCGCACCCTCTTGGTGAATTCAACCATATTCTATGTTCGCATTCCCCCTGGCCATTTTTCCTGCCCTGAGGTCTACTTTCCTATATTAATGTAGTCTCCTTAGCTTTCCATTTTTAAAGCCCAAACAGTTCCTTTGGCGATAATTTCAGGTTTGCACAGACACTATTTGTCCTTCACATCTGTGACTCTTGACCCTTTTCTTCTTGAAGAATGGAACTTAGGACATTGCATTGCTTAAAGATGCTTGGGTATTATTTCACACCAGTTTTTTTTTCCTGGACTGTGAGAGTGTCTCAGTCTTTACTTTGAAGATACTGACAGTTTGAGGAATACTGGCCTGGAATTTTTAGAGTCTACCCCCTCATTTAAATCTCTCTGATGCTTTTCTCATAATTAATGGGGATTTAGGTTCCAGCCTTTTGAATCACATCTTTTTTTTTTTTTTTTTGGTCTTTTTGAGACAGGATCTCCCTGTAGCCCCAGCTGTCCCGGAACTCACTCTTTAGACCAGGCTGGCCTTGAATTCACAGAGATCCACCTGCCTCTGCCTCCCAAGTGCTGGGATTACAGATGTGTACCACCACACCTGTCTCTGAATCATGACATTTTATTTTATTTTATTTTATTTTATTTTATTTTATTTATTTTTTGTTTTTTTCAAGACAGGGTCTTCCTGTAGACCCAGCTGTCCTGGAACACACTCTGTAGACCAGGCTGGCCTTGAACTCACAAAGATCCTCCTGCCTCTGCCTCCCAAGTGCTAGGATTAAAGGCGTGTGCCACCACACCTGGCAAATCATGACATTTTAAATGGTCTTTATGTTCCAGATTTATTTAGACAAAAGTGACAGATAAAAATTTATATATTTGATGTGTTCGATGTGATTTTTTTTGCTTTACATATATAGCGTGAAATAATTGCTGCAATCATACTAATTACTACATCTCTAACTCACAGCTACCCTGTGTAAAATAAGTTTCTTACAGACAGCATGGAACTGAACCTCACAATCCCCATGCCATAGTTAGTGTGCATTTATAACTTACACCTAGTGAAATTGCTGGGATTTATATTTCCCCACCCGTTTTCATGCTTGTCTGTCCTGGGTTTCATTGTGAGATTTCTTTGTTCCTTCTTTCATGAGATCTGGAGGATTCTTAGCATGTGGTTAAATTTTTCAATTGGATTTTGTGCTCTGTTTCGTGTGTGTGTGTGTGTGTGTGTGTGTGTGTGTGTGTGTGTTTACAGTTGCTCCAAGTTGACATCTAACTTCTCACTATCTCCCTAGAGTGCCACCTTAAACTGGAACCCTGAGGATGTGTGCTGATGGCCCCCTCCCCCTTTCATGGGATCTGTTTTAGTTGTTGCTGTTAACGATCGTAGGCGTGTTAAAGACCCCCCAAAAGGAGCACAGCCTATTCAGTTTACCAAAATATGTATAACTCCTGCTTTGTTTCCATCAAATTCCACATTTCTCTCTGGTGCTGTCTCTGTTTATCATGTAAACTTCCTTCACCATCTTAAAATATTTTATTGTTTATTTTATGTGTATGAGCGTATTGCCTACATGTGTATAGATGCACCTGTGTCATGCAGTGGCGTGGCGGTCAGAAGAGTGTGTCAGATCCCCTGGAACTGGAGTTACAGACAGTTGTCAGTTGCCGTGTGGGTGCTGGGAACTGAACCTGGGTCCTCTACAAGAGCAGCCAGTGCTCTGAACTGTTGAGCCGTCTCTCCAGCCCTCTCCTTCACCATTTTAAGACAAGTTTCCCTTAGATTTTAGGCATCAGAGAGTGCTGAGTCGTGTGTAGGATTCTGCTCCAGCCCTTCTGTGCCTTGTTGTACATCTGTTCCCATGGCCTTTTGATGAAAGACATGTAGTCATCTATATCGCTGTTACCCTGCATGAGACCACTCCATGCTGCTTTCAAAAATTTATCTTTATGTTTGGCTTCCAGCTGATTAATCGCAATGTGTCGAGATTAAGCATGGTTTACTGGGAGTGCATCTTCCTTGAAGTTTTTCTGGGCATATCTGAATTTGTAATACATCTTTCATTGAGGTTGTAGGTTTTAGTTATTACTTTCACTGATCTACCCTAATTTATGGTTCTACTTTTCAGAGGCTCCAATGAACATGATGGTCTGTTCATCCTTTATTCTTCTACCATCTTTCCTAAGTATTCTATTCTAAATAAGTAATATTTTATTATTCTTAGCTAACAGACTAAAATGTTGAGACTACAAATAACCAATGGTAGCAGCTGGCTTTTTTCTTTCTCAAGTAATGCAATTGTCCTTTTTCTATTCTTATTGACATATGAGACTTCTTTATTAAACCCCACCCACCCATGGCTCTGGGGCCACGGCAGAAGAGGAGGCAGAAAGAGCATAAGAGCCAGGGTTGGTGCGTGAACATAAGGAAACAGGTTTTTAGGTCACGGGGATCTTGCTCATATGAACTTACAACAATGGCGACAGCATGCACAAGACCCATGCTGACTCAATCAGATAAAAACCCAGCATAGAACAAGGGAAATGGGCAGCAGGCCCAACCTTAACCTAGGAACTATTGCCAACTCATTACCGCTGGGTCAGGGAGAGTAGATCTTCTTTAAGGTCTTTGGATAAGCTGACTAGACTCCAGTGGATGAACATCTATGGAGGGACATCTTGGTACAAATGCTTGACTGGATAGGACTTAACAGATATGACAGAATGCATGAGATCTGGTGGGATGTTATGGGGGGCATGCTGGGAGGAGGGGGGTCTGAATTTGATTAAGTTCTATCATATGAAATACACAAAAACTCAACAAAATATACATATGTATTAAAAATTCAAAAAGAGATACAAAAGTGTAAATGTTTAGTGTATACATCTTGCTGAATCTGAGCCTACTCTATGGACCATAATTCTGTCACCATAACCAAGGCTTCTATCACTTCTAAAATTTTCCTCATGATATTTTGTAGGGGTTCAGTTTTCTTTTGCTAATACTCCTTAATATAAGTTCTGTCCTCGTATATTTTAAAGTTCAAATTATTTTCTTAACTGTAGGCAAACCACAATGAGATATCACCTCACACGTGTAAAAGCAGCTACTTTCAAATATTTATTTTATGTGTGTGTCTGTGTGTATATGTACACATGTGTGTATACCCTTAGAGGCCAGAAGAGGGTGTCAGATCATCTGGAACTGGAGTCACAGGCAGTTATGCACCATCTGACTTGGATGCTGGGAACAGAACTCAGGTCTTCTGCAACAGCAGCAAGTCTTCTTAGCTACTGCGCCATCTCTCCAGTCCCAAAGAGCTATTATTTAAAAAAGGAAATGAAAAGACAAGTGTTGGAAATGATACGGAGAACTGCAGCCCTTTGATAAAACAGATAATTAACAGGACATCAGACTGAGGTGGCCCCAGCATCCTGAGTTCCTAAATCGACAAATTATAATCCAAGTCATTGTAAATGTGAGACTAACCAGTAGAAACTGTTCACTAAGCTGTACCTAGGGAAGGTCCATAGGGTGATTCCAACCAGCAGCAATGCTCACACACGTCCTTAGCTGACCCTCTCTCCTACTCAGTGCTATTTCAGCAGTGGACCTCAGACCTTACACTGGACATGGATCTTCAGAGCTAGCCGTGAATCTGTGGAGATGAGCTCTTTATAACTATTTCAAGTTTGCCTTTAAACACAGCCTGAGCAGTCATTGGGGTTGCTGTTGTAGAAAACGTGAATAATACAGTACATCTGATAGCACATGAGCTCACCTGAGCTCTCTGGAAACCAAGAGCGCAGAGTCCTGGTGGCGATTATTGCGGAGGACACTTCGACTGAAGGATCTGTCCTTTGTCCTCTGCTTCTTGCACTGTCGGATGAAAATGACTTCACTGGGTGCTGTTAGGTTGGACTGTGTGGTGTCTCCCACGGGTTTGTGGTTTGGCCACTTGGTTTCCAGGTGATGCTGGTGGTTTGGAAGATTATGGAAACTTTGGGGTTGTAGGAGGTATGGCTGGTGGAGAAGGGTCATTGGGGGATCACAGCCTGCCTTTGCTTCAGGCTTGAGTACTTTTCTTCCTGATCTGTCAAGACTCCAGGCACCATACTGACACATTTCCAGGGTCCTGCTTTGCCCCCTTAAGACTGGGATTTAAGCCAAGGGCTCAACACAACTTTTCCTTCCCTTCAGTTGTTTCTGTCAGATATTTTCTCTAGTTGACAAGTAACTAATAGAGGCAGAGTGAACAACTAATGGGTGATGTGTGGGAAGCAGCCAGCAAGTGTCGCTCTGCTTTACTTTCCTGAGGGTGTCTGATAGTCTTGTTTATTTCTTCTGGGAAGATCCAGGGCTGTGATCTGTACATTCAGCTCTTGTTTTTAGGCCCTTGACTCCTGGATATGAATCCATCTGAAGGTGTGAGGGAAAGCTTCACAGGGGAATTTCTGTCTTCCATATTGTGATGGAAATCGCTTGAACATCTGACTGGTCACAAAAGAATGTTACACCTAGAATCAACGTCCTTCACACAAGACAGCTCCGACTTTGAGCATGTTGGACTAGGCGGGGGATCTGTTCAGCTTTTTCTTTCCCAAGATTTCTGGCACTTGCTATTCTGGAGGGAAATACTAGCAGCATCGCTTCTCATGAAATTTCAACACCTCAGCCTACAGTAATCTGGTTTGTGGAAAAACAAACTTCAGTTCCCACGCCAGCTCTTGCTTTGTTCTTTGAACTTGTAGATGAGCTTACCCATAATGCTTAGGACAAAGTTCAAATGATCATGATGATCTTTTCTTGACTTCCCAGCATCCCACTGGCACGGATGACCTCTGCTGTTGTCTGCAGACCGAGCAGAGTGTGCAATGGATCTTTCTTATTACCATCGCGTCACTGCTTGTTTTGCTAATCGCTCATTCTCCTGGTAGTGTTGCTGTTTATTCCACTTGATTGTCACGTCTCTATTTGGAACTGTCTCCGGAGCATAAATGTCATGTTTTACCCATGGATAGAAATAAGGGAGAGGCACAAGATATGTTCATAAAATATCAGAGTTGGATCAAAAGGCAAAACGTTTTGTATAAAGTACAAAGTTGTTCATAGCTGAGCCAAGAGCACACTTGTTTTCTATCAGTTTGGTTCAAAATTTGAGATCGTCCGCCATTGGATAACGTTGCCACTACCCACAACCCCCTCTTGAAATCCACGGCAAGTAGTCATGGGAGTAGAAATTGTAGCAACGTAGGCAAGAGAAAGGTTTGTCTGTGTCAGAAAATTCAGGAAACTGTATTCCCAACTGTATTCATATTGTAATGAATACTGCCATCGTTGTGGTGGGTTATATGTATCCTTAAACCTAGCTCCAAAGGATGTATTTAATGAAATCTCTTAAAATTTCCAATTTATTTATTTTTATTTTATGCACGAGTGTTTTGCCTGCATGTTTATAGGTGCATCTGTGTGTGCAAACAGTTGGAAGCCAGAAGAGAGAGGGCATTAGATCCCCTGGAACTAGAGTTAGGAATGGTTGTCAGCTGCCATGTGGGTGCTGGGAACCAAACCCAGGTCCTCTGCAAGAGCAACCAGTGCTCTTAACTGCTGGGCCATCGCCTCTAGACCTTGATTAAATCTCTTATACTTATAAAAATCTCTTCTTCCTCTGAAAACTTTAGATCAGTATTCCAGGCAGCTAAACGTCTTGGCTCTAAATCCAGATCATTGTCTTTAACTCCAAACATAAATCTTGGGGATTTCCATCATGTCCTGTTCACCAAGCCAGACAAATGTCAGAGTGACCCAGTTCCACGCTGTCTAAGACAACAACTGCTCCATTCACTTGTCAATCTAGCATGGTTATTGATGAATCAGTGCCTGGTTCTCTGTGGATTCTAAATAGAAATGATGAAAAAAAATTAGGAAAGACACCCTTCTGCTTTGGTGGGCAGTTATGCACTGAGTACCCCTTCCCTCCAAAGTCATTTGTTAAACCCTACATGGGCACATTTGGAGAAAGCCTCTAGGGCAGTAATTATGGGAATGAGGTCATAGGGTAGAGCCACGACTGGTAGAATTGCTGTTGCTTCTTCTCCTGCTTCTCTTTTTCCATATTCATCTCCCCCCTCCCACTTTTTGTCTCTGTGTGTGCAGATGTGCTCATTTGTGTGTGCAGAGGTTGACATTGGGTTGCTTTCTTTAATCATTTCTCTACCTTGTCCTTTTGAGATGGGCCTCTCTCTGAACCTGGAACTTGGTTAAACCAGCTGCTTAGTGAGATCCCAGAACATGCCCTTCTTCACGGTCTCCAATGACAGTGAGGGGTTATGTGTGTGTGCCACCACACCCAGGCTTTCCTGTAGGCACTGCACATCCAAACTCAGGTCCTCTGTTCACACAGCAAACATTTTGCCCACTGACGCATCTCTCCAGCCCTTCTTCTCTCCTCTTCGACTTCTTCATCCCTGTCTTTGTCCCGTCTTCCTTTCCCTCCCCTTCCTTCCCCTTTCCTTTACTTCTTTTATTTTATGCTGTTCTATAAGAATGAAATGTGTCCATAGAACATTTGAAAGTTAACCCTCCTTCAAATTAGTGATACTTTGCCTCAAAGCAAAATCAAAAAGTGTCTGGGGATTTAGGTCAGTTCAGTGGTAGAAGTTTTGGCTAGCAGGTTGAAGGCCCTGGTTAATCTCTAGTATGAGGAGAAAAAGCTCTCTCCATTTTATATAGAAAAAAGATGATTCATTTCTTTAATTGGTATGGATTTCAAGTTTAGATATGTTTGATGACAATTCTGTGAAGGGTCTGTGATGATGATGGGAGACTCAAGTAAAGAGTCTCAGGTATCAGCGGAGGAAGCAGGTCTCAGTAACATATGATCTCCTGGGCTTTCTTCCTATTCAGAGGTCTTTGGTGACAAATCCTCAGGGAATTAAGAAATGATAAAGTATGTAGAGAAATGAGATTTCCAAATATGCAGAAAATGCAAGTGTCTTCCACACAGCACACAGCAAGCTCAGAGAGTGAGCATTTGCAGTTGGGCCCAAAGGGAAGATTCTGTTTTTAAAAAATATTGAATTTTTGTGCCTTTCATACAATACACATTAATCATATTATGACCCTTCTCCTATCTGCACCCTCCCATAGACCGCCTGCTAGCTTTAATGCATTCTGTCATATATGTTAAGGCCTATTGAGTTGAATTTGTGTCCTTAGATGTCACTCAGTGTGAGTCCATCCACTAGAGTCTGTCCCACCTATCTAGTGTCACTTCCTTAAAGAAGACGACCTCTCCGTCAGTCAGCAGTGATCAGCTGCCAACAGTTCCCCGGCTAAGGTGGGGCCTCCTGCCCAGCTCCCCAGGTCTACCTCATTTCTGTGTGGTTCAAGTTTCATGGTCTTGTGCATGTTGTCACTGTTGTTTTAGTTCATATGAGCAAGATCCCAGGAGCCTGGGAGACTCTGTGTCCTAATGGTTGCGCACCACCCCCGGCTCATACAATTGTTCTGCCCCCTCTACTGCAATGGTCTCTGAGCCCTGGGTGGTGAAATTTAATATAGTGTCCTGTCCAGGGACATGCACTCTTAATAAAAAACATAGATCAGGAAACATGGCCCTTTTGGCTACTCAGTTTGTTAAGTAATGGTTAGCATGTGGGTGGGACAGTGATAAAAGCTAGAAGCTTCCTGCTTTTATGATTGTTTTGATACTGTTCATGTTCTCTCTGGCTATTTTGCATTAGCCTTGAATGCTTGTAAAGCCGTATTCTACTTTGTTTCCCCCAAATCATCTTTTCTAGAGTATCTGGGATTTCTTTAAACAAAGGCAAATCTATCTATCTATCTATCTATCTATCTATCTATCTATCTATCTATCTATCTATCATCTATCTATCTATCAATCATCTATCTATCATCTATCTATTATCTATCTATTATCTATCATCTATCTATTATGTATCATATATCTATCATCTCTCTCTCTCTCTCTCTCTCTCTCTCTCTCTCTCTCTCTCTCTTTAAGAGAGTGACACAGCCCACATAGGGAAGGTTTTGAGTTTAGGCCAACAAGATCAGCAGAAGATGAATTCATAAGCAAAAATATCTGTGTCATGTTTTCTTCCCCTCTTGGGCATGTTGAGTGTCATCATCGAACTTCTTTTCTTTCTTTTCTCTATAAAGGGCCTCGCTCTGTAGCCCCAGCTGGCCTAGATGTTGTCATAGCCCATCTCTGGGCATGCTGTCACCATTGAACTTCTTTTCTTTCTTTTCTCTATAAAGGACCTCACTCTGTAGCCCTAGCTGGCCTGGATGTTGTCATAGCCCATCTCCGGGCAAGTTGAGTGTCATCATCAAACTTTTTTTCTTTCTTTTCTCTATAAAGGGCCTCACTCTGTAGCCCCAGCTGGCCTGGATGTTGTCATAGCCCATCTCTGGGTGGCCTCTAGCTCACAGAGATCTGCTTGCCTTTCCCTTCTGAATGCTGGGATTAAAGGAGTGTACCATCGCACTTGTCATCATCTGATTTTAAACCACAGTGGACATAACCCAGTGTACCTGGACTCTTGCATCTCTTATGAGGGAGCCATCTTGGCTTCCAACATATCTAAACAGGGTTCTAGTAACTAGTGTGTAGCTGCTTCAGTAAAGAGTTCTATTTTGGTTAAATAAGCAGAGAGGACAAAAGATTCTGGTCAGGGCTCTGCCTCAGGTAACTGCATCTTAGTGAGGGAGGAGCTAACTTCCTATAGGCAGTAAGGGAAACGGCCAAGGGAAGACTGTGGGCTGGTCACATAATCAGGTAACAAAGAGAGCAGAACTTAAATAGCAGCCAGCAAGCAAGTGAAGGACAGAGACCAGCGGCAGCAGCCAGTTGGTGGCCAGCAGAGTAACCTGACGTCAGCAGTTAACAGAACAAGTCAAAGACGGACAGAGAGGGGCTTCATGTGGGGTCCGTTCCCTTGATTGAGCGAACAGCATGTGATCCTCTCCCCAGCTGGGCCAGGGGACTGTGCAGAGTGTGACAGCCTCTATCCTCCCGTCTACCATATCCAGAAGAACCAATCTCAACACAAATCATCTCGATCTTTGTCCAGTTTCTGCCATAAATCTGATGAACTTCCCCTAGACAAACAGCTCCGTGAGATCCTTCTCTTGTGGTCCCTCCTGCCCCTGGGGGGGGTTTGTTGCTTTTCCTTCATATTCTCCCATCTGCTTTTGCTTCACTTTCTCACCCTCTGGCTGCTACTTACCAATGTGAGAGAATGAAGCAGAGGCCACTGCTATCTCAGATGGACTTCTGTGACTGTTGGCTGCCACTGCTATCTCAGATGGACTTCTGTGACTGTTGGCTATCTCAGATGGACTTCTGTAACTGCTGGCTATCTCAGATGGACTTCTGAGACTGCTGGTTATCTCAGATGGACTTCTGTGACTGCTGGTTATCTCAGATGGACTTCTGTGACTGTTGGTTATCTCACATGGACTTCTGTGACTGCTGGTTATCTCAGATGGACTTCTGTGACTGCTGGTTATCTCAGATGGACTTCTGTGACTGCTGGTTATCTCAGATGGACTTCTGTGACTGTTGGTTATCTCACATGGACTTCTGTGACTGCTGGTTATCTCAGATGGACCTCTGTGACTGTTGGTTATCTCAGGTGGACTTCTTTGATTGTTGGTTATCTCAGATGGACTTCTGTGACTGCTGGTTATCTCAGATGGACTTCTGTGACTGTTGGTTATCTCACATGGACTTCTGTGACTGCTGGTTATCTCAGATGGACCTCTGTGACTGTTGGTTATCTCAGGTGGACTTCTTTGATTGTTGGTTATCTCAGATGGACCTCTGTGACTGTTGGTTATCTCAGATGGACTTCTGTGACTGCTGGTTATCTCACATGGACTTCTGTGACTGCTGGTTATCTCAGATGGACCTCTGTGACTGTTGGTTATCTCAGGTGGACTTCTTTGATTGTTGGTTATCTCAGATGGACTTCTGTGACTGCTGGTTATCTCAGATGGACTTCTGTGACTGTTGGTTATCTCAGATGGACTTCTGTGACTGCTGGTTATCTCAGATGGACTTCTGTGACTGCTGGTTATCTCAGATGGACTTCTGTGACTGCTGGTTATCTCAGATGGACTTCTGTAACTGCTGGTTATCTCAGATGGACTTCTGCGACTGCTGGTTATCTCAGATGGACCTCTGTGACTGCTGGCTATCTCAGATGGACTTCTGTGACTGCTCGTTATCTCACATGGACTTCTGTGACTGCTGGTTATATGGCAACTTAGTCTTTGGATCAAGCCTGTCTGGGCTGAGAGAGGGCCAGTGCTCTCAAATATCTACATCATTAGGACATATGACATTTGAATATAAGCTCAAATAGAATTTTCACATCCTGGCAGGTTATTTGAATAATAGAATGTGTGCAAAATCAGGTTACTGTCCTCTCCTGGAAGGGATGGCCCACAGTCTGTACTGACGCACCCGAGGCTGCACCTTTATTCCACAGGAAAGTCTGTGATCGCTTAGCAGTGTATACTGCCACTGAAATGGAGGAGAAGTGGCACGGAATAAGCGTAGACAGCTTCCACCTAGAATAAAATCAGTGCTTGATTAGTAGTCCCAACCCAATGCCTGCTCACAAACTATGCTTGTCCTCACAAACTATGCTTATCTTCACACACTCAGATCTGAGGGCCAAATGTAAAATGGAGTCAGCAGTTATCTTATAGCATCCATTACTAACACAAACTTTATATATTTATCTTATATCTATGTCCTTGGTAAATTCATACTAGGAAGAATTTTTATTTTTTGTACCTTCATATCATAGACACATGACAGCTTACACTTTAGACTCTTTATTTCCACTTTACAAGCTTAAGAAGTCTTATAGATTTTATTTGCATTTTGCCAGAATTTTTTTTTTTTTGTCTTTTTGAGACAGGGTCTCCCTGTAGCCCCAGATGGCCTGGAATTCACAGTGTAGACCAGGCTGGCCTCAATCTGATAGAGATCCACCTACCTCTGCCTTCTGAGTGTTGGGATTAAAAGCATGTGCCACCACACCTGGCCTCTCTTGTCTGTTACATACTTACAATCTCCAGAGTACTGGTAGGTCTTATATTTATACAATGTCCTTCAGCTGAGTTTATCTGATATTTTGTCATGATTAGACTATATTATGGTTTTTGGCACAGAAACAATGTGC
This sequence comes from Rhizomys pruinosus, assembly GCA_009823505.1. NCBI lineage: Eukaryota > Metazoa > Chordata > Mammalia > Rodentia > Spalacidae > Rhizomys > Rhizomys pruinosus. The sequence continues at coordinate 24,301 of VZQC01015574.1, forward strand.
CTGTCTTTAGACTAGCCATTTCTTTTCTTTTTTAATTTTATTTTTTTATGTGTATGAATGTACTGTCTGCATGCAGGTTTGCGCACCCGTGTCGTGCAATGCTGCAGAGGTCAAAAGAGGGTGTCAGATTCCCCTGGAACTGGAGTTAAAGATGGTTTTCAGCTGCCATGTGAGTGCTGGGGATCGAACCCGGGTCCTCTGCAAGAGCAGTCGGCGCTCTTAACCGATAGGCCATCTCTCCAGCCCCTAGAATAGCCATTTCTTCTGAACCAGAACATTCCCTCAAGGATCCCTCAAGGAAAAGGAGGACACCTTACGGCACTCAGGAAGCAAACAAGCTTCACGTGTTTGGGAAAGCTTAAAGGTACAAAATTCATGAAGGCCCCTCTTGAGGTTCTGGAAGTGGGGAACAACTGCTGGGAAGGAGGTTCCGAGCCCTCAGCTGTCAAGAGGAGATTCTCGGAGCTCTTAAGCTGCCTGCAAGTCATACAGAGTTTCAAGGTTGCACCTTGGGCCATTGCCCATGCTGGGTGGGCTTTTTGAGATGCTTTTGAGTCGTCCCTGCCTCTGTAAGTGACCCCTCACCCACAATAATTTACTGGATCACCAGGTTGGACTGTGATAGAATGGTTACCTTGGTCTGTCAGGGGTTCCCTATCTGGAGTGAGTAAGTAGGTGTGTGTGTGTGTGTGTGTGTGTGTGTGTGTGTGTGTGTGTGTGCTGGATATCCCCAGGAAATTTTCTCATATAAAACACTTTCTCATTTCTCCCTATCAAGAATGTGTGATAATAACACAGATTCCTCCAGTTTTTGTTAATTAATCTCCGGTCTTTGGTTAAGAAGCTATCTGTTTGTTTCTTCATTGTAAACTTATCATGCTCTTTTCATATGCTGTTTTTGAGGGTTAGATGACTAATTCCAGCCCAACCACATTCCTAGACATGGGAATGAAGCACAAGCTTTGAAAGGGGAATGGCTACGTGTATTATTTATTGTTCGACTGTACATAAGCCCTTTGCACCTTCCCTTGCCTTTCAGCACTGACTTCTACTGTGACCATCAAGAAGGAGGGTGAGCAAGCAACCCCTGAGAAGACAAGTGTTAGCAGCTGACCTGGAGGGAAAGACTGCTGCTGTGTTCTGTGCCTTCCTTTCTGACAAGTTCTCTCATCTTGCCCATACATGGAGCCGTCCCTGGGAATGTCCTGGGTGAGGGGACATTACAATCTACACAGAAGGAACTTGACCATGTCCAGTAGAGAAATACATGAAGAGGCTCCCTCCTGTACAAGAGGAGGGAGAAAGTACAGGAGGGTCACAAAGTGTGGAGGGGCTCCCCTCTCTCAGGCTCAGTCCAGATGTGGAGAAGCTTAAACAGCTGGCTGGATGCTGTAGGTGTGGGGCTACAGGTGAGCAGGGCAGGGAGGGATTGGGGAGGGAAAGATAAAGGAAGTTTGCAGGAGGACTGAGATGGTGCCAGAGTAAGGACCCAGGAATTGAGACGGTGAGGTGAGCTTAAGACAGAATAAAACAGGCTGGAGCAGCGTGAGGCGGGGTTCAAGAATGTACAGGCGGAGCTACGGAAGGCACCTCTTGGAGCTGGGACTGTGCAGGACAGAGATGACTAAGAGGCTGGTTTCCTAGCATAATGCCAGACACACTCGAGGGTGGCCCTAGTGGACAAGAATGGCTGTGAACCCCCTGGATGTTCTGTCTCCTGGTCACTGAGCACGTTGTTTGGATAGCATAGATGCCATTCATATGTTTTTGAAGTGCTCCTTTGGAACAGTTCTTGTTGTGACTATCAAGGTAGCTTATGCTTGAAGAAAACACAGAAGCACAAAATTATCTCCTAAATCAGAACTTAAGATTGATATTTGGTATATACAAATTATGTAATGACCTGCACAGACCAGATCTACATCTATTTCATTCTTTTTTGTGAGTGTTGGGATTGAACAGAAGGCCTGTGCATTCTAGACAAAACTCTACCACTGAGCTGCACCCCCAGCCTGTTTCCATCCTTTTTCAAGAGTATAAATCTGTGGGGCTGAGTAGGTGGCTCAGTGGGCAAAGTCCTTACTTCACAAGCATAAGGAACTGAGTTCAGATTCTTGGAGCCCATATTAAAGCTGGGCACAACAGTATATTCATCTGACCCCAGAACTGGAGGGTGAAGACAGGCAGATCTGGGGTGCTTGCTGGCCACCAGTCTAGCCAAACTGATGGACTTGAGAGACCAAGTCCAAAGAACAGGTGGAGGGTAAAGGGTGAGAATGGGCTTCTGGTGACCAAGGGTAGGGTACCCAGGAATGGGGCCACCCCCCAGGACAGTGGGGCCAGGGGGCAGGCTGTTAGTGGCTCAGGGTAGAGTACCCAGAGGTGATGAGACACTTAGTGTAGCAGCTTGGTGACTCTAGCATGTAAAATTCATCAAGTGCCTCCCTTTGGGAGGCATACAGACCCTGTAAGGTAGCACAGAGCTGCAGAATTAGTGTTTTGCTAATACACATAATGTACACAAGATACTCTCTAAAACAACTGATACTTAAGCAATAATATTGCACAGAAAATTCTTACTCTATATTCACAATGTGTTGACCCCTAGATAGAGACTTTTATCATAGACTGTAGCTGACACTCAGGGGAGGACTGGGCTAGAATCTCAGGCCAGGAATACCACAGAGAAAATGGGACTGGGGCCCTGAGTTCTACAGAGGAAAATGACACATCAACAGTACTGTGCCATAATCACCTCCTGAACTTTGTGAGCCATCTACAGTGAAAGAAGAAAGGTAATTTGAATTTGAAAGAGAAAAGAAAAAAACCTCAACCAATAAACTAACCTCAGATGTCAAAACAAAAACATGGAAAACAAAGTTCTCTGAAAATGATCAATCCCATAATAATGGCCTCCGATGCGAGTGAAGCAGAGGGAATCCCAAAGACTTAAAAAGAAAGCCAATAAGTAAGTTCATAGAACTCAAAGAGAACACAAATATATTCCCAGTAAACGCAACCAGCTGAATGAAATAAGGAAATGGATTCAAGATACAAAAATAGAATGCAGTAAAGAGATTGGAAATACTAAAGAAAAGCCACACTGAAATGGTATTGGAAATGAAAAAATGAAAGTCACAGAAATTAAAAGTTCAGTAGAAAGCCTCAAAAACAGAATCGATCATGTGGGAAATAAAGACATCAGGGCTTGAAGGCAGGGTCGAGGAACTGGATCATTCGGTCAAGCGTAATGACTGTGTGGAGTGTATATATGCATATTTTGGAGTAATATAAAGTTAAAGGGAACAAAAAAGTGAGAGGAAAAACCTGTTCAAAGAACTGACCAAAACAGTAAAAGGACTGAGAAAAAGATGTAAGACAGGACTTAATATGTATGGCAGAATTCATGAGCTCTGGCAGGGGCAGGGGGGAGAGGTGGGCATGGATGGAGGAATGAGTCTAAATTTGATTAAGAAATGTTGTATGAAATGTGCTCAATAAAAATCTTTAAAAAAAGAGAAAGGGAATTTATATATAGTGAATGTGTGCGTGCGTGTGTGTGCACACATGCACGCACACATGTACCCTCAGAACCAGGACTGTCATCAAACAGGTACCCCCAAAATGATAGCTTGTGTGATGGCCCATCTTCATTATCCATCTCACTGCCTCTGGAAGCAACAAAAAGGCGAGGTGCAGGGCATTCCTGTGGTGAAGTGGGAAGACACCCCTACTGTGGGTGCCCCATTCCAGTGGCAGCTGAGACAAAGAGCAGGAGGAGGAAGTTCTGTTTCTCCTGCTTGCCTTCTCTCTCTCTCTCTCTCTCTCTCTCTCTCTCTCTCTCTCTCTCTCTCTCAAATTCATCTACCCTATTGCTGCTACATTCCTTTGCTGATATCAGAACCCAGCTTCTTCAGGCTTCCAGTGTATACTAAATACCAGTAGTTCAGGAATCCTCCAGGCCTCCAGTACCAGACTGATATCACCCAGCCTGCGGACTGAGCAATTATTGGGTTCTTAGACTCTCCAGTGTGAGACACACATTGTTGGACTACCCAGACTGTGTCATTCAAGTCAATCTAATATCTTTCAATATATATTCACTTTAATACTTCTATTCTTTTAAAGAACCCTGACTAATAAGCTTGTATTCAAAATAGAGTACTACACTACAGTTTTCTAAGATTTCTATCCTACCATGGGAAGGGAAAACCCCAGTGTGGAGCACAAGGGCAGAACTGAACTGAAGGTTGTTTGGACTTGCCAAGGAGGAGCCTTCAAACATGACATCTTTCAGCCTAATAAATAAAAAAAGTCATAAGCTAAAGATGCTAAAACCTATGATATATGTGGCATGCATATGTGCATATTTTGGAGTGATGCAAATTGGAAGGAATAACAACAACAACAACAACAACAACAGCAGAAAGACTGCGTCAAAGAACTGACTGAGTGAGTTCAACAAGTATCCAATTTTGCCCAGACTCTGTCTACAGGTTACATGGTGTTTTAGGACTTAGTAAAAGTAAATATGTGTATATTAAACAACATTGGTTTAAAGGTTCTGATAAAAATGGTAATACACCTGAGTTAATTGGAAATATAAATTTTTGTTGTCCACATTTGTTTTACTTAAAATCTGTATAACAATAACTTTGAGATTGACACATATAAATGTTCTCTATAATTTTTCTGCTATACAGTATCATCTTGTAGCATTCTTTTTTACCTGTAGGATGATTTAACTTAAAAAATTAAGTTTGCTTCCCAAGCTAACCATATGCAGTCACCCAAAACAGCATGGGTGAATTAGATGAAATCTGCACCTTGATTCCAGCCTATAGGTATGTGTAATACAACTGCCTTTTTGAGACTCATGGGTCAAAAAAAAAAAACCTAAAATAAAAAGGGGGGATACAGATAGACATGAAACCTTTTTGTCAAAAACTTTGCAATTCAAATCTTAAAACTAACTACAGGAAAAGATTTGTATGTTCCAACAGGTCAAAATGTCACCAACTTAACAGCTGAGAAAGAAAAGATACAGCTTTGCATTGTGTAGGATATACCAGGAAGTGCCAGCAGAAAGGTTGGCCTGTCTGAACATTGAAGGGAAGAAAAGCCTCAGACTGCTACGGGCATCAAACCCCTCTGTGGATCCTACTTGTAACAACTATTTATAATGAGTCCTAATGAAACTTACCTTCTAGGTGCCACAAAGTTTTAATACGAGAGACTTTCTTACCTCCCCTTCATAGAACGAGGAGAAATAATAGATGGATTGATGGGTTGTTCTCAACCGCTAAACCTTGGAAGCCGAATTTATAGAAGGAATTCTCTATAAAACTTAAAACTGCCTTCTTTAACTGACTAATGACATAGAACTGTGAAAAGGATTATTCCTATTCAGAACCAAATATAAACTAAGTCTCCTTAAGCTATGCACTATAAGCAAAGATAATTAATACAGGAGAGCTCTTATCAGCACGAATGTGATTATTCTGCCAAGGAGATGTTGGCGGGGTCCAAGCTCTCCCCAAAAAGGATAAACTTCCTTGTCTCTAGACGTGGGAAGAAGAGAGGCAATAAGCCCTGCTGTCGAAGACCTGATGTAAGCATGGGAAAAGATGTATTGAGACCACACTTGCAAGGTAAGTTGGTCTCTGGAATACCAGTGTTACCAAAGGCCCCTAACAATAAAGCAAATATAGGTCTCCTTGAGCCATGCATTCCATCTCAGCAACCAGCTACACCTCACCTGCCTGGAAGACTGTCAGCCAGTGGCAACCACTATGCCTGTATATCCCAAATCTAATTGGCTATAGCTCTCCCTTGAGGAAACCCACGGCTGTGCCACAAGCTTACCATCCTCTAACAGTTAGGAGATGTTATAAGCCAGTAAGACCTGTCATATTTTAACAGAAAAACATAATTCATGGATTAGCATACCATCCAACATCACTGTAATTAAACAAATAACCTACCATAACAATTGTACTGTTTAAATACCTATATCTAATTGCTAGCTTCATTATAGGATTGAAAGGTTTTTCCTGGAAAACTGTCAGCCCAGAAAGGAAACAGCCAGAATTGACCAGAGTCCAAAACACAGCTCCAGAGAGAAGTAGACTGTTTTGCTTTCTCGTCCACTGTCCCTTTTCTAAAGCCTAGGAACAATCTGTGGAAGAGGGAGATGGTAGAATGTAAGGGCTATGATTGGGGTGGAATGGTGAAACTACAGTGAATATAGTCTGGACACTTATTTGATCACTTGATTGAACATACAACCCCCCAGCTGGATGTGGGAGCCTTGGGCTGTGGGGTTTGGCACAACTGCTTGTCAATTGTTGTTACATGAAGGATGCTTGACTCATAAATTATTACTTAGTGTTAAAAAATGAAAAAAAGAATAATAAAAAAAGAACTGACTGAAATGGTAAACTCTGGCTCAAACAGTAAAACTTCTGCATCAAAAATTTTAAAAGACTGAAAAAAAGAGAAAAACATGTTTTGGCAGAATGCATGAGCTCTGGGTGGGGTGAAGGAAGGGGAAAAGGTCTAAGATTTTATTGAAAAAAAAAAAAAAAAAAAAAAAAAACATTGGCTTTGAAAAAATAGAATGGAAAAGATTTGGAACACTATGAAGAACCTAAATCTCTGAATTATGGGCATAAAGAAGACAGGATTCCATGTCAAAAGCATAGGAAATAGTTTCACAAAATCAATGAAGATGATTAGAAAGAAAAAGTGTGGCAACGAACACTAACGAAGACTTTCTAAATCAGACAGCGAGCCAAAAATAAGGTCAACTGCAACAAATGGGGGACCCTATCAAACCTCAAAAGCTTCTGTACAACAAAAAAAAAGAAAAAACAAAAGAAAGGAAGAAAAACCAGAGTGGGAGGAAACCTTCACCGAGTGATACATCTGAGTATCATTTAATCCAGAATGATAATATACCTCAAAAACGATCAAAGAAGTAAGAACAACAATGACCCAGCAACTACTCAAACGATGGAGTAAAGAGCTTGAACAGGACTTACCATAAGGAAGTAACAGATGGCAAGAAAATCTTAAAGAAAGTGTCGACTGTCATAACTAATTAAGGTAAGAGTTGAAAATTAAAAACCACTTCATACTATGTCATCTCACTCAACTACAAAGACTAAGATCAGGTAAACAAAAACAGCCAATATGCTGTGAGTGAGTGGTTTGTGGGGGAAAGGGGATAGGATCCTCTCTGCACGCTGGTGGAATGCAAACTCTGTTACAACCTTATGGCAAAGCAGGTGCTGAAACTCCTTAAAAGACTCAAAAATGAGACCACACTCCTGACCCACTCATACACACTCCTGGGGGTGATAGATCCCACATTAGACTGCCACCTTATTTCAAAAGAATACATGTGACAACCGAATCGATCTCCCTGTGCCAGCCTTCCACTTGCAGGGTTCTTCTCTCTGCCGCAGGGCTTCTAGAACGCCCGGGTCTAAGCCCTTGATAGTGACGAAGGGGGAGGGGGGAATGGAGCAAGGTCCAGCGAAAGATGATAGAAGAAGAGAGAATAAAGAAGAAGATGGACATCAGAATCAAGATCGGAGCAATTCCATGATGGGAAACTAACTCTGGTTTATTGCTGCTATTCCAGGCGGTACATCACCTTGATGGTTTAACGACATACAGATACTGGGGTATGGACATGCGGGATTCCTTTGTGGTTTGAGTTCAAGGACACCTGCCTACAGAGAGAGTTCCAGAAGCTGAGGCTACGGGAAACCCTGTCCTCAAAAGACACCAAAAAAAAAAAAAAAAAGAATTTCGCATACCTTATAGCTCGAAGATCACTACAGGAATTGTACCATGATCCGCCATTTTCAAAGATCTAAAGACGGTGCCAATGGCACATTTTCAAGGGCAAGATGAGAGCCGTCAGTGGGTCCCAGGCTGGAGGTTGCTTTCTGACTCGCTAACGGTCTTTTAATCCGATACAGATACAGATACATGCACATACAGATACATGCACTCCTTGTTATTGCAGCCTGTCTCACCAATAGCGAGAGCCTGGAACAACCCAAATGGCCCCTCAAATCGGAGACGAGTGATGGATGACAAAAAGTGGTCATCTACACAAATTGAGAGTAATTCCAGTGGTAAGACAAGAATGACATCGATGAACTTTCGCAGGTTATGGTTGACGCCCTGCAAGCCATTATGCATATGAGTAAGTAACACGAGTTCCCAGAAAAACAAGTGCGTGAATGGTTTCCTTCATTTGTGGATGCTAACACCAATTCCCCAGTTTGACAAGCGCAAGGTGAACAACATTATTGTTATATTTCTTGTTTATCTGAAAGCAATCTGTGTTGTGTATCAAATGTAAATTTTCTTAACGGGGCTCTAGAATGCCATCCCTTCACGTTCTTTCAACTCTTGTAATTACTGATATATGGGTGGAGGATGTATTAGTTATCTATGTTAGAGTAATAATAAGAATTATTATAAAGGGGGAAAATGTTGAATTCCTAAACACTATTTTGGCAATAACATTACGTTTGTTCCCCAGAGGTTCATAATTTTTGATGGCAATGTGACGACTTTATACGGCTTGTACGTTTGAGCAATACAAAGGAGGGGAAACGCAACAACATCATAAGACGGGTGTTAAAGCAACACTTGCAATGATACAGATTTAATACTCTTGCCCCAAACAACAAACCCTGCAGGGAAATAGTTGGAAGACTGAAAGAGAAAGACTGGCAAACAGTTACGGCAGACAGGCATGAACAGGGTCGGGATGGAGGGCAGGGATAACGGGAATAGGTAACGACTTAAATTGGACGATGAAAGATATTGAAATGCATAAACTAAAATCTCATTAATAAAAGTATTTAAAAACTATAGAAAAAATTCCAAAACCTAAAGAAAGAGATCTTCATCTAGGCATAATAAAACACACAGATGAGAAAGTAGGACCAGAAACTCCACACTTCAAAGTGTAGTTAAGAAACTAAAAACACGGAACTAAGCCGGTGGTGGTCGTGTGACACGCCTTTAAAATCAAGCACTTGGGAAGAGCAGAAGGCAGGTAGATCTTTGTGAGTTCAAGGCCAGTCCTGGATCGTAACAGAGCGAGTTCCAGGAGAACTGGGCCTACAGGGGAGACCCTGTGCTCGAAAAAGAAAAAAGAAAAGAAAAAAAAAACAAAAAGCAAAACCAACACAGAAGAAAGGCAAAGGGTATTTGAAGAGCTGCAAGAGAGGAGGCCCAGGTGGCATATGAAGGCAATCAGATTACAAGGGCTGTGGAAAGATTGTATTCTGACAACATCCACAGTGCTAAACGCCGAACTATTATAAGCAGCAAATGCTGTGCATGACTTGAAGAAAACATAAAAACTTCCCCATGATAAAGCATACAAAAGTAATTTATGGTTGGTTGGCAGCTCTATAGAGGAAACTTAGAGTAGGTACTTTTCTCTTGCTGTGAGAAAATACTGTGACCGAAAGCAACTTGTGGAAGAAAGGATTTGTTTTAGCTTATGGTTCCAGAGGCGTAGAGTCCATCCTGGTGGCCTGCATGGCCTGGTGGCAGGGGCTGGCTCATCACAGTTTGTCTGTACACAGGAATCAGAGAACATAGAGGAAGTAGGAAGCTATACACCCTCAAAACCTGCCCTCCGAGCCACACTCCCAGCAGGGGTCCACCTCCTGAAGGTTCCAAAGCCTCACAGGAAGACACGGTCACTGACAGGGAGTCGAATGTTCAATCAGACATCACCGCTATTAAGAGTATGTTCTTCACAACCACACACATATTGGGACAGGGCACACATCTCACCAGTGGATGGGACAGATAAATGCCTAGTTCACGGACGCAGCCGTGGAAAACAGAAACCAATTATAAGACAGGTTTCAAGGCAATAAAGGAGTTCTAAGAAGGCCAGGGTGTGGTGAATGCCTTTATTCCCAGCACTCTAGAAGGCGGGCAGGTGGGTATCTCTGTGCAATTCAGAAGGCCGCAGCCTGATCTAGCATGCAAAGTTCCAGGCCAGCTGGCCGGTCTACCAAAAGACCAAGAAAAAAAAAAGAAAGAAAATCTAAGAGAACAGCGAATACTACAAAATCAACATAATGAAAGGAATCAATACACGTCTTTCAATAATAATTCTGAATATTAATGGTCTTAATTCTCTAATAAAAAGATGCTGATAGATTGGATCAGAAATCAAAATCTTTCTTTTTGATGTTGCCAAGAAATACACCTTGTCATCAAAGATAGACACCAGTATAGGTGTTTTGGAAAAAGGTATTCCAAGGAAATGGACCGTGGAAACAAGCAGGAACAGTTACTCTAATATCTGAAAAAATAGACTTCAAGCCAAAATTAGTCAGAAGATGCAATGGTTCAGTTCCTACTAATTAATGGAACAATCTGTTAAGGAGACATTGCTATTGTAAACATAGATGCATTAAAGACCTATTTGTCTAATTTCATAAAACAAATATTATACTACCAAGTATAAAGTCACATTAACACCAGCACGAAAGTAGCTGGTGATTTCGGTACCCACTTTCACCAATAGGCAGGTAATCCAGGGTAAAAATAAACAGAGAAAGGTTGGAGTTAAATGACACATAAACTAAATGGCCCATACATATATCTGCAGAACACTCCCATTAAATACTAAATGCATATTATTCTCAGAAGTCATGGAACTTTCTATAAAATATGTCACATATTGTAATACAAAGCATATTAAAAGTATGAGAAAACTGGGGCTGGAGAGATGGCCTAGCAGTTAAGAGCGCCGACTGCTCTTGGAGAGGAACCTGGTTTCATCCTCAGCACCCATATGGTGGCTGAGAGCCGTCTTTAACTCCAGTTCCAGGGGAATCTAATGCCCTCTTCTGACCTCTGCGGCATTGCACGACACAGGTGCACAGACTTGCATGCAAGACAGTACATTCATACACATAAAGAATAAATAAAATAAAAAAAAAGACAAAGTATGAAAAAACTAAAATAATGTCCTGTATTCTATCTGACCACAGTAGTATAAAGGCAGATGCGAACAGCAAGGAAACGACAGAAAGTACATTATCTTGTGGAGATAAAACAACAGACTGTTGAATGATGATCACTGAAGAAATCAAGAAGGAAATTAGACTTCTAGTATGGAATGAAAACGAAAAAAACATACGAAAATCTGTGGGATACAGTGAAGGAAGCCCTTAGGAGTCCTTATGGGTCTAAGTGCATGATAAAAAAAAATTAAGAAAGAAGTCAAATAAACAACCTAGTGGTGTATCCTGAAGCCTTGTGAAAAGGAAGAGCAAACCAAACCAAAAGCAGTATATGGGAATAATTATGATAAGGGCAGAAGTTAATGAAAAAATATGAAAAAAATCAAAGAACCAATGAAAGGAAGAGTTTGTTCTTTGAAAGGATGAATGATATTGGCAACCCCTGACGAAGTTAATCAAAATAAAGAGAGAAGACCACCCAAATCAATAAATTTAGAGATGAAAAGGGCGATGTCACAACAAATTTCAATGACATTCAGAAGCTCAAAAGGACCTTCTTTCAAAACCTATATTCCACTAAAAGAAATGGATTAATTTCTAGATGCATATGATCTACTATAATTAAACCAAAATGAAATTAGTCATTTAAAGAGTTCTAAAATCAGCAGCAAGATTGATGCAGTAATAAAACATCTCCCAACTAAAATAAGCCCAGAGCCAAATGGATTTACTGCAGAATTTTACTAGACTTTCAAAGGAGAACTAATTCCAATACTACACAAATTGTTTCATGAAATAGCAGTAAATTAGCCAGCCTTCTCTCTTGCATCCTTCCACCACGCGTCTCGTCTCCCAGAAAAGGAAATAATACAAGATCTCACTCACAAAACCCTGAAGCTTCTATACAGCAAAGAAATTATCACTTGAGAGAAGAGGCAGTCGATAGAACAGGATTCAATCTTTGCCAGCCACTCCTGTAACCAAGGATTGAAAAAACTGAAAATGAAACATAAAGAAAACAAACTGCCCAATTTAAAGTGGGTGATGGAACAAAACAGTTTTCAAAACAAGAAAAAGTTTTCACTATCTTTAGCCATCAATGACATTCAGATTAAAACCAAGATTACACTTCATCCCAATCAGAATGGCCCCCATCAAGAATAGAAATAACTGATTCTAGATGGCTGAGGGGGAGGAGACCCCGTTGAAAGTGAGTTTGAAGCTAGTGTGAAATAGCACAGCCACGTTGGAATGTTGCCTTTTTAAAATATTTTTAAAATTTTATTTATTTTATGTTTATGGGTATATTAATTGCATATATGTAAGTGCATTCATGTTGGATGATGCCTGCGGAAGTCAGAAAAGGGTGTCGCATGCTTTGCAAGTGGAGTTAGGGACGCTTATTAGCTGCCATGTGGGTGCTGGGAGTTGAACCTGGGTCCCATGCAAGAACAGCCAGTGCTTAGCCATCTCTCTAACCTGTCTTAAATTAGAACTGCCATATCTCAGCTCTTCCATTCCTGGGCATATACACAAAGGACTCTATCCTACATGGAGATGCGTGGACATCCATGTTCATTGCTGCTCTGGTCACAGTAGCTGGGAAGTGGAGTCAGCCCAGATATCCATCCACAAATAATAGATAATGAAGACCTGCTGCATGTACAAAATGGAATTTTGTTCAGCTATAAAGGAAAATGAAATTATGAAATTTCCAGGAAAATGGGCAGAACTAGAAAAATTATATTGAATGAGGTGACTGAGACCCCAAAAGTCAAATGCTACGTGTTCTCTTTCATATGTGGAACATAGCTTCAAAGTGTTAGATTTGCTTACATTAGAATGTCTATATAGAGAGGAATTCAGAAAAGGGTCATGGAGTGTTAGGACAAAGAGGCCCTCACAGGGCTAGGGACTGTTCCACTTTTTTTTTTTTTAATTTTATTTTAAGTTGAACTTTATTTTATTTTTAAATTTATTTTTATTGATGCTTTGTGTATTTCATACATCATTTTCCAATTCAGTTCAGGCATATATCCCCTTCCCTTCCCCCCCACCCCACCCCTACCCATCGCAGATCGTGCATTCTGCCGTAAGTTTTCTGCATCTTTCTCTGCTTTTTTGTTTTGTTTTGTTTTCATTTTTTTTAACAATAGGTGATAATTTGTGAGTACAAGCATCCTTCATGTAAAACCAATTTGCAAGCAGTTGTGCCCAAACCCACACAGCTCATGGGTCCCACCATCCGGAAGGGGGGGCTTGTATGTTCAATCAAGTTGATCAAATGAGTGTCCAGTCTATATTATTGTAGTTTCACCATTAACCCCAATCGAAGCCCTTACATTCTACCACGCCCCCTCTTCCGCAGATTGTTCCCTAGGCTTAGAAAAGGGGCACAGGTGGATGAGAAGCAAAACACTCTACTTTCTCTGGAGCTGATGTCTTGGTCTCTAGTCAGTTCTGGCTGTTTTCTTTCATGGGCTGCCAGCTTGTCCAGGCTTAACCTTTCGATCCTACTAATGAAGCACATGCAATTAGATATTTAGGTATTTAAACAGTATAATATATAGCCTTTCGATCCTACTAATGAAGCACACACAATTAGATATATGGGTATTTAAACAGTACTAATTGTTATGGTAGGTTACTTTGGTATAGACACAGATGTTTGGACGGTATGTCAATTCATGATCTACATTTTCTTCTGTCAAGTATGGCAGGGTCTTCGTGTGGTTTATAACATCTCCTAACCATTAGAGGATGTAAGCTTGTGACATCAGCCGTGGGTTATTCCTCCAAGGAGAGAGCCAATAGCCAATTAGATTTGGGATAGTCTGTATATCCCAAATCTAATTGGTTAAGTTGAACTTTAGAGTACACATAGCATCAAAGTAACATAAATGAAACTCGTGATACCAAAAAAAGCATCAAAATGCAGTGATACTTTAACATGGAAATTCCATTTTTTTCCTCCAACTTGTATTGCTTCTCTCTCTCTCTATACACATACATAAATATATACATATATAAATATATACATACATACACATATCACCTGAGTTGGAGGATTTTCTTCCTTCCTTCCTTCCTTCCTTCCTTCCTTCCTTCCTTCCTTCCTTCCGTCCTTTCCTTCCTTCCTTCCTTCCTTCCTTCCTTCCTTCCTTCCTTCCTTCCTTCCTTCCTTTCTTTCTTTCTTTCTTTCTTTCTTTCTTTCTTTCTTTCTTTCTTTCTTTCAAAAGATGTCATGTTTTCCCCAAGGAAGGGCTTGAAGTTTCCTCCTTGGCAAGCCCAAACAACCATCAGTCCTGCCTACATGCTCCACACTGGGCCCCCCCGATGGTCACTCAAATGAGGTCCAGCAAATGTGTGTCCTGTCTTGATCTTCCTGCACTGGCCTCCATGACACAGCCTGGGTAGTCCAACAACAGCGGTCTACACTCTGAAGAGGCTGAAATCCCAGTAGTCACTCAGTCCACAAGCTGGATATCTCAGTAGTCCCCATCTGGCACTGAAGGTTTGGAGGATTCTCAAGTTTTATATCTGAAGTACAATTTCTCAGACCTTACTGATTATTTATTTCTGGTTATACTTTCCTTTTGGATCCCTTAAGGCCACACAGTTAGCCCAGATTAACCAAGGTTTTTGTTTTCTCAAGGTCAGTTGAGGATCTGGTCCTCAAGGGTTACTTAGGTTTTTTTGGGGGGTGGGGAGGCCCCTGGCTTCTTTTGGTCTTTCACCCACCAGTTCCACCCACTCGAGGACACAGTTAGGTCTTGCTAGACCAGGCTTCTCTTTTTGAAGCATGAGCAGACTTTGCTCTTTATAGGGTGGACACTGGCTGAAGTCCCATCAGTGGATCTCCAAGACCTCCTTGCACAGGAAGACTGGTGACCCACATTTGCAGGACATTTCAAGAAATACCCCATGCATAGTCCCCTGAGACTTAGTTGACCTCTGGGGCAAGGAACAAAGTTGTCCCTTAGGTCCCTCAGCCAAATTGGTATGGGCTATTAAGTATGGTCATTAAGCACCCAGAAGGGTTAAGTTACACCAACCTGATACATCACACATATACTAAAATTGCATCTTCTGAAAACA
Source organism: Rhizomys pruinosus (assembly GCA_009823505.1). Lineage (NCBI taxonomy): Eukaryota > Metazoa > Chordata > Mammalia > Rodentia > Spalacidae > Rhizomys > Rhizomys pruinosus. Next base: position 39,423 of record VZQC01015574.1, read on the forward strand.
AACTGTGTTATTTCCATATCCTATTTCTTGATTCACCTTTTTCCGTTTTAACTTTGTTACTCTAAAATATGTACACATGCCCACCATCGTATACCCAAAATCCATAGACTGAAAATAAATGGTAGCTTAGTTCTAGAACCTGTCTAGGGATTCATAATATAAGAGCAGATTGTGAGGAATATGACATTAATGTTGCTCAGTTTGCCTTAACAACTGGGTACTTGGCGCTAGCATCCACAGGTGAGGGATGCCATTCGTCGTTTGTTTTTCTGGGGACTGTCCCACTTTCATTGCTGTTGATGGGATTAAAATGTCCTGACAAAAGGCGACTTAGTGGAGACAGCGGGTATTTTGGTTCAGGGCTTCACACACAAACCATCACACCAAGGGGGTCAAGGCAGCAGGGGCTGAAAGCAGTGACTCCCACCACATCCAGTCGAGAACGCGGAGAATCGAATGCACGCACGCACACATGCACGCACACTCATTGTTTAGTCTACTCTCTCATTTGCCTGTAGTCCAGGACTCACGTCTAGGGAATGGGGCCACCCACAGTGGCCAGGTCTTCACACGTTAATGTAATCCAGAAAATCCCCCACAGATTTGCCACAGGAGACCTTGATCTAGACAGTTTTCCCAGGTGAGTCTAGACTGTGTCAAGCTGACAATTCAAACTAACCCTTGTGGAGGAGGGAGAAGACGTATGATAATAAAACACAGGGACAGCATATTAGGAGTGGCATCGAGGAAGGGGCAGGAGATGGGGAGAAAAGGGAGGGAGATTAACCCAAACTAAAGAGGCTGGGGAGCTCATAGGACTAGGGGTAAAGCAGCCACTTTATTTTGCTCAGTTGACTTGCTGTCAAACTGCTTCCAAAATACTTATATTTATTGCAGTAGATGAGGGCTCTGTTAGTTGAGGGCAGCCAGAGGAGAGGAAGTCATCACTTCCAGTGACCTACCACACGTGTGTTACGCGTGTGTTACCCGTGCTCCAGGGATCTCTCCACACACGCCCACATGGGTGGCCATGCTTCAACCCAGTGGGTCACAGAACAAAAAGAAAAGCAGACTAGAAACATATGAAAGTGGGATGGAGCCGGGCATGGTGGCGCATGCCTTTAATCCTAGCACTCAGGAGGCAGAGGCAGGCAGATCTTCCTGAGTTCAAGGCCAGCCTGGTCTATAGAGTGAGTTCTAGGACAGCTGGGACTACAGGGAGACCCTGTCTCGAAAAGACCAAAAAAAAAAAGAAAAAAAGAAAGTAGGATGGAGTCCCAGTGGGAGTAATGGGTGGGGCTTCTTCATGGGTGAGGGAGTATGGACAGAGCATGTGCCTGTGGGGGGGGGTGGGGTGGAGGGGTGAGCATGTGTGTGTGTGTGAAATCACCAAAAATAATTTAATTAAAAAAGTGGAGAATCAATTAAGGAAACACATTTGGATGTCAACCCCTAGCCTCCACTCATGCTTGTATGGGGAAGTGCACACACATCCCCTACACGTACACACACACACACACACACACATGCACGCATGTATGTCAAAAACATGAAGGACATTTACATTGTTGTGCATCCACCACCATGCATTTTCAAGACTTTATAAACATTGTTAAAATGTAACTGTGCACGTGTTGCGCACGAATTCGCCACCTCCCCTCCTGCGTCACGGCAACCCCACTCTGCTGTCTCTCCATTTTGACTACTCTGGAGACTTCGTAGAAGTGGGATCACACGCTATTTGGACTGGCTCCTGTAATGTCCTTGAAAGTCGTTACCTAAGTTCTGTAGGTGCCATGGGCCAGAGCTTCCAGAGCTTCCCATGGGCCAGAGCTCCCTGTGGGCCGGAGCTCCCTATGGGCCGGAGCTCCCTATGGGCCGGAGCTTCCCATGGGCCGGAGCTTCCCATGGGCCGGAGCTCCCTATGGGCCGGAGCTCCCTATGGGCCGGAGCTTCCCATGGGCCGGAGCTTCCCATGGGCCGGAGCTTCCCATGGGCCGGAGCTCCCTATGGGCCAGAGCTTCCCATGGGCCAGAGCTTCCCATGGGCCAGAGCTTCCTATGGGCCGGAGCTTCCTATGGGCCGGAGCTCCCTATGGGCCAGAGCTTCCCATGGGCCAGAGCTCCCTATGGGCTGGAGCTTCCCATGGGCCGGAGCTTCCTCTCTGTTTTGGGTGAATAAAACTCTATATGTTTTATTTATTTAAAGTAATATTCACTTATTCCACTTGAATCTTCATTTAACTTCTTTTCTATGCTTTCTATTACTGACTATGACTTAGTTTTATTGCAGCATTTTTCTTTCTTATGACTTTTGTCACGTACCGGCTATAATTTTGTAACTTGTTGTGTTGATGTTGACTGGGTCTATCTCTAACCCATCCTTCACAGACTGGGAAGCCCTGGGAAGAGGTAAGGAGAAACTGAAGGTTGGGATGCAGCTCACAGGCAGAGCTTTGCCAAGCACGGGCTAGTTCCTGGGGTCTGTTCCTAACATGTGAGTTGGGGGACACATTAAAGTTTGGTCACCAAATTCTCCTCAGGTTCCCTTTGAGACAGCAGCAGCAGCAGCAGCAGCAGGCGCTGCAGCCTTAGGGTAGCACCTTCCACTCTCCAGTTCTCTGGTGACCCAGCTCCAGCTGGTGACAGCTGGCCTCTGGGGCCTCCTTCACATCCCCACATGAAGCAAGTAGGCAATGAGTCACCCTTCTCCTCAGAACCCTGGAAAGACCCTCCCCAGTGGGTCCCTGGAAACAGCCTCTCCTGGTGGCGCCTTGTGTCTCTGCCAGGATTGGGAGTCCGTGCAGCTGGGGACAGGCAAGGGGACGTTGTGGTTGGGTTATTTATTGCCCTGACTGTTGAGCAACGCTGCATTTTGTTGGGGAGGCCCCACCCCGGACTCTGTGACTGCACTGGTTTCCCATCCTATGTATCCTGGGCTCAGAATGGCCATCTCCAATCAGTCTTTCAGCTGAGGGCTCAAGGACCCTGCTAGGATTCTGGGAATGAGAAGGTTGTGAGGAGAAACAAAGGAAGCTGGGCTTCTGTAGCATATAGCGCATGGGACCATACGGCTGCATGTAACCTTATATGGAGAAGTGGGTGTCCTCTCTTCTTGCAAGAGAGGGGTCTAGCCTCAGAGCTAGGGTCTAGCCATTAGCTGGGTTCTACCACAGAGATGTGACACCCAAAGAACTGCTGCTGAGCCCTGGTTCTAAGCAGGTGCCTTAAGAAGACAGGACTGCCCAGCAGGACCAGGCAGTGATGGCAGGAAGGAGTCCCCACTGAGGCCTGGGATGTGTTGAGAAGCCTCTAGCTATGGAACCTGAACCTGCTATTATTTCATCAAGGGCTTCTGGAGAGGCAGAATGGGAGACAATGGTTGGTGGCAGATGAATTATCAAGAACAACACTATGTAACTCTCAGCCATGGGTGCTGGGGTCTGTGTATTTGGAAGAGGTGGATAGTCTTAGTCCTCAGAGAACAGTCAAGGTCAATTTCCTCAAGATGGGAATCTGGGAGACATTGGTTGTTCCAGCAAACTCTTGAGATGGGCCTTGCATTACTTAGTTCAGAGATGGGGAAGCAGAGTTCAGGGGAAGGACTTTGGAGATTTGCATGGCTGGAGGCAGAGCACCACAGAGGTTTGCTGTGAGTCAGTGCTCTCGTCCTGGGTGGAGCCTGACTGTATTCATCTGTTTCTAGTACTTTCCTGAAGGCCCCAGCTCAGTTCTCAGTTCACTGCTTGTCAAGACTGGATTCCTTGGCTAGGGATAAGGTGGAATAGGAACACTACAGTGGATCAACACATAGCAACATTCCAAGTTCCATGTTCCATGTTCTATGGCCCCTGCTCATCCATGCCTTGGGACACCCCAGTTATTCTGATTTCCTTGAGCAGGTGGCCCCTTGTAACTCAGGATCAGTCTGGATCCTGCAGTCTGGTGGATGCATGGGTAGAATTTGTTTTAAAATTGGACACGGAGTTTTGAGCAAGCCATTTAGAAGCTGTCCATGGAAAGGACAGATGTGCACCTAGTAGGTGCTATTAGCTGCATGAGATGTCGTGTGAAGAGCAGGTCTCCTTGCTCCTCTAAACAGATAAACAAAACATTCAACAGTCTTTGTGCCCCTCCCCCCACTTTCTCCAGGTCCTGCTCCCTGAAATATTTCTCAAGCTTTGCAATTTCTCTTTGGAATCCCCTCTCCATTCCCAGGGCGGCCCTGGGAAGGCTGGCCTCCTGTTTCGGGGAGCTGGTGCAGAGTGAGACTGCTCGGCTCCTGGTACAAGAACTACTGGGTTCCAGAGCAAGCTCTGTGAGCTGAGCTGTCTGTGGCCCTGGAAAACCTGGACACAGCAAGAGACGCCTACCTGCCTGGCTTGGGGCCTGGTCTCTAAATGAGGTAACGTGGAAAACAGAGGCACAGATGAGCATGCTGAGATTCTAGATCTTCGCTTTCAGCAGAGGCTGTCCCCAGCCAATACTCTCATTGCTGGCCAGGACACGAGGCGCCACCCGGAGAGGCTATTTCCAGGGATCCACTTGAGGTTGTGACTTGTTCCACTTTCAACAAGCGGAGTATGGCTTTTACTCCAAGCCCTTTAAGTCAGAAAATGATCTTCTGGCTTCCATCAAGAATGTCTAAAGCATTAAGTGAAACTTAGTTCGTAAACTATGGAGAAACAAAAGGCATCCAGATTGGACAGAAGAAAGAAAAACGACCTGTTTCTGGGCGACATGAGTGGTGTGAGACAGGTCTGAGGCACTTGCTAAAGTGCTGCTCAAGGCACAGAGTTTTGCAGCATCATAGGACACCAAATGAGCACAACACAGTTGTCTTTGAAAATCTGTCAGTGCCTCAGCCAAAGTGGGAAGTCAGATACTACTGTCTGTAGTCAGATACTACTATCTGTAGTCAGATACTACTGTCTGTAGTCAGATACTACTGTCTGTAGTCAGATACTACTGTCTGTAGTCAGACACTACTATCTGTAAAACATAAACGGCCAAAGTACCTATTGGTAAGGCTAAGGAAGCCCCAAACCTGTACCCAGAGCACGGCCAAGTGTCATCTGCACACACCGTGCGACTCCTCAGTGACAGAGCGAGTTGGGAACAACCTGGAATACTCACACTTCTCAGTTTTTAAAAGTCACTCTAAAAGCCCCCGTCTCAAGACTTGGGGTAAAAAGACCAACGGAGTCAACTCAAGAGTCCAGAAAAGGTCCGTACAACTTAATTGAAACAGGGTGCCAATAAATTTCAATATAGAAAAGCAGTATTTTTAGCAAATGTTACTGGAACAGTTATATATGTCACAAATACAATAATTATTATACATTTGCCTCAAGGAAAACCCAATACCTACATATGAGGTAAAACTATAACTCTCTTAGAAGGAAACACAGGCCTGAGCCTTGGAGGCCTTGACTTAACAGTGGATTCTTGTCCAGGACATAAAAACACAAACAAATAAAGACTCATTGGATGTCAGGCATGGTGGCACACACCTTTAATCCCAGTACCCGGGAGGCAGAGGCAGGAAGATCTCTGTGAGATCAAGGCCAGCCTAGTCTCCATAGCAAGTCTAAGGCGCCTGGGGCTACAGGGAGACCCTGTCTCAAAAAGACACAAAATAAAACAAAATAAATAAAAAAACCACTCAGTGAATTTTATAGCAACAACAATAAAATCCTTTGTAATTCAAAGGATATTCTCATAAAAGGAAAGAGGACTTGCAAATTATAAGAAATATTTGTAGTCGTATATCTAATGCTTAAGTAGCCAGAATATATGTGAAGAGTTCTTTAAACTAAGCAAGAACAAAGAGAAAGTGCTCAATTAAAATTAGGCAAAAGTGCCAGGCATGGTGGTGCATGCTTTTAATACCAGCACGCTCTGTGAATCCAAGGCCAGGCTGGTCTACAGAGCGAGTTCCAGGCCAGCTGGAGCTACAGGGAGACCTTGTTTCAAAAACACCAAAAACAAAAAAATGGGCAAAAGACTTCAAAAGACATATAGTAATTAATTCATGAACTACTCAATATTTTTAGTCATTAAGGTAATATAAAAGTAAGTAGCCATAAGAAACCATCACATCAAAAGATCAGCAACAAACTAGTGTTGAGAATTTGGAGAAGCTGGGACCGTGGTCAATGCTCATAGGAACGGAACATAGAAAGCCGGTCTGGAAGTGTCTCAAAAAGTTAAGTGTCAAAAAAAAAAAAAAGGATCGGGCGTGGTGGCAAATGCCTGTAATCACAACACTCGGGAGGCAGAAGCAGGTGGATCTCTGTGAGTTCAAGGCCAGCCTGGACTAAAGCTCCAGGCCAGCTGGGACTAAAGGGAGACCCTGTCTCAAAAAAACGAAAAAGTTAAGTGTGCCAGCACCATGTGACCAATGTCTCCACTCTGAGGTATAAAAAAGAAAAATTAACAAAGCTGACTGCACAGTCCACAGAATCAGTCACCGCAGCAGAAAGCAAATAACCCATGTGAAAACCCAATTATCTATTAATTGATGAATAAAGAGTGGCAGATCCATGAAATGGAATGTTGATCTATGAAAACAATCAAAGATGTGCTGCTGTGGGAAAACTTAGTTAAGATGGGTAGCATTCTAAGCCAATGGCACTTCCTTGGCCACACCCATGGGGTGGGGTGTAGTGACGAAAAGATTTAGGATTTGGCCCTGAGAATTGAGTCATGATGGATATTTAAGCAGACATCTTGGAATAAAATCTCTCTCTGCATTTGAACCTCAATCTGCGTACACGTGGTATGCTTTCCTTCAGGTATTTTCCACATGGGTCATCCCAGGATTAAGTGGGCCACAAATCTAGGCAGTGTACCCACATGCTATGACCCAGGCAGTGCTTGAAACACCAGGCTGTGCTTGAAACACCAGGCTTGGGGGAAGCCAGACGTGAACACCAGGCTGGGGGGAGCCAGACGTGAACACCAGGCTGGGGGG
>VZQC01015574.1:48215-65715 GCA_009823505.1 Rhizomys pruinosus
GCCAGACTGTGAACACCAGGCTGGGGGGGCAGACGTGAACACCAGCTGGGGGGGGAGACAGGACGTGAACACCAGGCTGGGGGGGAGCCAGACGTGGGGGAGCCAGACGTGAACACCAGGCTGGGGGGGGCAGACGTGAACACCAGGCTTGGGGGGGAGCCAGACGTGAACACCAGGCTGGGGGGGGGCAGGCGTGAACACCAGGCTGGGGGGGGCAGACGTGAACACCAGGCTGGGGGGGGCAGCGTGAACACCAGGCGGGGGGGAGCCAGACGTGAACACCAGGCTGGGGGGAGCCAGACGTGAACACCAGGCTGGGGGGGGCAACGTGAACACCAGGCTGGGGGGAGCCAGACGTGAACACCAGGCTGGGGGGAGCCAGACGTGAACACCAGGCTGGGGGGAGAGCCAGACGTGAACACCAGGCTGGGGGGGAGCCAGACGTGAACACCAGGCTGGGGGGGAGCCAGACGTGAAAACCACTGGGGGGAGCCAGACGTGAACCAGGCTGGGGGGGGCAGTGCAGGCCAGGGAGGCGCGTGAACACCAGGCTGGGGGGGGGCAGACATGAACACCAGGCTGGGGGGGGGCAGGCGTGAACACCAGGCTGGGGGGGGCAGACGTGAACACCAGGCTGGGGGGGGAGCCAGACGTGAACACCAGGCTGGGGGGGGCAGATGTGAACACCAGGCTGGTGGGGGGGGAGCAGATGTGAACATGAACACCAGGCTGGGGGGTTGCTGGACGTGAACAGCTGCAACTAGTGTTTTTGTATCTGGGCAAATCAGAGAGAGAGAAGTCTTTCCACCGGCCAGGGTGGGTGAGGTAGAACAACTCACGACAGTTCCTAGATGATGGCGCTCGTGTTCTGGGCTGAGACAGATGCTGATTGCTCACGTGAGGACACCAACATCAGTGAATTTTATAGATTGTGAATTAATTATTCCTTAAACAAACAAGAATGCCCAGGAAAGAAAGCAGGCATTTAGTCATTTAGCACAGAAGCACAAAGCCCAGGGCATGTCTCTGTGTTTTCTCTACTGTGTGTGAAGTTTTTCTTCATTTTCTAACTGCAGAAAATTTAGAAATACAATGTAGGGGCTGGAGAGATGGCCTAGCGGTTAGGAGCTCTGACTGCTCTTGCAGTGGACCTGGGTTCGATCCCCAGCATCCACATGGTGGCTGAGAACCGTCTTTAACTCCAGTTCCAGGGGAATCTGATGCCCTCTATTGACCTCCTCAGCATTGCATGACATGGGTACAAAAACCTACATGCAGACAGTACATTCATACACATACAAAAATAAATAAAAATTAAAAATACATAAAATAAATAAAAATACAATGTAAAATTAAATAGAACACACATCACTCATAATTTCCAACCTGAGATTAATGTTAGCGTGGCAAATTTCCTTCCTGTGTTTCATTCCTTGTTTCCTGACATGGTATGCCAGAAGCGTTTTATAGACCATTAAAAACTTGATAATTACTAAGAGGTTATATACAGTTACTGGATAGGCAGATATTGCTACATAACAAACCACCCTAAATATAGTGAGTTGACAGAAAAAATATTACATACAGTATTTGTAGATGTTTGTGTCAGCTGGGTGAGCTCTTCCTTGGGATGGTGCCGCTCACGTGGACCCTGGGGATAAGATTGTGACGAAGCCTCAGGAAGGAGGAAACCACAGTGCCGAGTGTGTGTGAAATGTAGAGATCACTTGGCCAGGCAAAACATTTATACCCATAAACTATAACTAAATCTTTGAATTTAGTTTGCTGGCACCACTTGTAGTTACTAATATACCATAAGAAAACCCTTTTGGGGCTGGAGAGATGGCCTAGTGGTTAAGAGCGCCGACCGCTCTTACAGAGGACCCGGGTTCGATTCCCAGCACCCACATGGTGGCTGAGAGCCGTCTGAAACTCCAATTCCAGGAGAACTCTAGTTCCAGGGGGAATCCGAGACCCTCTTCTGACCTCCACGGCATTGCATGACATGGGTGCACAAACCTGCATGCAGACAGTACATTGATACACATACCGAAATAAATAAAATAAAATAAAAAAAGAAAACCCTTTTGTACCTTGGACAAAACCTTAGCTCATATTTCTTCTTAGAAGCACATTTATAAAGCAGTGATCTAGGAAATCTTTTAAGAATTTTTTTTTCCAAAAAGAATCATTTATTTTTGCTGCTCCACACTGTACAAGAAACAGTGATGGATATATGTTGTCAATGATTCTATATTCCCGAGTCCATTCAATTAAAGAAAGTTCAAATTCAAAGCATTTTCTTTTTCTTTTTTTTTTTTTTTGACTGCCAATTTCACAGGTTTGTTTTTCTTTTCTTTTTTTTACAAATTAGTTTTTATTGATGCTTTGTGCAATGTTTCATACATTGTCTTCCAATTCAGTTCAGGCTTAATTTCCCTTTTCCCTCCCCCACCCCCACCCCATCCCAGTCATGCATTTCCTGCCATAACCGTCCTGCATCTTTCCTCACCAGTTTATTTTTTTCATTTTTAGCTAGAAGTGAAATCATGAGTACAAGCCATCCTTCGTGCAAAACCGATCTGCAGGCTGTTGTGCCCAAAACACCTACAGCCCCACCATCCAGTTGGGGCGGTGACAGTTGTTTGTTCAATTCAAGTTGATCAAATGAGTGGGCCGACACATTGCTGTAGTTTCACCCATATCAACCTAATCGCAGCCCTTACATTCTACCACGCCCCCTCTTCCGCAGGTTGTTCCCTTAGCTTAGAAAAGGGGCACAGTGGATGAGAGAAAAACAGTCCACTCTCTCTGGAAGCTGTTGACCTTGGCACTCTGGTAAATTCTGGCTTGTTTCCTTTCATGCTGACAGTTGTCCAGAATAACCTTTCGATCTACTAATGAAGAACAATCAATTAGATATATAGTATTTAAGCAGCACAATTGGTTATGGTAGGTTACTTTAGCATAGACACATGTCTTGGATTATGTAATCCATGAATTACATTTTCCCCCTTTAAAATATGACAGGGTCTTACTGTGCTTATAACATCTCCTAACCGTAGAGGATGTAAGCTTGTGGGCAATCAAGCCATGGGTTATTTCTCCCAGGAGAGAGCCAATTAGCCAATTAATTTGGGAAATACAGGCACATGGCTGCCTCTCTGCACAGTATTTCCAAGGCAGGTGAGGTGTAGCTGGTGCTGACGGTGGGCGAGTCTTGCTGACTTCAGGAAGACCGCATATTGATTTATTGGTTTAGTGCCTTTGGTAACCACTCTCTGCCATTCCAGAGGCCATCTGTACACTTTGCATGTGTGGTGCTCAATACATCCCTCCCCATGTTAACGTCAGCTTTCGGCCCAGCAGGGTCTTATTGCCTCTCCTCCTGTAGTATCCCACTTAGAGGCAAGGAGCCCTTACCTTTTGGGGTCCTTGGATCCCCTGGCCAACATCCACCGGTAGACAACCTGCTATGTCAGAGCTCCTGTATTAAATATATTTGCCTGAGTGCATAGCCCTAAGACTTTAGTATTATTGGTCTGAACAGAGAGTAATCCCACAGTTCCCATGTCTATTATCAATTAAAGAAAGCCAGTTTACCGGTTTACCAAGAGATTACCTGCTACCCAATTAGTTGTCCCATTTACAGTTGGGAGATACGATCCCTCATCATCGTTCTATTCTCCTCTCTATGGGGGGAAGCAAGAAAGTCTCTAGACTTCATAAAGCCAAAAGAAATCTTTTTAAGAATTTAAAAAAATTATTTATTCAATCTTTGTATGTGTATGAGGTGTACTGTCTTTGCATGTAGGTAGGTGCACCCGTGTTGTGCAAAAGCTGAAACAGATGTCAGAAGACAGTGTTCAGATTCCCCCTGGAACTGGAGTTAAAGATGTTTCTTAGCTGCATGGGGTGCTGGAATTGAACCTGGGTCCTCTCAAGAGCAAGTCAGTGCTCCTAAACCACGAGTCATCTCTCCAGCCCCCAGGAATTTTTATACATACACATGCACACACATACATGCTTATTTTTGTGTCTTTGTGTGGTGTGAGTGTACCCATGTACGTCTGTGGAGGTCAGAGGAGAACATACAGTCAGTTCTCTTCCTCCACCATGTGAGCCTTAGAGTCCTGAGTCCTTGAACTCAGCCCATCCGGCTCGGGAGTAGGCACTTTTACTCAGTGAGTCTTCTCATCAACCCAATTAATTAATTTTTGAGATGGGTTTTCATTGCACGCAGTCAGATTGGCTCAGGGGAAACCCTCTTCTTTTTTTATGTTTTTTTTATTTATTTTTAAGGGGATTCTACAAGACAATGACACAGTTGTTTGCAGATGCATGAGTCTACTCATTATGTCATACATCCAGTAATTGGTGTGCATTTTGCAAGTTCTATGTCCAAAATTTTGACAATCCAAGTTCCCATGACCAGTTGGAGACGTTGTATGCACAGGATGTTGATCAATCAGGCGTTCCAGACTTATTCCTGTAGTCTCCATGATTCACCCTATCTTCTCCACAGCCCTTACCATCTCCACCGAACCTCCTCTTCGCAGATTGTTCCCGGGCTTGGCAGGGGCTCCACGTGGGTGGAAGAAAACAGTCTAATTTTTTGGAGTTGTCATTTGGACTCCAGTCCTGTTCGGGTTGTTCCCTTCATGGGTTGACAGCTTTCCAATGATACCTTTTTAGTCATATCTAAAAAAGACAAAGCTATTGGATGTACGAGCATTTAAGGCAGAACCACTTATATGTCAACGCTAATCTGTGAGCAAGAACACAGATGCTCTGGAGGGCATGCTAATCCGCAAACGTGGTTTTCTCTATAAAGGGGACAAGTTCTTACTGTGGCTCACAACACGCCCAACCACCAGAGGACACAAGCTTGTGCATCCGCTGTGAGTTATTCCTCCATGGAGGAGAGCTAATAGCCAATTTAGATTGGGTATATATATAGAGACATTTTGCTGCCACTGTTGCACAGTTACCTCCAGGCTGCTCGAGTGTAGCTGATTGTTGACGGCAGAGTTCTTGCTTGTCTCAGGGCAAGCACAATATTTTGCTGTATTTGCTTTAGTGCCTTTGGTAACGCTCTCTAGCTTTCAGAGCCAGTTGTACGCTAGCAAGTGACGTCTCATAACAATTTTTTATGCTCACACCAGTTCTTTGACAACAGGACTTACCGCCTTTCTCCTTGCATGTATCCCACTTATAGGCAAAGCCTTTATATTTGGGGGGGGTTGATCCCCCTGGCAAACATCTCCTAGCAGAATAATTCTTGCTGATATCAGAGCTTCTCCTGTATATATTATATTTGGCTTAATTACAACAACTTATTATAACACTTTACTATTGATATTGGCTCTAGTAGGAAATATCCCTTCACAGTTCCTATGCCCTATCAATCATTAATATTTTATGCCTGTTTTATAGGAATTACCACTGTAACAGTTGGCTCTAGTTTACAGTTTTAAGGGAGTGGTTTCATTACCATCATGTTTGTTCTTTTCCTAAGAAGGGGGAGGTGAAGGTTTCTCAGCATCTGGAAGGTAAACTTCATTAGGGTCCATTCTAAACAGTCAACCCCAATATTATTCAGAGAGATGGCTCAGTGTCCGTGACTCAGGCAGTCTGCGGTTCCTCATTCCTTAATGTTCAGAAGGTCAACCTCTCTGCTGGCATTCCCCAGTTCATCCTGCACCAGCCATAGTTGTATGTTTTCAGGCATTTAGATTGGTGATTTTTACCTGTGTAGAACATAAATTCTCCTCCCATTTTAGTTTTCAAGATTCAGAACAATTGAAAATTTATCATTTTATCTAATCGACTTGATGCTTCTTAGCAGGATTGAAAGCCTGTCCCTGGGCAATCGTCAGCTCAATGAAAGGAAACACCAGAATATAGGTCCAAAAACGACATATCCAGACAAAGTCAGACGTGTTGTGTTTCTTGTCCACCGTGTCCCCACTCTAGCCTAAGGAACAATCTGTCGGAAGAGGGGGAGTGGTATATGGTAGGGGCTGCGGTAGGGGTGAACAGTAAAACTGTGACAATATAGTCTTGGACACCTTATTTGCATCAACTGATTGAACATTCAAGCCCCTCCAGGGATGTGGGGAGCCTTGGCTGTGTGGGCTGGGGCCACAACTGCTTGCCAAATGGTTTATATGAAGGATTTGTTGTGCAAAACTAAAACTAAATACAAACAAGAAAAGAGCTAGATACCAACATTTGACTAATGGGACATATAAAATGCTAGTTGTTTTATTTATAGTTTGTATTGGGTGGTCTCTATATTTTCTGAAATAAACAACGTCACAGAGTAACACTTTCTTTTCCTTGTAGGACAATGTTAAAGGAATTAAGTCTTAAATCTTACTTCCCAAATAAGTAGAAGTCTAGTCCAGTCATATAGCATAAAGAGCAAGTGTTATTTAGTAAAATTTATTTAGCAGTACTCAAACCTCTGCCCCCAAGCTTTTCCACAGTATAGGATATTTAAGGCTTAGTGAATTGTTTAGAATAGTTAAATTTAAGGTGTAGGTTTTGGTGGAAATGGTAATACAACTGAACTCATTGGGAAAATAAAATGTATGGTTATATTTATAATTTGTCTTTGGGTTAAGGTATACAAATAGCCTATATATTTTTCTGAATTATACCACATCACATTATAACACTTTCTTTTACTTGTAGGACAATTTAAAGGAACTAAGCTTAAATTTCCTTCCCAAATAAGTAGCATACAGTCAATGAGAAACAGTTTGGGTAAATTTAATGAAAGCTTATGCCTTGGCTCCTGTTTATGGGTATGTGTAATACAACTTAGGCATCTATAGGTCAAAACATAAAAACCTAAAAAAAAAAAAAAAAGAGGGAGGTGGGAGGTGGGGTACTATCCTTTCTGGGATACAAATGGAAACCCTCTTCTTTCTAGCTCCCTAGTGATGGGATTACAGGTGCATGTCACCCTACCTGGCTTCCCCAGATTTTAATTAGCCTTTATATTTCCTTCTTTGTTGATACTTAGCATCCAATCTCTCTCTCTCTCTCTCTCTCTCTCTCTCTCTCTCTCTCTCTCTCTCGGCTATTAGGGATTAATATATTTTGCCTGTAACTTCTCTACATAATTCATGTCCTTTATGACATCAGAACAATAAATATCCTGCACAAATCTTTGGTATTTTATTTATAATCTATAAAGGTATTTCTAATACTATGACACCTGATTTATCAATGTGTTCCATTTTGATATTTAATGGCTTCAGGCTCAGAATGTCTATTACTCTCTATAAAGCAGTCACTTCTATAGCATGTTCTAGAGTGAATTCTTTAATCTACCAGAAATTTATTTTGGAAAATTGTATGAGAACCTGCTTGTTTGGTTATATATTACATGCCCAAATTTCCTCCTGTGGATCCTTAATCTCAAGGGACATGTTGTGGTATGTACAGTATAAGGTACACACATGCTTGCACCATCTACCCTGCTAATGAGTTTATTTTATCAAATCTTCCAGAACAAGGGAAGAATATGAATCACCTGTCATGTACTTTTGCAGTGTTTATTGATGCATGGAACTTGTGTGCATTTTAATCTCCTCTATAAGGCTTACTGTGATTTTAGAAACACATGTGTGAGATTTGGCCCCTCCCCTTCCTACACAAAGCACCCAGTTGCTGGCAGCCACAGAGGACATTTCCCCACCCATCTTTGTAATTCCTGGAAGTGAGGCTGGGGGAATCTCACTGGATGGAGAACCAAAATTACAGAAAGATTATTATTATTATTATTATTATTATTATTATTATTATTTTGGTCTTTTCAAGACAGGGTCTCCCTGTAGCCCCAGCTTTCCTAGAACTCACTCTGTAGACCAGGCTGGCCTTGAACTCACAAAGATCTGCCTGCCTCTGCCTCCCGAGTGCTAGGATTAAAGGCGTGCACCACCATGCCTTTAATAATAATCTTGAGAGGGGCTGGAGAGATGGCCTAGCGGTTAAGAGCACCGACTGCTCTTGCAGAGGACCCGGGTTCGATCCCCAGCACCCACATGGTGGCTCAGAACCGTCTGTAACTCCAATTCCAGGAGAACTCCAGTTCCAGGGGAATCCGACACCCTCTTCTGACCTCCGCGGCATTGCATGACACGGGTGCACAAACCTGCATGCAGACAGTACATTCATACGCATAAATAAATAATTTTTAAAAAATTAAAAAAATATTAAAAAAATAATAATCTTGAGAAAGATTATTTTTTAATATATTTTTTATTGTTATTAAACTTTTTCATGCATCATACATCATTTCTCAATCCAATTTAGAGTCACTCCCCTTTCCATGTTCCCACTCCATCTGAGTCCCTGCACTCTGCCATACATGTCTTGCATCTTTTTCTGAGTCTTTCAAGAGTTTTTTTTCAAAGCAGAGGCTTGTTGTTTTGGGGAGAAGTTCACTGTTTCAGTCTTTTATTTTTCTTCAGTTCTTTTGTTGTTGTTGCTGTTCTCTCCAACTTGTATTGCTTTATATATATATATATATGTATATATACGTATACACATAAATATATACATACATACATACACATATCACTTGAATTGGAAGATTTTCTTCTTCTTCTTCTTCTTCTTCTTCTTCTTCTTCTTCTTCTTCTTCTTCTTCTTGGCTAAAAGATGTTTTCCTTAAGGAAGTGTTTGAAGGCTCCTCCTTGGCAAGCCCAGACAACCATCAATCCTGCCTTTGTGTTCCACACTGGGGTCTTTCCTTCCCAAGGTCACCCCAATGAGGTCCAGTCAGCAGTTTCAATAGAGAGCCAGCCGTGCGTCAAGCTCTGTTCCTGCTTTCCCTTGATCCTCTTGTCTTGATCTTCCTGTACTGGTCTCCACGATACAGCCTGGGTAGTCCAACAATGGCGTCTATACTCTGAAGAGGCTGAAATCCCAGTAGCTGCTCAGTCCACAAGCTGGATGTCTCAGCAGTCAATCTGGCACTGAAGGTTTGGAAGATTCTTGGAGAGACATGAGTCTTCAGTCCAAATTGGAAGCTTGAAAAGGTGTCTCATGTCTTTGAAGGATGGAAAAAGCAGTGGCAGCCACAGTGTAGCTGCACTTGCCAGTAACACAGGCAAAACAACTGTGCTTTTTTTTTTTTACTTTTTGTCTTTTTACTAAGATCTCAAGTTTTATATATATGAAGTACAATTTCTCAGGCCTTACTGATTATTTCTGGTTATATTTTCCTTTTGGATGCTTAAGGCCACACAGTTAGCCCAGATTAACCAAGGTTTTTGTTTTCTCAAGGTCAATTGAGGATCTGGTCCTCAGGGGTCACTCGGGGTTTTTTTGGGGGGTGGGGGGAGACCCTGGCTCCTTTTGGCCTCTCATTTACCAGTTCTATCCACTCGAGGACAAAGTCAGGTCTTGCTAGACCAGGCTTCCCTTTATGAAGCATGAGCAGACTTTCTTCTTTATAGACTGGACACTGGCTGAAGTCCCATTAGTGGATCTCCAAGACCTCCCTACACAAGAAGACTAGTGACTCACATTTGCAGGACATTTCAAGAGATGCCCCTATGCTTAGTTCCCTGCAACTTAGTTGACCTCTGAGGAATAACGTTATCCATTAGGTCCCTCAGCCAAATTAGTATGGGCATTAAGTATGGTTGTTAAGCACTCAGAAAGGCTAAGTTACACCAGCCTGATACAATCACACCTATACTAAAATTATGTCCTCTGAAAACAAACTGAATGTTATTTCCATATCTATCATATTTCTTGATTCACATTTTTCCATTTTGATTTTATATTACTCTAAAATATGCATACATACCCACCATCCATATACCAAAAATCCAAAGTCTGAAAATAAATGGTAGGTAATTCTAGAACCTGTCTAGGGATTCACAATATAAGAGCACAGTTGTTCTCAGATTATAAGGAATATAACATTAACATTGCTCAGTTTGCCTTACAACTAGGTACTTGGTGCTAGCATCCACAGATGAGGGATACCATTCGTCGTTTGTTTTTCTGGGACTGTGTTACTTCACTTAACATAATATCTTCTAGTTCTATCCATTTACCTCCAAATTTCATGATGTCATCTTTCTTTACCGCTGCATAGAACTCCATTGTGTAGATGTACCACATTGAGAAAGATTATTTTTTAGTGACAGCTCTGAAGCCTACCCTAAAAATAATTCACTAGATGTTAGAAAGGTTGAGACTTAATGACGGACTGGGTGTAGAGCCCAGAGCTGCCTTCCGAGTGGACAGCTGTGTGATGACTTGTGGCACCAGCTCTAGGGCTTCTCCTGCAAACACTATTCCTGGCATCCAGGCTAAGTTCCTAGAACTCAACAGTTTGGGTAGGCCTCCTTCAGCTACAAATATCCTGAGCACCAGCTGCTGCATGGGAGGGAGGCAGGGTGCAGGGGCAGAAGAGGGCAAGGGGCACCAAGCAGCAGGCTTGTCAAATCTCCCCATTGCACAGAAGGGTGGGTGCTGTGCCAGGCTTCAGTGTGAGCTGTGAGGGTGAAACGGGCTCTGGGTAAGCTGTGGGCTTACACAGCTGATGTTGGTCTCACCCTGACTGGGTCGGCCATGCTGTTAGGCGTGGAGGTGAGTGTACCAGGACACTGGAAACCCTGGAGGATCAAGGGAAAGCAGGAACAGAGCTTGACGCACGGCTGGCTCTCTATTGAAACTGCTGGTAGGACCAGGGGAGTCCTGACCAAGGGCTCTGTGCAGGATCGGATAGGCCACTTGATCATGGGTATGCTTTGGTTCCTGTCTCTGCTCCCCTGATTAGTAGGAACATGTGAGGCTCAGCAGAATGAGGCAGAGGTGGGAGCTACCCAGGCCGTGTGGGAGGGGTGAAGGCTGCTCAGGCCTGCCCTGTCGCCGGGTGACTCTGTTGTAGGGAGCAGCTACTGTGGGTGACTATTGCATGGAGCGGCTGCTCTGGGTGACTCTGTTGTAGGGAACAGCTACTGTGGGTGACTATTGTATGGAGCGGCTGCTCTGGGTCACTCTGTTGCATGGAGCAGTGGGGCTGCACCTAGCCCTGAATTGCTCCATTTTGTAAAGCAACAGTTTTGACACAAGTTTCTCCATTTTGAATACAACACTCCATCTTATGGTAAACAACCACCATTTGCCAGCACACCGAGAGGTTCACAGTGATCATTTATCTGTGCCAATAAATAATCACACCAGGGGGCTGGAGAGATGGCCTAGCGGTTAAGAGAGCCAACCGCTCTTACAGAGGACCCGGGTTCGATCCCCAGCACCCACATGGCGGCCGAGAACCGTCTGAAACTCCAATTCCAGGAGAACTCCAGTTCCAGGGGAATCCGAGACCATCTTCTGACCTCCGCGGCATTGCACGACACGGGTGCACAAACTTGCATGCAGACAGTACATTCATACACATACAGAAATAAATAAAATTAATTAAAAAAAAGTTTAAAAAAAAATAAATAAATAATCACACCTGTGAGCATATTAAATCACACCAGAAACACTGGATACACTGCTTCTTTATCACACCTCATGTAACCCCGTCACCCGGGGGCTCTCAGATCCGCAGCCCTGCAGGATGGACATGCTGTCGTCATGCCTGCTGCCTCTTGTCTGGAGCCTCGCTCCAGAGAATTGCCTGAGCGACCTCTGCCTTGGTCCCCTGGGGTCTAGCTCAAACCTGCTTTCTCCTGCCTGTGATACACATCCTGCTGTAAACTGACACAGGAAATGGTCTGTTACCCAGACCTTCGCTGCACAGTTCTGGGACCTGTAAAATTTCTTATCCGATCCTCAACAGAGCCTTGTCTCAGCATCTGCAACAGCTCTCTGTCTGGTCTCTGTGAACCCTGCAGCCTCATGAACCCTCTCTTAGATTTCCTGTAACAAATATGTACATAATTATATATATATTAAGTAAAGTTTAATGTGTGACCTGAAAAATCAACGCTATTAATTAAGATGAAAATGAACTGAACCAACGGAGCACATGGCTCTGTGTGGCTGGGGCCTCCCAAGGAGCCCCTGTGGCAGATTTTCTTGTCACCTCTCTTGATATTCTGGGTGACAATAAACGTATCTGAATGGTCCTGTGCACTGACACACTGCCTCTCTAGAGCCTGAGAAGCTGCACCTGCCCACTGCCCTTTAACCATCTCACTTGGATTGCGCTCCCCCAAGCCCACCCACTGCACTGACCAGGGGCCCTTTAGAATCCCCTGTGGCCACTTTTATCCACAGGTCCAGACAAACACTGAAGATGACTGAATTCACAGAATCACAGAGCTCTGTAGATGAGGTGCTGTAGGGACCAGAAACTACCTCCTAACCCAAGTCTGACTTGAAGAAGTTTACAGAAAGAAACACGAGTGCTGAAGTTCTCAAGGGCTTTTCCCTCCCTCCCTTCCTTCCTTCCTTCCTTCCTTCCTTCCTTCCTTCCTTCCTTCCTTCCTTCCTTCCCTTCCTTCTTTCATTCCCTTCCTTCTTTCTTCTTCCTTCCTTCCTTCCCTTCCTTTTTTCTCCTTCCTTCCCTTCCTTCTTTCTTCTTCCTTCCTTCCTTCCTTCCTTTCCTTCTTTCTTTCTTCTTCCTTCCTTCTTTCTTTCTTCTTCCTTCCTTATCTTTCTTTCTTCCTTCCTTCCTTCCTTTCTTCCTTCCTTCCTTCCTTCCTTCCCTTCCTTCTTTCATTCCCTTCCTTCTTTCTTCTTCCTTCCTTCCCTTCCTTTTTTCTCCTTCCTTCCCTTCCTTGTTTCTTCTTCCTTCCTTCCTTCCTTCCTTTCCTTCTTTCTTTCTTCTTCCTTCCTTCCTTCCTTCCTTCCTTCCTTCTTTCTTCCTTCCTTCCTTCTTCCTTCCTTCCTTCCTTCCTTCCTTCCTTCCTTCCTTCCTTCTTTCAACAGGGTCTCTCAGTAGCCCCAGCTGGTCTAGGGCTCACTATGTAGACTTTGAGGCTGATCTCAAACTCACAGAGATCCACCTGCCTCTGTCTCTTGCGTGCTGGGATTAATGGCGTGCACCACCATGCTGGCTCTCTTGCTCTTTTTTAGAAAAGGACCAGAGGATGTGGAATCCCAGACACAGTATGCAAACATGTCTCAGCATGAGGGGCTGAAGGTGTGGCTTCTGGCTATGATGATGTCTTTGTGACCTACGGATTTTGGTCAGCACACATTCAGGGGTCCACCTCAGCACTTTTTCCTAAGATAAATTTCCTTTGTCATTGAAAAAAACAAAACCAACGACTTGCTCATGTCATGGAAGGAGCCTCTTAGATGACCTATAATCATCGTTTTTACCTTGAGGCTGCGTGGATCCTTTCTGCTGGGCATCGTGCCTCCAACTCCTGCTCTTCTTTAGGTTCCCAGCCTGGAGTTGTAGAACAGAAGACCAAGGAAAAGGAAAACAGGATATAAACACTTGTAAGAGAGGAGAGATGAGGCCAGTTCTGCAAACGTTTCACACTCACAAACTGGCTGAGGAAAGGAAGCAGGGCAGGGGAAGCCCTAGGAAACCCCGGGGATCGGCCACATTTCCAGAGCTTCTCCCAAAGAGCCTTGGAGGCCCAGGATGGTGTCCATTTGGAAGAGCTGCCCCATGTGACCACGTCCAGAATGCCCACGGTGGACTAGCCAAGATATGCAGCCAAGAAAGCTAAGGACTTCACTGCTGAGTTCCCAGAATTCCCATGTGGTTCACCTTGGCAGAGATGCCTGCTGCATTTACTGAACTGACATCATGAGGTCGAGCCAACAGAGTCCAAATACTACCACATGGTGCTTTGCGATAGTTGGGGGCTGAATTATGTTCCCTGTCAGATTCTCATGTTGGAGTTTCCACCTTCAGTACTTCAGAAAGGGATCATATTTAGAAACGGGGCCTTTAAATGAGTAATTAAGTGGTTCTGTTGGAGAGAACTTTAAATCCATGACTGTGCCCTTATCAGAAATGGAGATTAAGGCACAGATAGTTAAGGAGAGAAGCAGTATGAGGATGCAGGACAGGATGCCACCTGGAGACCAGGGAGAAGGCAACCTTAGCACACACTGGGTGTGGACTTTGCCTTCGGGGAAAATGTCTGTTGCATAAGCTGCCCAGCCTGTGGCCTTGGGAACCAACACAGTGCTAGAAAGTCTACTTCACATGACAGCATCTCTGGCGAAGGATGTGAGGAGGCGATGGTGGCAGCTACTCCTTGCCACGTGTGTCTGTGAAAGCCAGCGGCCACCCTGGGTATGTTGCCCGAGTTCCTCTGTTAATATCATTGCTGCTGTTCATTAGTCAGCTCCTCCGAGGCCCCCAATCTAGAGCTACCTTCAGGATATGCCCGGAAGCTGGAAGAATGGCTCCTACACTGGCCACTGCTGAACGTCTCTTCAGGCTTCACCTGCCCAGTGTCCGTGGAAAGTTCCAGGGCTTTCTTGACTGTACTGCATGGCTTGCCTACCCGGTCCAATCTGGATTGTGGTCCCATGGTGCAGTTCTCAGTGAATCACAGTGGGAAGCCACAGGTGGTGGCCTGAGAACCTCCCACAATCCCTCAAGCCTGTGACTTGGTGACTGTGCATCTCCTTCCTGGCCTGTGAGTACTGGTGGGTGGGCACAGGAGTCTTGCTGCTATGGGGTTGGAAGATCAAACCAGAGATGAGGAGGCTGGTGGCAAAGTGATTCAGTATTTGGGAGGCACTTTCACTGAACAAGGAACTGGAATCCTGTGGAGAAAGAGCTCAGTCTACAGCTAGCACTGGACAGACTTTGGAACCCTCTAGGCAGGGAGATGGGAAGGTGGGGGCCAGGAAGAAGGGAGAGAGGGCTTTGCCTGTGATCCTTGGACTAGCTTGTCAAACTGGGGGAAAAAAATCTCTTTAACATTTTTTAATTTATTTAATTTTGTATGTATGAGTGTTTTGCATGCACGTATGTAAGTGTACCTATGTCATGCAATGTCTGTGGTGGTCAGAAGAAGGGGCCAGATCACAGGAACTGGAGTGATGGATGGTTGTTAACAAACTTGTGGGTGCTGGGAACTGAACCCAGGTCCTCTGCAAGAACAGTCAGTGCTCTTAACTGCAGAGCCATACCTCCAGACCCCATTGGGGGAAACTGCAAAGATTTAGAGCAGTAAGTGGGAACAAGGCTGAAAGGCGATGTCTTTGGAGAAGCAGGACCTCTGCTAGACCTCCTGCACATGCCCTCCTCTGCATGGCTTCTCATGGGCATGCTTCGCATGGGTACATGATGATGCATTTCTGTGATTTAAGGAGAAATGGTATAAGGGCAGTTTCCATTAAAAATATAGGAGAATAGAATGCAGGTCACGGTAACACCTGAGACAAAATTCCTGCCCTAATTAGTCTAGTCAATAGTCAAACTAAAGTCCTAGCTTTTCTGGGAAAGAGATAGAGCACAAGAAAACAAATAGCAAGAGAAACAGAAAGACAGGAAAATAAGAAGAGGTCAGGGAAAAAGTCGTTAAAGGAAAAAGTGCCTTTAGAAGTGAATAGAAAAATCTGCCTCATTCCCACTGCTGTAGCAAAATATCAGAGCGAATTAACTTAAGAAGAAGAGAGGTTCATTTTGGTAGATCTTGGGATGCTTCAGTCCAGGGTAAGTGGGACCCATTTCTCGGAGGCTCCATGGCAAGGTGGCGCGTCACGTTGTAAGCAGACCTGCCCACCTTATGGTGGCTGGAAGTGAGTGACGGGAGGAAGACATGGGGTCTCACATGGGGTCCCCTTACAGGGCATGTCCCCAAAGGCTTAAGAGCTTCCCATACAGGTCCTGCCTCTGAGGTTTCCATAGTAGCATCCCATTAAGAATCTAAGCGTCTGGGACACTGACCTTTGGAGCAGTTCATCCACAAGCCATAACATTCTACTCCGAGCCTCCAAAGGCTCACATCCCACTTTGCAAGGAACAGTGCATCCAGTTCATCTCCAGAGTTGAAACTGCCCCAGTATTGCTCCCAAGTTCAAGACCAACTTGGCTGTGACCTTTAAACATAAAAAAAAATCAAGTTACAGGCTTCCAGGGTACAATGGTACAGAACAAGCATTCCTCTTTCAGCCCAGACCTTACCGCTTTGCTGACGGCAGCTCGCATACACTCCGAGGCTGGCACCACACAGTGCCCGGAACTTCTCTTGGCTGGCATCCCTCATTCCTGGCCTCTCTTCCTTCCCGGGGTCCTACCTGCAGCTTTCTCACAGCTCTATGGACTGCAGGGACATTGTCTGCCATCGTGCTCTGGTCTTCGCAGTGTGAGATGACCTGGATCCAGCAGACCCAGGGGTGTAGGGGCCTCTGAGTACTGTTCTGGCTCGGGCCTTCTCAGATGAGTCTCTTGGGTTGCATCTTGCCGTCCTTGAACCTGTGACCGCCCAGCTCTCGTGGATTCTGAGCTTTCCCCAGGCATCTTACCTCTGCCTCTGTGGCAGACTCTGTTTCTCCACAGTGGCGTGTTGGCAGTGGCGTGGATTTCGTGAGCGCCTAGTTATCTTGCCCACCCAGTGGGCTTGCTGGTTTTCTTATCGAGCCACACTTGTCCAAATCTTACCTCCTCTTTGCTTCTGATTTTCACTGCAGACTTGTCTAAAAGCAGCCAGTGGTTAACTGACCCCTGTTCTTCTAGAAATTTCCTCTTTGCTAGGCCAGCCTGTCCAGTTATACCTAACTTAGCGACAGCAGCGTCACCGTGACAGTCTGCATTCCCACCAGCTTTCTGATCTGAGCCCTGTCAGAATCAGGCAGACAGCTCTGTCAACGGAATGCTACACCTGCCTTTCCTTTTGCTGGGCCTCTTTTTTTAAATTCTTTTTTCAAAAATTTATTTATTATTTTTTATGTGTATGAGTGTACTGTCTGCATGTAGGTTGTGCACCCGTGTCGTGCAATGCCGTGGAGGTCAGAAGAGGGTGTTGGATTCCCCGGAACTGCAGTTAAAGACGGTCCTTATCTGCTATGTGGGTGCTGGGAATTGAACCCAGGTCCTTTGCAAGAGCAGTCGGCGCTCTTAACCGCTGACCCATCTCTCTAGCCCAAATTCTTTTTTTTCTTTTATGTGTATGAATGTATTGTCTGCATGTAGGTTGGTGCACCCATGTTGTACAGTGCCACGGAGGTCAGAAGAGGGCATTGGATTCCCCTGGAACTGGAGTTAAAGATGGTTCTTAGCCACCATGTGGATGCTGGGGATGGAACCTGGGTCCTCTGCAAGAGCAATCTGTGCTCTTAACTGCTGAGCCATCTCTCCAGCCCTTCTGGGCCCCTTTTAAACCTATTATATTCCAGTTCCTTGCCACTGTCCACATCGCCTCAGGCCCAGCCATAGCAACAGTCCCATTCCCAGGACCAGTTTTCTGTGTTAGTAAGCTTTCCTTGCTGTAACAAAGTCCCTGATGCAGTCAAATTGGGAAGAGGAAAAGCTTTGGAGTTAAGATTTTGAAGGTTTCAGTGCACGCAGTGCAAGGTGGGGTGGAGACACTGC
>VZQC01015574.1:69981-105983 GCA_009823505.1 Rhizomys pruinosus
AGATGTTCTATCACCATGTGGTAGGCTTTGTCTTATTAGTTGAATGTTCAAGGAAGCCAGACGGAATGTTCTTGCTGAGGAAGCAGTTGTGCCTAGGACTGCAAGACATACTCTACCTCAGCTTGCTGCCTGCCAGGCCGCCCCTGTGGATTTCTGACACAGACTAGCTCAGGCCTGGATCCTTCAGAATCATGTTGATGAAGTG
Source organism: Rhizomys pruinosus (assembly GCA_009823505.1). Taxonomy (NCBI): domain Eukaryota; kingdom Metazoa; phylum Chordata; class Mammalia; order Rodentia; family Spalacidae; genus Rhizomys; species Rhizomys pruinosus. Next base: position 70,187 of record VZQC01015574.1, read on the forward strand.
TGCACGGGCAGATGCCCCCTGCCCTCATCGCTGATGGGAGCTTCATGTTCTTCATTGGCCAGCTGTATTGGCTATCAAAGGACCGTCCCACTTGGTTCATGACTGTTGAGGGATGGGGGTATGTGTGGCTTCCAAAAGCATTCACTTTGGAGATGCAGAAGCTAAGCCAGGGGTTGACTCTTAAGGAAAAGAAGTTACTTCTGAAATGTGTGGAAAATGAACCCAAGTTGGAAATTTGGAGAGGCAGCCAGGGACACTGGCCTGAACTCCACACCAGTGAGACTCCAGAGCCAAATTTAAGGTGGACCTGGTGGAGACCCAGGGCTTCAGGCTCCTGAGCACCCCCAGCTAGAGTCTCACAGGCGGGAAGCCATGCTCTTCAGTGGGCATGGCTGGATCTTTTCTAGAGCTTTTTTCCCCTAATTTTTATTTAACACTGTGATTACATAATTACTATTTGAAAAATACCATTTTCTTCCAAGTGAATATTTTTTTAAAGACCTCTCTGTAATTTAAATAATTAAGTGTCAAAATACACAAGAAGCAGATTTGTTCTGAAACCAAAACTGCAAATTAAAACTACATGGGAAGAAGTGTGAGGGAAATGTTCCCAAGACTGCTTTCTTTTTTCGAGTGGTGACAAGGAAACTCAACCCCCGGTTGTTCGTGGGGCAGACCCCAGGGACACTTCCATTCTTCTGGGTGCTCCTGTCTGGCATGGGAGAGAATCCTGAAAATCCAGAGCTCCATGACCCCTCCAACCATTAGGCTGTGATGGAAAGATCAGTGTCACTGGGGCTAGCAGCAGTGACAGAAGTCACCTGTGTCCTGGAGTCACTGCTTTGTGGTGGCTGGGTCGCAGGCCAGCAAGACACTCCTGTATTTCCACAGAAACAATGAGTACATTTTTGTTGCATCAAGCCACGGAGTCACTGGAGCATATTTGCTATTACGCAAACAGTAGCCTATTCTGCCTAACTGAGGTCAATGAAATGTTATGGGTGTGTGTTATGGCACACACATCCTTCTTTTTAGATTAGATTCCGGGGCTGGAGAGATGGCCTAGCAGTTAAGAGCGCTGACTGCTCTTGCAGAGGACCTGGGGTCGATCCCCAGCACCCACATGGTGGCTGAGAACCATCTTTAACTCCAGTTCCAGGGGAATCCGACACCCTCTTCTGACCTCCACAGCTTTTCACGACACAGGTGCACAAACCAACATGCAGACAGTACGCTCATAAAAAAATAAATAAAATAAAATAAATTAGATTCCTTCATGGGACTTCACGGCATTTCCCTGACACTGAGCACTAACATGTCCTGCCAGAACTCGGGGCGTGCTCTGGCCTTCACATCCTGGTTGTCCTCCAGGATCCGGTCTTCTGGTCTCATGCCTTACCTTGAACTGGAACTCTGCCAGGACTGGCTTGTGCACCCTTGACGGTTTCCTCAGAAGCCCTTCACCCTCAAAGCCAAGTTGAAACAGCTGCTCTTCTCAGTCCCTTCTCCCTCCCATCTCTGGGTTCGCCAAGCTGTTGAATCCCAGCCCACTCAGAGCTTGATCACACACCACGGTTGGTTCTGCAGGTAAGGTGGACTAAAGACAGGTGTGATGCTGAGTCTGACCTTCAAGGCATTCTGGGATGGCAGGGTTAATGACCTTCTTTTCCTAGATTTAGCAAGCTCTAGAAAAATGGCAGTCATGGTTGGGGATAGTGCAGTCCATAATGCGATTGGCTTGGAAGCTTGAGGACCTTATCTGATCCCTAGTGTTAAAAAAATCTGGGTGTGTTGCTGTGTGCCGGTAAACCCAGTGCTCTGAAGGCAGGGATGGGAGGATACCTGGGGCCTGAGGGACAGCCAGACCAGAAAAGGTGGATGGCACCTGAGGGTTGACCCCTGGGGTTGTGCCATGCCATCCACACACACATGCACACACATCTGCACCTGTATGCACAAGTATACACACATACATTAAAAAAGGATGCTAATCATGATTGCTACCTTTTTGTTTATTTAGTTATCTACTTAGTCTATGAATATGTGGTATTACATATATATGTGTGTGTGTGTGTGTGTGTGTGTGTGTGTGTTAGACTATGCAGGTGTGTGGGACATTGGAAGTTGATGTCTGGATGTTTTCTAATTGCTTCTCCACCTTATTTTAAATTTTTAAAAATATTTTAAAAAATTTGTTGGTTTTAATTTCATGTGTGTGAGTGTTGGCCTGCATGTATATACATGTATCACATACATACATGTGTATACCTGATGCCCACAGAGGCCAGAAGAGGGTACCAGATATCCTGAAATTAAAGTTATGAACAACTATTAGTCACCATGTGGGTGCTGGGAACTGAACCCAGGCCCTCTGCATGAGCAGCCAGTGCTCTTAACTGCTGAGCCATCTCTCCAACCTCTCTACCTTATTTTTGACACAGTGTCTCTTACTGAACCTGAAACTTGCCAGTTGGGCTACACTGGTAAGCCAAGAAGGCCCTGGAATCCACCTATCTCTGCCCCAGTCCGGTGATGTGATGACTGACGGGCAGTAATCTGTGCCCAGCATCTCTGTGGATCCTTGGGTTCTGGGCTCAAGTCTTCCTGCTTGCAGAGTAGGCACACTGCCTAGGAAACCATCTCCTCAGCCCTGTTTTTCTGTTGTAGGTATTTTTGCCCTTCAGTATCTTGATCCAGATCTTAGACTTAAGGTTTTGTCAGTCTATTTTAAGATATATGCAACAACCCCCTAGAAGTAGAAATGAAGACTCCAGGGTCTGAAGCAGTAAAGTCAACGTGCGGAGCCAACTGGATCTCCATCGAAAGGCAAAGGAGCTGAAATCATGAAGCAACACAATTTAAAATAGCACCAGAGAAATATTTATCCATGAAAGGAGCATTGACTAAGACACATACAAAGACACGCACAGGACCCAACAAACACTGAAAGCTGAAGAAGACAGTGACCCTTTCAAAATGCCTAAGTAAGCCTAAAGATTAGAAGATTCAATACTGTTAACATGCTAGACTGCCAAACCAATCTGCAAATTCAGCCTGTTCGAGTGAATATCACAGGAGGAATACTTCTTAGAGATTGTCAAGCAGATTCTAAAATATTTCAGGAGAGGCTGAGGAAATAGCTCAGTGGGTAGTGTGCTTCCTGTGCAGGCATGAAGACCTGGGTTTCAGTCCTCAACAGCCACACGACAGCGGACCTGGTGATTACCTGTAACTCCAGCATCGGGGAACAGAGATGGGTTGTTGGGAGCTGCGGAGTGCCGCGCCTCAAAGATGGCGCTGATTTCCGCCTCCCACCCCCACGGGGGTGAGCGCTCCATGCAGCAAACATGTCCTTATTTGGTTTGGCCTTGCTGAAGCCCTCTGTTCTGCATAGAGATATCCTATCCTTGAGACCCATGTGGTGGAAGTCGATTGGTTGTGACATGCCTTATAGGTGGTGAACCAGGAAGGGAGAGAGAGAGAGAGGCGATGTAAGGGTACCCGAATAACTGCTTGAGGAAGATCGCTCTCAGTGTCGTGTCTTCTTTTGCTGGACGAATCAGGAGGCGACATGAGTGGTGGCCCGACGGGGAATCCTCGATTCTGATCAGAACCTCAAGCAGTCGGGGCGGCGCCGGAAAAGTCCCCGGTAAGGAGGGACGATAAAAGTCCGGTGAGGACAAGTCAAAGACCCGGTAAAGCGAGCAAGGATAAATTCGCTGTTTGTGGCGAATTAAAAGTGTAAAGCTCGTGGATTTGCGAGCCAAGATGAGTAGATGGAAGTCTGTTTGGCCGAATCAAAAGTGAAAGTCTCGTGGATTTGCGAGCCAAGATCAGTAGATGGAAGTCCTTTGGCGAATCAAAAGTGATCAAGCTCGTGGATTTGCGAGCCATATATCAGTAGAGGGAAGTAGATATCTACTTCTTGCTGGGAGTCGCTGGTTGTTGAAGTTTTTTTTCTGGGTATTGTTTTCTTAGTATTCTGCAGGGCATGTCCAAAGGAGTTAACATGGGGAACTCACCGACACACCCAATTTTTTATGCCCTCAAAGACTTGCTTAAGGCAAAGGGGCTAAAACTTAAAAAGGAAACATTGATTAATTTTTTTGAAGATGTGATTTTAGGCCCCCGGTTCGTAGTGAGGGAGTTTGACAGTAACAAGCTGGTATAAATTGGGGAGAGATCTTGATTTTGCGTGGGAGCAAGGCTGGTATCCGCCCGATATGGAGGCTGGTGTGTGCCTGTTTGGGGATCAAAAGTGTGCACCAACCACATAAGACAGGCGGCAGGCACACCCTGGAACAGTTACAGAAGAAAAGATCAAAAGATATACGTCAAATGCGGCTAAGAAGGAAGTGACCCATCTATTAGAAAGCATCAGATTCAGTCAGAAGCGAAAAATCTTTAGATGAAGAGCAGGATATGTCAGTGTGAGTGAAGGTAGAGAGTTATTGTAAGAAAGCAATGAGAGCAAGTGAAGGATAACAGCCGATCAGCCCCAGGACAACTCCCTAGCTAGCCGATGGCCCCGGGACCACCCTCTGCCTTTTGCGGTACCATGGCACTCTTAATACATGTTTCATCCAACGGAGTGACTGGAGGAGAGGTAGCCGCTTCAAAATCCAGCCCTATGTTTGTGTCCCAGTCTCCAAAAACCAACAGGACAATAACCGTTAACAGAGCCACTCGATTTTAAAATCATAAAAAATTTTTGTGGCAAGAATGGTGGAGCAGCAGGAACAGTATTTGGTGACCCTGACACTGCCTTGCCGCTTGTTAAACAATTTGTATTTAACAATGTACAAAGGAGTGTAGGCAGGCAATAAACCCTTACAAAATTAAAGGCTTTGAAGTGTGGATGAAGGTCTGTCGGGAATTAGGAGGCCCTCTTACCAATTCTGGCTAGTGGCTGAGTCATGCAAATGGCAAAAAGGGCAGATGGTAATGGGGCGGCGAGGGTGCTTAAACAAACATGGTAATTATGGGGCCCATTTAGGCGGGGCTTCCTTTGCCCTCAACAATTCCAAGACACTGGCCCGTATAATTATAGACATAAAAGTTTGTTTCTTTTCCATTTCCCCTTCACTTTCAAGACAGGGTAAGATTTGCTTTCGACTGTCCCCTCTATAGTCATAAAAGTGTTTCAGACCTTTATGCTCTTTCAACCTGATTTCTGACAAGTCCAATATGTTGTTAATATCCCAAAAAGGCTCGAGGAGTAGGAAAGATCACTCTCAGGTCAGCATCAGGTCTCTTCTGCGTACTTTTACACGTGTAATTCTCCAGAGAGAACACCCATTCTTTGTTCCAGGCCCGCTAGCCGAAGGCAATGATTCAGTTGATAAGGCCATCCAGAGCTCTGATGTGTTTTCTCTCCTCCCCTCAGAACTTGCACTCACCTTTCATTCCCGCTTTCATGTTAATTCTAAAAGCTTGCCTCCCGATTTCACATCTCTGAGCCGATCTCTGAATTGTAAAAAAATTGTCATCAATGTGCCCCAATTCTGCTGCAACAGTCCCTTTGGATTAATCCCAGGGGTCTCCTCCCTTCATGTCTTTGTTGATACCGCCTCAGGAATTACACTAAAGGAGTGCCTTCAAAAACAAAAGGGGGGATTAGCCTCTGGCTCTCCTCCAAAGGAAAGACTTGCATTGCTCCTTTTACTATTAACTTTTTAAATTTAAGATAAAACAGATTTAAAAAAAAAAAAAAAAAAAACAAAAAAGGGCTTGTAATGTGGAAAGACATACGGGAAAATGGTATGGCCCGGACCCGGTCCTACATGGGCGAGAGGAGCTGTCTGTGTTTTTCCTCAGGCATCATCAACAACCTCTTTGGATCCCGAAAGGCTCACCCCGAGTGTTCAAGATGTGAAGTGTGGGATACTCGTGATGATGGTGCCATGGCCCATGGCGATGACAGAAGAGCTTTGTTGGGGGCTGAGACAGTGCTCCCTAAACCTATCCCAGTCACCCATTCAGCGCAAGTATTCCCCCGCCCTTTTCAATCAATGACCATTAGATGAAACATTAGCAGCAGTACAAGAGACCATACACCTGCCCCTAAAGGATTACTGTGCTTCCAACTTATTACTAACATATCCCAGACAGTGATTGTGTACGTATGCATAACCAGACAGGAGGGTGGTTTGATGCACCCCCTCTGGGGACCAGCCGTCCAATGCACATGGCTCAGGGGAGCTTGGCACTTTCAAACCCTGCCTGTATGCGTATGGCCCCCTCCTTGTGTTCCTTGTATATAATGGAAGCTATGAAAGAAATAATGTCGCCTGTGGTAACCGGACTTGTTTCTATGCTTTATGCTGGAATGCTACCACCTTTCCTCTAGCGGTGGTATTTTGGCAATAGCAGCATCAGCTGCCTGGCTACAACTGCGCAGTTTTCCTGACTCAACTTTCAGACAGGGCTGCATTACAATTTGTCGCTGGTGTTGTGAGGCATTGACCAATCAACAGAATATTAATAATAATTTCAAAACAGGCATTATGTCACTCAATTAAAGGGTTGATTTGTGCAGGATCAGCTCAACGTGCTTATACAGATAGCACAATTAGGATGTGAATTTCTGCATAACTAGTATTATAATAACTTTTCCCATGCTGCAAATCTATCTAAACAACTTTCTAGCTATCTTCTAGGAAACTGGTCTGAACAGTTTGAATGATTGGTGACCCAACTAAGAGTGGAAATAGTGACAGTAAATTCAATGCGAGTGGACCTGGACTTTGCCATCGGATTGTCATCCTGGATCTCAACAGCCATGAATCATCTCAAGGAATGGGCGGGGTTGGGATCCTTGGCATGCGTATCTTTCCTCTTCCTGTGGTGTCTTTGTAAAAAGAGGATTCTCGACAGCGGAACATGGCTTTACTAGCACAGGATTTTGTTGCCATTGAAGATGGACATTCCCCACAAGCTTGGCTCTCAATTATGCAAAAATCTTAAAGGTCGTGTCGCCCCTGAATGTCTTCACGATCCTACTCAGAGACGGGCAACTTTCCTTCTACCTAAGGCATGGAACCCTCAGGGCGATGGGGTATCCTATGACGGGTTTAATGAAGGAATGATCCTAAGACAGGGGGGATTGTTGAATTCAGCCATCTGCGGCCTCGAGACCATGCTCTATTAAAACAAAAAGGGGGAACTGTTGGGAGCTGCGGAGTGCCGCGCCTCAAAGATGGCGCCGGTTTCCGCCTCCCACCCCCATGGGGGTGAGCGCTCCATGTAGCAAACATGTCCTTATTTGGTTTGGCCTTGCTGAAGCCCTCTGTTCCGCATAGAGATATCCTATCCTTGAGACCCATGTGGTGGAAGTCGATTGGTTGTGACAGGCCTTATAGGTGGTGAACCAGGAAGGGAGAGAGAGAGAGCGGATGTAAGGGTACCCGAATAAACTGCTTGAGGAAGATTGCTCTCGTGTCATGTCTTCTTTCGCTGGATGAACAGGGACGCGACAATGGGTACCTGTGAGAGCTCACAGCCCACCAGTCTAGCCAAAGGTGAGCTTCAAGTTCAATGAGAAATCCTGTCTAAAGAGAATAAGAGGGAGAATGATAAAGACACGTACTATCCTGCTCTGCTCCTCCCCCTGCCCCATATATTCCTAGGTGCACACATGCACCTCTACCACAGACACATATGCTTATACCACAGACACCACATATAGGCAAACATGTAAGAAACATGGCTTTCTTGATGCTTATTAAATTTTTTTAAAATTTATTTATTTTTTCTAATTTATTTATTTTTAATGTGTATGAATGTACTGTCTGCATGTAGGTTGTTCCCCCCTGTCCTGCAATGCCGCTGAGGTCAGAAGAGGGTGTCGGATTTCCCTGGAACTGGAGTTAAAGAAGGTTCTTAGCTGCCACGTGGGTGCTGGGAATCGAACCCAGGGTCATCTGCAAGAGTAGTCAGTGCTCTTAACCACTGAGCCCCTCTTGTTGCTTTTAAAGATAGTCTCACTACATAGGAGCTGGACTTTGTTCTAGTTTCTTTTCCATTGTGATAGCACCCTGACACCAGGAACTTAGGGGAGGAAGGGCTTTGTGTGGCTAACAATTCCAGGTTCTATAGCAGAGAAGTCACTAGGCAGGAGCCGGAAGCAGCTGGTCTCAGCATATCCACAGCCAGGAGCAGAGATAAATAAATGTGTGCAGCCCTGACCATTTGTCTGCCTGCTCTGAGCTCGCTCGCTTATGTGGTTCAGGAACCCTTGCCAGAGGTGCCACCGACATCAGGCTGCATCTCCCATATTAATTAGCAAACGACCTGCCCCCAGCCAACCCTCTCTACACAATTCCTGAAGACTCTGTTCTCAAGTGACTAGGGCTTGGGTCAAGCTGACAGGGCTGGAGAGATGGCTCCGTGGTTAAGAGTGTTTTCTGGTCTAAAGGACCTGAGTTTGGTTCCCATCGCTCAAGCTGGGTGACTCACAATTGTGCCAACTCCAGAGGATCTGACACCCTCTTCTTCTTCTTCTTCTTCTTCTTCTTCTTCTTCTTCTTCTTCTTCTTCTTTGTTTTTTTTTTTTGGTCTTTTCGAGACAGGGTCTCCTTGTAGCCCCAGCTGTCCTGGAACTCGCTCTGTAGACCAGGCTGGCCTTAAACTCACAAAGATCCACCGGTCTCTGCCTCCCAAGTGCTAGGATTAAAGGCATGAGCCACCACACCCGGCCGGACATCCTCTTCTTGCCTCCACAGACATTTGCACCTATGTGTCATATCCCCACCCCACAACTTTTTAGAAAATTATCAGATAAAAACTCACTATCACAGCCTTGAATTTCTGGTCACTCCTCCTGCCTCAGCCATGAAATACGTGGATTAAAAGCATGCACCACCATACCCAGTTAAATCAGATTTTTTCTTTGCTTTTGGTCTTTTGAGACAGGGTCTCCCTGTAGCCCCACCTGGCTGGAGCTCACTATGTAGACCAGGCTGGTCTCAAACTCACAGAGATCTGCCTACCTCTGCGCCCCAGGTGCTGGGATAAAGGCGTCTACCACCACACTCAGCCTAAATCGAATTTCTTAAGATAAAGCACAGAGCTGGAGAACTGAGATTCCCTGATCTGAAGACAATTCACGAATACATTAATCAAGAAAGCGAGACTTTAATCTAGGGTTAAACATGCAGATCAGTAGAAGAGAGGCTGAAGTGACTCAGAAAGGAGAGTACAGATATGAGTTTGGAATGGCCAGTCACCTCATTCTTTGTCTCACATACCAAATATCACCCCAAAGGACAGAGACTGACCTGTACATAATCTCTCAAGAAGCACAGGAGAAACTTTCTTTTGAGGAGGAGGGATTTGAGGCAGGGTCTCACGATGCATCCCCGGCGGGCCTGGAACTTGCTCTGTAAACCAGGCTGGACTCAAACTAACAGAGATTTGCCTCTCCCTGCCTTCTAAGAGCTGGGACTAAAGGCAGGCACCACCACCATGCCCAGCCTGGCAGCCATTTCTTGGATAGATACAAAAAGTCACAATCCATCAAAGATCCAATAGATAAATGGAGCCCATTGTTCTTGATTTTTTAAATATATTTTTTATTTAATGTGTATGAGTGTATTGTCTGCATGTAGGTTAGCGCACCTGTGTTGTGCAGTGCTGCAGAGGTTAGAAGAGGGTGTTGTATTTCCCTGGAACTGGAGTTAAAGACGGTTCTTAGCCGCTATGTGGGTGCTGGGAATTGAACCTGGGTCAGTGCTTTTAACTGCTGAGCCATCTCTCCAGCCCCCATTGTTCTTAATTAACCAAAAGCTGTTATAAAACAAAAGAAATGTAAAATAGACTTGAGAGAAATGTAAAATAGACCTGATAATCACTTCTCTCCCAAGTATATAAAGATATTTTCATATCAGTATATAGGTAGGGGTTCTTTAGAACTAACAGGATGAACATATACGTACATATATAATTTATTAAATAAGATTACATGAAGACAGAAGCAACAGCTGTTTCACTTGAGAGGGTGGGAGCCTAGGAGCTGTTGGGTCCTTGAGGCTGGGTGCATCCCCAGTCCCAATCTGAAACCCAACCCCTCCCAGAGCCGCTGATCCTCAGTCAATAATAGAAACTGGGAAACTCTGGCTCCGATGTCAGCAAAGCGTCCTCCTCCTCCTCCTCCTCCTCTTCCTCCTCCTCCTTCTTCCTCTTATTCATCATCATCATCATCATCGTCAGTTAACTCAGCAGTGAGAGGGAAGGCCAAGCAGGCCAAAGGTGACTAATCTTCCTTCGGCCTTACCCTTCTTATCTGGGCTGCTTCCTGAAGGTGCTGCCCAGATTTGGGGTGAGTCTTCCATGTCAGTGAAGGGATCAGCACAATTCCTCAGTGCAGGCTTCTTGCTCAGGTGATTGGAATTTGTGGCAAGTTCACATTAAAGCCAACTATGGCAGTAAAACAATGTGACTGAAGGAGAGGGGCGAAAGATTTGAACAGACGTTTGTGGAAGATGACATATGAGTGCAGGAACAGATGCTCAGTGTCCTCAGTCTCTAAAGAAATACAAGCTAAACCACCATCGGCAGACACTGACCTGCATGTCTAAGGTTAGCACAGGGTGGGAGTCAGGGCTGGGAAGGGTGCGCAGCACAGACACTATGGATTAGGATGAAATGAAATGTGGTAACACCATCTAAGAAAACAGTTTGTGTTTTTTTTATTTTATTTTATTTATTTTGTATATGTATGAGTGTACTGTCTGCATGTAGGTTTGTGCACCCGTGTCGTGCAATGCCACAGAGGTCAGAAGAGGGTGTCGGATTCCCCTGGAACTGGAGTTCTCCTGGAACTGGAGTTACAGATGGTTCTCAGCTGCCATGTGGGTGCTGGGGATCGAACCCGGATCCTCTGCAAGAGCAGTCGGTGCTCTTAACCACTAGGCCATCTCTCCAGCCCCAACAGTTTGTGTTTTAAATGAAGTTAAACACCCATCCTAAGCATTTTACTAGACAGAAATGAGGTGTTGGATTACATAGACATGCTCATCCCCGTAGCCCTGTAGCTTCAGACAGAGAAGTCCAGATGTGGACACAGCCCACTGTGAGAAAACCCAGTTTAAGTTAGGTATGCATGAGCTAGCATTCTAACCAGTGCTCCCCCCACCCCCAGCCCCCAGGCACAAGTGGGAGTCATGGGACCTCCCTGGCCACGCCTATGGAGTAGTGGGATGTGGTGATGCAAAGACCTGGGATTGGTTCCTGGGGAATGAGGTCACACTGCCTGTAAGTCCCGTCCATTTTGAATAAAGGCTCTTTGTATTTGGAAACCTCAGCATGTGTATGTGTGCTGTGCTTTCCCTCGCAGGCTTCCTACATGGCTCGCCATGGGAATAAATGGGATGGGTCACAGCCCACATATGTCTCAATAGATGTGTGTCTCAACACGTGGCAGGAACCAGTTTCTGCTGGGCCCTTGTCGGATGAATTTCTGCTGCCTTAATTCTCAGCCATAAGACAAAACACTGCACTATGAGATGGAAATGGCCTCAATCATGCTGTCAAAGCCAGTGTCTGTTTCAGCTCTCTCGGTCCCCACCCTGTCCTGGCCTCCTACAACCTGTGCAACAGACATCACCGAAAGCAGAGAATTCCCATAGCAGTAGTTAGGTCCAGTGAAAAGATAAAAAGCTAGAAGCCTAGGTCAATAGCCCCCAGCTGCCAAGTCTGCAGACTCGAGTGAGTGCCCCTCCTCCACCCCCAGTGCAGGACGGCAGAGCTGAGGCTGAGGAGGCACTGACAGCTGCTGGCCTGGGATAACCAGTCTGTGCCATGGACTGTGTCCAGGTGCCTGGCGACGACCACTGGAATGTTACCCTTGGCCCTGCCAGAAGATGGGGTTTTCATTGTGCTGATTTATATCTCTTAAGGTCTGAGCCATCCATATTTTCAGCTCATACTAGATTGGGGCTTTAAGTTCTGGCATTTCCCCCCCTAACCCCCCCCCCTGCAGCTTTCCAGAGTTGCTCTTTGCCATGAGGGCAAGATCAGGTGCACCTGTGCCTTGGGGTCACTCGAGCAGCCTTGGCCCCAGATCCTGATGCCATCTTCGAAGAACACCCCCCCCTCCACCCCACCCCGCAGAGCAACAGAGCACCCTGCAGCCGAGTTGAAGCCAGGCCTCTGAGCCACGCTCAGCTCCAGGCCTCCTGTGGTCGAAACTTTAAATTTGTCTTTGTTCTTTATCCCCCCCTTTCTTGAGCCCTTCCAAGCCAGTAGCCCCCTTTTGACTTGAACATCCCATATGACCTTTGACCCACCCCTTTCACCACCTTTCTTCCACTCTTATGGTCTCCTAACTAGCTTCACACTCACAAACTCTTATTTATACACATACAAACATTACGGGTTAAGGACCCTAGATTTTTTTTTTTTTGAGAGGTTTTTTTTTTTTTCTAATAGTGTTTTTATTGATGTTTTGTGTATTTCAGACATCATTTGTCAGTTCAGTTCAGGTATATTCCCCTTTCCCTTCCCCCCACCCCACCCCAGATCATGTACTCTGCCATAACTGCCCTGCATCTTTCTCTGTTTTTTTTTTATGTTTAGGAATTCACATTTTCCTCCTTTAATTTTATATTACTCTAAAATATGCATACATATTTTCCACTCCTATACAGTAACTACAGAGTCTGAAAGTAAGTGATGGATTGATTCTAGAGGCTAAGAGATTTATATTATAACAACATAGTTGCTTCCAGATAAACAGAGACATAACAATAATGTTGTTCAGCTTGACTTTCATCTGGGGATTTGGTGTTAGCATCCATAAATGAGGGAGACCATTTGCCACTTGTTTTTCTGGGACTGTGTTACTTCACTTAGCATAATGGCTTCCGGTTTCATCCATTTACCTGCAAAGTTCATGATGTCATCTTTCTTTACTCCATTGTATAGATGTACCACATTTTTGTCATCCACTCTCCAGTTGAGGGGCATTTGGGTTGGTTCCAGCTCTTTGCTATCATGAAGAGAGCTGCAATAAACATGGATGTGCATGTATCTCTGTGGCAGGATGAGTCTAGTGGGTATATACCCAGGACCCTAGATTTTTACACCATGACTGAAAGAAAGACAAACCCACCACGGTAGCAAAGAGAAACACTTATCTCCCTAAAGTATGGAAATATTTTTTATTTTATTTATTTATTTATTTATTTATTTATTTATTTATTTATTTGGTCTTTTCGAGACAGGGTCTCCCTGTAGCCGCAGCTGTCCTGGAACTCACTCTGTAGACCAGGCTGGCCTTGAACTCACAAAGATCCGCTTTCCTCTGCCTCCCAAGTGATAGGATTAAAGGCAAAGGCGTGTGCTACCATGTCCAGCTGGAAATACTTTTTAAAGTCACTGATGATACCATAGAGAGTTTGTGACTGATGATACCACAGTAGAGAGTGTGACTGATGATACCACAGTAGAGTGTGTGAGTGATGAAACCACAGTAGAGTATGTTACTGATGATACCATAGAGAGTGTGTAACTGATGATACCATAGTAGAGTATGTGACTGATGATACCACAGTAGATTGTGTGACTAATGATACCATAGAGAGTGTGTGACTGATGACACCATAGAGAGTGCGTGAGTGATGAAATCACAGTAGAGTGTGTTACTGATGATACCACAGTAGAGTGTGTGACTGATGATACCACAGTAGAGTGTGTGACTGATGATACCACAGTAGAGTGTGTGACTGATGATACAGTAGTAGAGTGTGTGACTGATAACATACAGAGTGTGTAATTGATGATACCATAGAGAGTGTATGACTGATGATACCATAGAGAGTGTGTGACTGATGATACCATAGAGAGTGTGACTGATGATACCATAGAGAGTGTGTGACCGATGATACCATAGAGAGTGTGTGACTGAGGACACCATAGTGTGTGACTGATGATACCACAGTAGAGTGTGTGACTGATGATACCACAGTAGAGTGTGTGACTGATGATACAGTAGTAGAGTATGTGACTGATGATAACATACAGAGTGTGTAATTGATGATACCATAGAGAGTGTATGACTGATGATACCATAGAGAGTGTGTGACTGATGATACCATAGAGAGTGTGACTGATGATACCATAGAGAGTGTGTGACCGATGATACCATAGAGAGTGTGTGACTGAGGACACCATAGTGTGTGACTGATGATACCACAGTAGAGTGTGTGACTGATGATACAGTAGTAGAGTGTATGACTGATGATACCATAGAGAGTGTGTAACTGATGATACCATAGAGAGTGTGTGACTGATGATACCATAGAGAGTGTGTGACTGAGGACACCATAGTGTGTGACTAATGATACCACAGTAGAGTGTGTGACTGATGATACCACAGTAGAGTGTGTGACTGATGATACCACAGTAGAGTGTGTGACTGATGATAGCATAGTAGAGTGTGTGACTGATGATACCATAGAGAGTGTGTGACTAATGATACCATAGAGAGTGTGTGACTGATGATACCACAGTAGAGTGTATGACTGATGATACAGTAGTAGAGTGTGTGACTGATGATACCATAGAGAGTGTGTAACTGATGATACCATAGAGAGTGTGTGACTGATGATACCACAGTAGAGTGTGTGACTGATGATACAGTAGTAGAGTGTGTGATTGATGATACCATAGAGAGTGTGTAAGTGATGATACCATAGTAGAGCATGTGATTGATGATAATAAAGTTTTTGGAGTGAAACTATGTAAAGTTATCTCTTTTTTTTTTTTTTTTTTTTGAGACAGTGTCTCCCTGTAGCCCCAGCCATACTGGAACTAACGCTGTAGACCAGGCTGGCCTTGAACTCATAGAGACCTGCCTGCCTTTGCTTCCTGTGTGCTAGGATTAAAGGCGTGCACCACCACACCCAGCTTAAAGATGGTTCTTAGCTGCCACGTGGGTGCTCTGCAAGAGCAGTGAGCGGCACTCTTAACCATTGAGCCATCTCTCTAGCCCCATAAAGTTATCTCTTAAGTTGAATCCACTCTGGAGCTGTTGCTTCTTCCTGTATCCTCTGGTTCCTGGTCCTTCTCCACTTTGACGTCATGAGGGGTCAGACTCACTTATCTCTTTTCACAGAAATTGGGGTATGTTATTCCTATCAGTTCTGCTCTCAAATGGCTCATTTCTCCCATTACCTCCACCTCAGCTACCCGTATTCCACTGACTAAGCACGTTCCCACTGTGCTGTGTGTGTCCTCCAAAGTTAGTGTATTGAAAAGGTTTTTCTTTAATTTTTTTTTGTGACAAGTTTTCTTTGTAGCTCCTGGCTGGCCTTGACCTCAAGATCCTCCTGCCTCTCTCCCGGGGTACTGGGATCAGGACCACACCCTGTCACACCTATCTTGTATTGGAAACTTAACCCTCAGATTCACATGTTGATTTTCAGGGAAGGGACGTTTGGGAATCCATAGGGCTAGCCGAGGTCATGTGGGTGGGCATCCATCACAGTATTAGTAGTATTGTCAGATGAGGGCCCTCACTGTGTGGTGCCCCCTTGTTAGGATACAACAAGATCTCACCTGATAGCCTGTCTTTCGCTGTGCAGCCTCGAGGACTGTGAGTTAAGTAAACCAACAGAATGTTACACATCTCTTCTTCATAGACTACCCAGGGTATGTTATTCATGTTTAGCAACAGAAAACAGTTAAGTTACTTAATCTTTGCATTTATTTTTTAAGTATTTTTTATTGATTTTTTTTATTGATGTTTCTCAGTCCAATTTAGACACATTTCCCCTTCCATGCCTCCCACCCCCTCTTCCAGCATTCTATCATACATGTCTTGTATCTTTTTCTCAGTCTTTTTTCACATTTTCCCTTTAATTTTATATTACTCCAAAATAAGCATACATATCCTCCACCCCTATACCAATATTACACAATCTGAACATAAGTGGTAGGTTAATTCTCAAGCCCATTGAAAGATTCACCTTTTAACCACACCACTGCTTTCATATAAAAAAGAAATACAACATAGATGATGCTTAGCTTGCTTTGCAGCTAAGGATTTGGTGCTAGCATCCACAAATGAGGGACATCACGTGTTGTTTGTTTTACATAGCATAGTGTCTTCTAGTTCCATGCATTTACCTGCAAAGTTCATGATGTCGTCTTTCTTTACTGCTCCATTGTGTAGATGTACCACATTTTCTGTATCCACTCTTTGGTTGAGGGACATTTGAGTTGCTTTCAGCTTTTTGCTATTGTGAAGAGAGTTGCAATGATCATGGCTGTGCACGTATCTCTGCAATAGGATGAATCTTGTAGGTATATACCCAGGAGTGGTATGACTGGGTCAGATGGTAGGCTCATTTGAGTTCTCCATAGAGGTTGCATAGAGGTTTTTTCCAAGGTATTTTATTTTTTGGTGGGCTATTGTGAATGGCAGGGTCTCCTTGTATTCCTTCTCCATTTGTTTGTTGTTGGTATAAAGAAAGGCTACTAATTTTTTTTTTTTGGTCTTTTCAAGACAGGGTCTCTCTGTAGCCCCAGCTGTCCTGGAACTCGCTCTATAGGCCAGGCTGGCCTTGAACACACAAAGATCTGCCTGCCTCTGAGTGCTAGGATTAAAAGCGTGTGCCACCAGGCCCAGCAAGATTTTCTTAGGTTAATTTGTATCCAGTCACTTTACCGAAACTCTTAATTGTTTCTAGGAGTTTTCTTTTAAAAATATTTTATTTATTATTTTTATTTTATGTGTATGAGTGTATTGCCTGCATATATTTAAGTACATCTGTGTCATGCAATGCCTGCAGGGGTCAGAAGAAGGCACCTAATTCCCTGAAATTGGAATTACAGAAGGTTGTTAGCCATCATGTGGCCATCGGAGTTATACAAGAGCAGTCTGTGCTCTTTTTATTTTTCCTCAATTTTTCAAAATAATTTAATATACATATAGGTTAACACATGACAGGACACGGGAATGAGGTCCCTCAACAACTGAAGTTTTTACTGAAGTAACTTGGCATACTTTTTCAACAATTTATTTCAAACACTAAGTTATGTTCTAAGTAATTCAACATTGCTAAGAAATAAGAATACTATGATTTTCCCCTAAAATTTTTAGTGACATTTTTATCAAAAAAATTATTTTCACTCATAAAAATGCAATTAAAATACCAAAATTGTTCCAATTTCTACAATATTAGTCAAAAAAGTTTGTATTACTGCTTATAATTTTATTTTTTTCTCTTTTATTTGTTTATTTTTTGAGGGATTCTACAATATAATAGCACAGTTGTTTTCAGATAACATTGACATTGCTCAGTTTGCCATACAATTAGGTAATTGGTGCATTTTTTTTGAAGTGAGCCAAATTATTAAGCATAAGCAATGAATGTAAGTAACATTCATGTAAAACCAATTTGCAAGTATCTATGTCCAAATTTTGAACAACCCAAGGATCCCATAGTCCAGTTGGAGATGCTTGTATGCACAGGCATGTTGATCAAATAGGAGTCCAGTCTATATTGCTGTAGTCTCACAATTCACCCCAATCTCTCAACAGCCCTTACATTCTACCACCGCCTCCTCTTCCACAAGTTGTTCCCTAGGCTTTGGGAAAGGGGCACAAGTTGTGTGAGAAGCCAAACAGTCTATTTTCTCTGGAGATGTCATTTTGGACTCTAGTCTGTTCCGGTTGTTCCCCTTCATGGGTTGACAGCTTATCCAGGGATACCTTTTTAATCCTACTAACAAAGCACAAGCAATTAGATGTACAGGTATTTAAGCAGTACTAATTATTGTGGCAAGCTAAGCTGTGAGCATAGACACAGATGCTTGGATGGTATGTTAATCCACAAACTGGTTTCTCTATAAAAGATGACAAGTTCTTATTGTGGCTTATAACATCTCCTAACCACTAGAGGACATAAGCTTGTGGCATCCGCTGTGAGTTATTCCTCCAAGGAGAGAGCTAATAGCCAATTAGATTTGTGATATATATAGACACTTGGCTGCCACTGTTGCACAGTATCTCCAGGTGGTTGAGGTGTAGCGAGTTATCTTTAACAAGTTTCAATTTTACTAGCTGTTCTTGAGGCCTTGAGCAACTGACCTCGTCCCTGAAAAGGTCAGTTGCCAATAACCTTGAGCAATTGACCTTTTCCCCCGAATTGGGCAGGTTCCAGTAAGTGCTTAAAATGGTGGCTATACTCAAAATGGAGTCAGTGTACACCCCTCTTACAGTCCCATGTGGAGATTTTTGAAATCTTACTGTGGATTTTCTTGCTACTCACAGGAAAAGTTTGTTTGAACTTAAGCATGTGGCTTTAGCACAAAGCCTTCATATTGCAAGGAGAGTGTGAGACCCCAGAATGAATCTTGGCGAATTCTTCTGTTTGGAATGCTGGATGCCAGCGACAGTAAAGAAGTTGGGTTTGGGGTCCTTGGACCTGTTCAGCTCAGGACAGGTCATCAGGTTTTGAAAATCCTGCCACCAAATATGAAGTCTCTCAGGTCAGTGCCTGAAACCCTGTAGACATGGACATCTGAGAGCTCCCCTCACTCCCAGAGAGTTTCCTGGCCACTAGGACGCCCAGTTGAGGATTAAGGGCTGTTCAGCCAGACAGCTGAAAGATTAGCCCCGATGCTTTCTGACCGTCTGAGTGAAAAGAAACCATAAACCAATTCCAGCTTTTGGTGGACAATAGCTATATAGAAATAGAATAAACCCTGTCTGATGCAGCCAGGAGATGTAAACCAATACAAAGTGCATGAAGCACTGTCTCAGCAGAGGGCTTTACCATCTCAGCTAATCATGTTTTAAATGTGTAAAGAAAAGTGTTGCTTTTATTTTGGAAATCTACTGGTGGGAACCATACTCCAGGGCATTTTTAAAACGAATTTAAAACATAATTTTTAGAAAAGGAATTGTTTTTTGGTCTTTTTGAGACAGGGTCTCCCTCTAGCCCCAGCTGTCCTGGAACTCACTCTGTAGACCAGGCTGGCCTTGAACTCACAAAGATCTGCCTGCCTCTGCCTCCCAAGTGCTAGGATTAAAGGCATGTGCCACCATGCCCGGTGAAAAGGAAATTTAAACAGTGGTACCTCACATAAACGAACAATCCTGCTCCCAGAAAACACGAGTTATTAAGTGAAAAAAGGTATCAGTGTAGAAAAGAAAGAAAAAATAAATCAAAGTAAGTAGAAGAAAGAAATAATTTAAAAATTCGATATGAGATTGAAAACAGAAAATCAATAGGAAAAAAAAATCGACGAAACCCAAAGTTGGTTCTTTCAAGAAAAATTATCAAGGAGAGTGTTAAACTTCTGTCCGTGCCTACAATGTAAACCCACTGGAGAGACCACATATTACTAACACCAGAAATGAAGGAGGAGACAGCACTATAGATCTCAGAGACTTTAAAAGTCTAATAAGTAAATATAAGGAACAACTGTTTACCGTTCTTGTAAAAATACAATCTCCCAAAATTCATGCAAAAACAGTCAAACTCAATGTGTCAATGGTTATTAAAACACAAAACACAGTCTCAGATGGTATCTTAGCTTCTTTTCCTGCTGCTGTGATAAAACACTCCCAGGCAATCAAGGGAGAAAGGGTTTGTTCAGTTCACAGTTTCAAGCTTCAGAGCATTATGGCAGGGAAATCAGAGCTGCAGGGGAGGGAGACAACTGGTCACCTTAACACAGCCAAGAGCAGGGAAAAGAGGATTCGTGCAGGAAAGACTGTGCTCAGTTGGCTTTTCCACTTTTACTCAACCCAGGATCTCCTGCCCATCTCCTGTAGGAGGTGGTATCACCTGCAGTGCTTGGGACTCTGCGCTTCAGTTAAGGTATCAAGATAATCCCCTACAGATGTCCTCACAGTCTAGATAATCCCTTACTGAGACTTCCTTCCCAGGTGATTCTAGATTGTGTCATGTTGACAAAACTAACCATCCAGCTGGGTTTCCTAAGTCACAGCGCACATTTAACAAAGATTGTGCCACACTACAATTTCTTTCAGAAGACAGAAGCAGAGGAAAACCTTCTGAGAAACCACTCTATTAGTTACTTTCCTGACACTGTGACACAGTGGCCAACAGGAACAAGTGAGAAGGTTACATTTTGACATATGTCCGTCCTGGTGGGAACTGAGTGAGTGGTACAGGAGAATCCTTTGTAATATAGTGGCCGGGACCAGCAACTTCTTCCAGGTAGTTCCACACCCTAAAGTTTCCAGAGTCTAGTAGAGGAAGGGTCTGGAGAGAGAACGATGGCAGAGGAGGGGGCATAGCTCCTGGGCCTGGCGGAAGGAACAGCCAAAGTGTCCGAGGGGGAAACAAAACAACAATGGCACCTAGGTCCCAGGAGCCCAGGGGCAGCCAGTGCTTTGGAGTGAGGGGATTAGTGGAACCCTCTGCAATATAAAGCGGACCCAAGAAATCCTGTTTGGAGGTAGAGGGAAGCCCTGTGGTCGTCCCCAGGGCCTGGTGGCCAGAGCCCAGAGTGTGTAGTGGGGTACTCAAGGGACAGACTTTCTGCCTCTGTCTACCATAGATTCTACATTTTTTTTTTTTTCCTTTCTGCTTACTGCTCTTGGGAGAGAAGGCATTTGGGAAGGCTGTGCTGTCCTGGGGCTGGAGCCTCACCTGCTAGGGAACAGCTAATCCCCTCCGCACTTCGTGTAATATCACATGTTCAGTTATTGTGGGGGTGAGTGTCTGTGACCCAGGCCGGAGCAGATGTGTCCACCCGGGCTGCAGCTCCTCTCTGGACCAGAGCTCAAGGAACTTCGGCCACTGGGTTCCTTTACTGGAGGCCGAGCCAAGCTGTCCGGATACGGGGCGGTTCATGGACGCCAGGTCTGTGCCGAACCCAGAGAGTCACAGAACTAGCTTGAAGGACCTTCGTAAAGAATACTGAACAGCAACATGGGAAACTGAGGGAACACGGAATTCCAGGGAGCGGAATCATCTAGAAGCTGGCTGAGGAATTCTACACAAAGGGCCACTCCTTTGATAATGAGAACCGGGGTGAGGGAGGGTCAGCAGTCGCTCCCGGGAGCCCTTAGCTGGCTTGCTGGGTCAGGCATGTGAGGGCGGCCTTCTCTGGTTGACTGTGGAGGTTAAACTCAAATAACACACAACGTGTCAAATTCTAAGAATGATTTCTTCACATAAGGTCACTATGTAACCCGCCATTTGAATTTAACAGCTCTTTTTATTTGTTTGTTTGGTTTGGGTCTATCTATCTATCTATCTATCTATCTATCTATCTATCTATCTATCAACTATCTATCTATCTTTTTGAGTTCAGGGTATAAAACAGAAGCTGTAACTGTGACTTAAGGCATCAAAATTTAGAGCACACCCCACTGAGGGCAAAGTGGGTAAGGGCCCCATAGAAACAGGTGAGTGATGTGCTGCCCTGCAAAGCAGAGGGTGGAGCCGTGGAAAGGGAAGGCAAGAAGCCACCACTCTCCAGGCTTGAACCCGAGCTTGTCAACAACTCCTTTGAGTTGCTGGGCAGAGGTGGGATTCACTGTGATAGCCACACAGGAGAGAACCACGTGTACAGGGGCCTGTTGTGCCTGAGGGCAGTCCTGGTGGAGGGCCAGACTGGCCGGGCAAGGCAGGAGGGAGCTCACCTTTCTGTGTGCTGAGGTTTACCCGTCAGATTTCCATTTTTGCTGCAAATCAAAATCCTAAGACCCAATGGCATGAAAAGATGAGTTTACAGATTTTTGTTTCCTACCATTCTGTCTTTCTTTCTACAAATTTTTATGGGACCACGGAGGTCTCTTGGATTAGAATTCTGCCTTAAACTAGCTCATTCTTCTTGCTTGTGGAAAAGAAGGCTTCAGGGATTTGAAGTGACTGGACTCTGCATTACATTCACAGATGTTTTGGTTTAAGCTCCCTATGTGTTCTGCCAGCTCCTTTATGAGCTTTTTATGAAGACTTTCTTTTCTGGAATCACCCGCGAAACAAAGACAGATAATGTCCCAAGAGCTAAGTGCAAGCACCTGGACCGCAGCACCTGCTGGTGCACTGGCTGCCAGCCCTCTTTCCTCGGGGCGAGGACTGGGGGGGGGGCAGAGGTGGGGAGGCAGCAGGTCAAATCTATAAGGTCACAGAAGCTGATGTGAGAAGATGCCTTGGGATGCAGCCAGCACGTTATCTGATGAGGAAACTTAGAGATAAAGCCAGAGAAACTTGTTCACCCAAAGCTGGGTATGGGCAGAGGGTAGACTGGGCCCTGAGCTGCCCACGTCTACCACCCAAATAGCTAGGTGTTTGTCTAAATCCCAGAGTAGATGTAGCGATTAGGAAGATGAACTATTTTCCATCATCTGACGTGAGGGATGGTGAGAGAGTTCCCAGCCTTTGTCATTCATCAATTCCTTCAGTGCACCTTCCTAAGAGCCTTCTTCTGTGTGTCAGGTACCAGGCATTGAGAGGTGGATGGGGTGCAGCCTTCCTTGGAGAAGGGCTCTGAATCGATCTAATGAGCAAGCAGTGGTGCGGCTGGCTAGTAACAACAGAGAGGGACACAGACAGCTCAGGGAGGGAGTGGAGTGGTCTATCTAGAGACTCGCAGACCCCATGCTTTGAAGGGTTGCAGAGGACATGGAGGTTTGCTGGATGGAAAAGCCGAGTGGGGGAGGGGGAAGAAAAAACAGATTACACCTGGCTGAAAGTTGAGATGTTTGCCAGAGGTGGTTTGGAGAGAAGGAAGTGGGTCCGTGAGGTTGGAGGAGGGTCGGGGGGCTGCTGGGGAATGATGTGGAAACACAGGTATTGTCACGCTCAGAGATCTTCAGCTGTCTGAATTCCTTTGACTTAAGGCTGTTTCCTGTATTTAAAATCCATCAAGGATGTGATGCACATGTCAGCAACATGTACCTTGGGGATAAAAGATTTACCAGATCCTATTTTAGGAAAACATTTGATAGGTTTGGGGATAAGTAGAGCTGAAGAGTGGTGTTGGGGTGGGGGTCACTGCAGAAGCAGCTGCATGTAAGCCCAGAGTCCGTACACAGAAGGTTTTCTGGAGAGGAGTGGCTATGAATGGAAATGGGGAGGAAAGAGGGTCCAGAGGAAGTGCTGAGGGTCCCCAGGGTCTGTGCAGACCCAGACCTGGGGAGGAAGGAGGGTCAAGAGGAAGTGCCGAGGGTCCCCAGGGTCCGTGCAGACCCAGACCAACCTTGCTGTGAACTGGCTCCTCGGGGCTTGGGAAGGGTCAACTCTAGGCCCCCAAGCCTTTGGCAGGTACCTGCTTTGCTGGAGTTCGTGCTTGGCGTTTAGGCTGTGGGAAAGCAGGAGCCGGGTGGGAGGCCGGCAGGCAGCCTCTCCCGCAGATGGCTGGAAAGTCCTTCTCCAAGCTGAGTCTGTGTGATGCGTTATTGTGAAAGAAGGGAGAAGGGTTAGCTTGCCACCGTTGCCACAGCTCCTGATGTGGCTTTTGACAGTGACCACCAAGTGTCCCCTGGCCGGTGTCTTTGAGACTGTGCTTCAATGACAAGCCTTCTGAGGTCTAGTCACTTCATGTACGATGACTATGCATCAGTAGCAGCTTCCAGAACTGCACAGTAAATGCCAACACATTCGGGTTCAACCAGAACCACAAAGGCAGAGGCTGACAAGGAATGAACCATACCAAACCTGTGACATCTCAGACCCCATGCCCTAGCTGTCATACTGAGAATTAGATCCCTAGTGGGGTTGTCAGTGAACCCGAGTGATAGCTGGGTCCTGCCAGGGGAAGTCTCTGAGTACCACCCTTCCAGCCTGTCTTACTCATGGAAAATTGAGTTTCATGTGTATTTCATGATACAAAAGCTGGAATGATAGGGATATCATTGAACTCTGATGTAAGTGCATCCTAGTGGGATTCATCGTCTGGACGTTCTCTGAGCAGTCTTCCAAACCCACCTGAAATGGCATTTTCTCTGGGGACCTCCCTCACCTCCAGTGGACTGTGGGCCTGCCCTTCAAGTTCCTTCCTCGACTGTCCCTGAGATCCTCGCAGTCAGACCTAGCTAGGATGCCCTCTTTCTCTCCAAAGGCTTCATGTTCACAGCTTTCTTCTCTCCCATCTCAAGTCCTGTCCCACCCCCTCCCCCAGCAGCCGGCCTAGAGCCAACACTATTAATGAAACAAAACGGGCAAGTGGACCCATAAGACGTGACCCAAGTGGACCCATAAGAAGTGACCCAGGAACTAGTCCTGGAGGCTCAGGTCAGGATTCCAGGCTCTGAAGGTGCCATGAAGGGTTCTCAAGTTTCTACAAGATTTAGGTCAGAACCCTCTAAGTGCCAAGAGGCACCCACAAAGGGAGAGGAGCGGACGGCACTGAGGCAGAACAAGCTCTGCATCCAGCAGGCAGGGCAAAATTGGGAGTAGGAACCGCATGTGGGGGCGGCTTCCATCCCTGGCCAGGTTTGTCCTTGGTTGAGAACCAAATCTGTAGACTGATACAGAGTGTACAGAGTTAATGTCAATCATGTCCAACGTGTAGGACCCTGACTACACTTGTGGCTTTTTTTTTTTTTTTTTTTGAGACAGGGTCTCCCTTTAGTCCGAGCTGGCCTGGAGCTCACTCTGTAGACCAGGCTGGCCTTGAACTCTCAGAGATTTGCCTGCCTCCGCCTCCCCAGTGCTGGGATTAAAGGCGTGTGCCACCATGCCCGGCACTAAAGACGGTTCTTTGCTGCCATATGGGTGCTGGGAATCGAACCCAGGTCCTCTGCAAGAGCAGTCAGTGCTCTTAACTGCTGAGCCATCTCTCCAGCCCCTAGACTACGCTTGTGTTTTTAACTTATAAGTTACTTAAGTGGAACTGTGAAATGTCTTTTAAATATATCATAAAGGACATCGAGATGAGCTGTAGCATAGTGTCCTTAGGATGCTTCTGTGCTCTTCCTCGACTCTGACTCCTCTCCTCAGGCTGCAAGTCATGTTACATTCCTTTCCTTTCTATCTGAGTCTCGTGTGCACCTTTCAAAATAATACCCAGCTTAGTTTAGATTAAAATATTTGAGTGGGCCTTTTAAGAACAGGGCCTCACTCTGTGCCTCTTCTGCAACTGGCTTTTCTTTTGCTCCTTGGTGTTTGGAGCGCGTCCTAATGGATGTAACATGTGCATTTATTTACTGCATTGACTGACTCTGTGATGTTCCTTCCTTAGCCCGGGGGTCTGGTGAATTCAGCTACTTGTGTTGAGGGGTAATACTTGGGGTTTAAAGAACATGCTATGATCTGTTCGATCTGTTCATTTTACTGTGAGGCATGGCTGGGATGTTTGCTTTCCTTCATTTTGGTTGGGTACAGTAATGTAGCACACAGACCTGAGAGGGCTTTTTTTTTTTTTTGGCTTGGAAAAGCCATGTTATAGAATCTGTCGGCATCATGCATGTAGTTTCTTTTCTTTTTTTTTCCTTCCTTCCTTCCTTCCTTTCCCTTCCTTCCTTCCTTTTCCCTTCCTCTCTTTCCTTCTCTTTCTTTCTTTCTTTCTTTTCTTTCTTTCTTTCTTTTGTCTTTTTTTTTTTTTTTTTTGACAAGGTCTCACTGTGTAACCCTTGGCTAGCCTGGAACTTGCTATGTAGACCAGGCTGACCTTGAACTCCCAGAGATCCACCTGCCTCTCTTTCCAAGTCTGGGAACTAAAGGCATTCTGCTATCGTGCCTGGCTCACGCTTGGAGTTTCACGTTCATTCATTTCCTGAGTGGTTGGAACAAGTTACACTTGCACCCAAATCAACAGTCTTCACTACATGACATTTTACCACTGCTTAGTGCTCCTAGAGTCTTGTTAGTCAACTAGTCTAATGACCCAAACCTGCACTGGATGGTGGCTGCAGCTGACATTTTCTGGTTACTACGCAGCCCCTTGAGGATGAGGCAGAGTGTTTGCCTCTGGTCAGATTCTCTAGAGCAGGGGTGAGGGACAGGTGCAGAGGGATGGGGGGCAGAGACTTCTGGGGATACTTTCCTCTGGCTTGTATCCTGGTCCTCTGAGCTCTAAATTCAGCCTCAGAAGAACTGTGGCCATTCTGACTAGTTTGAGGGATTTCTATGTTCCAGACGTGTTCTATGAAAGTCTTGGACCCCGGGAGCTTTGATTTTTTTTTTTAATAGGAGGTTTCTGTGAGGAATGTCCTTCCCCACAACCTCGTCCTGCAAATACTGGCACCAGGAGAGTGCAGGGTGCTGGGCCTGTCGGTGAGCTTCTGGCCTCAGTAGAGGTGGATTCTAGCAGCACAGACTGCACAGTGCAGGGTGCGAGCTATGACCTCAGTCTCCTCACCCAACTCTGGGGCTTCTTCCATCTCCCGCCCTCTCTGCTCCATTTGACAGCACAGGCAGTGGAAGACCTAGACTGGGCCTTCTTCTAGTCTACCTTCTAGTTACCTCTGCTGGGTTTGCGAATAACTTAGTAGAAGCTGGCAAGGAAGTTCTTACCTCACAGAATTGCTCTGAAGGGTTCTGTTAAGGAATGTGACCTGTCCCATAACACAGCTCTCCACTGAATAGCAAAGTGGCCTGTCAGCATCTGAAGAGAACGGGCTCTGGGACCCTCTGTGGGTATTCAGTCCATGATGAAAAATAGCAGTTCTTGCATGTCACATACACACACCCTCCTATAGTCTTATTAATTAATCTATTTGTGTGTGTCCAACATGTGTGTGCATGTCTGCACGCTGCTGTATGTGAATGTGGGTGTTCATGTGTCACAGCAGGTGTGTGACTATAGCAGGTGTCCATCCTCACCACCCTGTTAATTTGAGGTGGGGTCCACTTGCTGCTGTCCACTGCA
Source organism: Rhizomys pruinosus (assembly GCA_009823505.1). Lineage (NCBI taxonomy): Eukaryota > Metazoa > Chordata > Mammalia > Rodentia > Spalacidae > Rhizomys > Rhizomys pruinosus. Next base: position 96,986 of record VZQC01015574.1, read on the forward strand.
TGCCAGGCTCTCTGGCCCACAAGCTTCCTGGGATTCTCCTGTGTCTCCCGTCCAGTTCCTCATAGGAACATTGGGATTGAGATACTTGTGCTTTGATGTGGGTTCTGGTGATTTGAAATCCAGTTCTCATGTTTACAGGGCAAGGACTTTACCTACTGAGCCATCTCTCCAGCCCTAGTGTTTAACTGATATGTTAAAACAGAAAGAAATTGCACAAATTGGGAGGGTGCTATCTGATGCTTTAATACATGTGTGCACGGTGTAATCAGGTTAAACCTTCTGTGCTCACAAATATTTTTCCCTTCTTTGTGGCAAAAGCATGCAGAACCATTTCTTCTGGATTTCTGAGACACACAGCACACAGTCACTCTCTAGTCGCTTACAGCACAGCACCCTGGATCTAGCTGCAACAGAGCACTCCTGCATCAGTCTTCCCCACTGCTCTTGCCCCTTTCCTCCCCACCTGCAGACTTTAAGTCATTTCTAGGTAACTTACTGAATACAGTGTAGATGCGATGCAAACAGGGCTCGGTACTGTATAGTCAGGATGGACTGAGAAGATTAGTCTAGATTGTTGAGTTCACTGGGTTGGGAAGCATTTAGGACATCGGTAAAGCGCCACTCCTAGTGTGCCTGCTAGGGGGTTTCCAGAGCCGATTGATTAAGGCATGCAGGGAAGGGCAGGCCTGAATATGGGGGGCATCATCCCATAGCAGGGGCCCAGAGGGAACTAAAGGAGTTAGAGTGTCTGGCAGCCATAATGGACAAAAAGCTTTGAAGCTGCCGGCAAGAACACATACTTTCAAATTGTTTCCCCAAGTGTTTTGTAACAGCAGCTAATAGCTGATTAACACAGTGATACACTGTTTCTTTGCAACTATAGTCCATCTGCTGTTGATCAAATCCAAGGATGTGGAGCCCTTGATTTGGAGGAAGAACTGTACCCAGGATAAAGCTATATTGCGTTTAACTTGCCAAGTGCTTAATACTGATTACCGTCTAAGTGTTGAGGACACAGTGATGGGTGGAAGAGTCTCTTGTGTTCTGGAGTTCACACTGCACTGAGAGAAGCTGGCTGCCACACATTAAACACAGAAACAAGCACATGGTTTCTGGTATTAACTGATACCAGAAGGAGAAGAGAGCCAGGCAGATGAGGGAACTCAGGTGCATGGGAATGGCTGCCAGTGAACAGGGAGGGCAGAGGCAAGGACGTGCATGCACAGATGCCCTGGGCACGAGCTCAGTGCATGAGTGCTTAAGCACTGGAGAGGCTGGTATCTGGAGTGAGGGCAGAGGCTCTGGGCACACAGAGTACACAAGGTGCCTGCTCAGCTCTAGCCCAGGGTCCGGACACAGCAGGAGTTGGTCTGCTCTTGTTTTAGGTCAGCATCTCTGATGAGATGCAGTTAGGCTCTGACTGCTTCCTTCATGTAACAGGAAGTTGATGTGGAGAGGTGGAGGAAGGGCAGGAAGTCAATCACTACACCTGTGACAGCCTTTCCCAGCACCTCGCCCCCTGGTGTCCCTGCTGGCTCTCACACAGCTGTGAAGACCTAGCACTCTGTGCCTGTCACTGTACAGGGCCTCTGTGGACACAGAAGAGGTGACGGTGTACCTCTGGCTATCTCAGGGATCTGTGGCTGTAGAGTCCTCCTCTGGGTTGAGGTCCTGACAGGCATGGGTAGTTATGGGTTCACTGTTCCTGATGAATCTTACACATGAAGGGTACCTGTTGGAAAGCAAATGAAGGAATTGTGTAAGTTGTTTCATTCCTGGGATCACATCCCAACACTTGTACGTTATATATGGGAATGTTCTCAGTGGAGTACATTAAATTATGGCAGTTGCTTGAATGTAAGAGTCCTAAAGATCTTGGATGAGAACAAGGTTGGCAATAGCCAAATCCTTTCCAAGTCATTTCAAATCATTCCTAGATGCTGTTTCCCTTTGAATTTGGAACAGTTTCCATTGAAGAGGCTGTGTTGGTCTTGTGTTCCCAGTCTGATGGAAGGAGGGAGAAGAGGGAGCTCAATCTCAGAAAGCCCCTGGCAAGCTGAAGCAGCTCATGGCTCATATGCATGCTTGAGGAGGGGGGACGGGAGGGGAAGCACGGTGTACTAGGCCAAGAACAGGAGGTCTTTTTCTTCTCTCAAAATGAGAGACTGCCAGCTGGTGTGGTGGTACATGCCTTTAATCCTAGCACTTGGGAGGCAGAGGCAGGTAGATCTCTGTGAGTTCAAGGCCAGCCTGGTTTACAGAGTGAGTTCCAGGATAGCCAGAGTTCCAGGGAAATCCTGTCTCAAAAAGAAAAAAAAAGATGAGAAACTGAGGTACATGCAGAAAGGAGGGGCTCAGGTAGGAGACATGTCAGAAGAGACATGGTCAGAAGAGACATGGTCAGAAGAGACATGGTCAGAAGAGACATGTCAGAAGAGACATGGTCAGAAGAGACATGGTCAGAAGAGACATGGTCAGAAGAGACACGGTCAGAAGAGACATGGCGGGAAGCGGGGAAGATCAGCCACTGGCCCTCGGGAAACACTGCACCCCTTGTTGGGACTTGAACCCTGGACAGCTGTGGCGTTCAGGGAAGCTCTCAGGTCAGGAGCTTGAAGATGCCGAGTGGAGTGGAGTGCTGGACTGGGGGGTCGGGATCTGAAACCATTAAAGCTAGAACACTCTTGAGGTTGGATGACAGGGAAACCGAGGGTCGGCACTTGTTCTTTTTCCTGCAACACGGCGTTTTCTCAGCACAGTGTGGATCGCTGAGATCCTTCTGCCTCTGAGTAGTGGGGTGGTTGGTGGTCTGGCCCCAGCAGGGCCCTCTTCCTGAGCTACGAAGGTGGTAGCACAGTGTCTGCAGGGCTCCTCTCCAGCTTCTCACAAATCAAAGTGCCTGTTCAGCCTGGTCCCACACTCCCCAAAATGCGTCACAGTGGTGACAGACACTGCTTCCTTGCACTTAGTCATTTTGTCTTAGGACTATGTCCATCGGTAAAGAGCTGTGGGGTCCAGTGATTTCTACTCTTTAGTCCCTTCCTTGCTCGCTCCTAAGACACACATGGGCACCCAGGACTTTGCAGATGAGGTGAGTCTGTACCCAGATTCTGAATTGACCCCAGGGGTGAGTTCATTTGTTTGAGGTGGGGAGGGGCACTGGTTCACCAACAGCCTTTATCTTCCTCACTCTCTTTCCATCCTGTAACCCCCTGTGGTCCAACCTGAGGCCATCAGAAATGTTAGTTTTGAATTTAAATATTCAAAGACGCTTCCTCTTTTGGCTACTTTTTAGGTAGACAACTTTATGTTTGTGGTTTAGCTTCTGTACCTTAATTTCCTAATCTGTCAAGAAAGACCTTAACCCTATGGAGGGTAACTTATTGGGGGGCACACCCCACAGGTGAGCCACTGTGTCTAGGTCAATTTCCTGGTCTGTCTGCGGTAAGGCCACACCCTTCAGCTGGGATCCGAACTCCCCTCCCCTATGACTTTCTCTTTTGAATTCAAAACAAAGACAACTAACTAAAAAAACAAAACAAAAACAAAACCTGAAAAAAAGGTGAAGGGAGTGCTCTATTTGCTTACCTCCAGCAGATGGCAGCATTGAGACAGGAATCTCACAACCTCCGGAGTCCAGAAGGTATTGACCCATCTAAAGGATTTATCCAAGAAAACCCAAATAAAATGAATGTTCTACGTTATTGGTGGTGGAGGGCTTGTGTTTACAACTCTTTTCCAGGCCATTGAATGTGGACTTCTAAGTTTCTACAAAATGCCAGTAAAACCTTTGAGGTTAAAGTCCTTTGGCTTTTCCAGTCCCGTTGCAGTTTCTGGTTATACCTATGGCTCAGAGCAAATGCTCTGTGAGGTTTTCTAAGAAACGGCTTCCCCAGGTCCCTCTTATCGTTTTCCTGGAAGAACAAAGAGGTTCAGTGTCTTGGCTACGGTGACAGCTGTGGATAGGCTGGCCAGGTGGGAAGAGGGTTGGATTACTTTCTTGAGAAAGAACAGAAAACATCTGGTGGAGACACACTTCTATCCAGCTGCTAGGAAAAGTCAGGGATGATGGGGGATTAGGGGCCATTCTTCCGGCTCAAGTAGCTCCAGAGAATGGGTCTCCTCCCAGGTGGATTGATACAGATACGACCCCCCCCCCCCGCCCCAGCTCTGCACACATTCTCTTTCCCTCTTCTTTCCTTGGGAGTGAGCCAAGTGGCATCTGGGTGTTGCAGCAGAGTTTATAATGAGGATGTCCAGGTGGAAGAGGGATTCCCTGTGAGCCAGACGCTGCGTTCATTCTGCCGCCAGGCCAGATGCGGTGTTGACTCACGCTGTGTCCCCACAGGGATTCAGGCATCCTGTGTTCTGTGCAGGTTCCTGAAATCCAGCAGCCTGACCTGTCACCGCAGCAGCAGGGGCTAACCCAGCTTGCCTATCGTGAAATTCACTGTGCCTCCCGCTAGTGCGTTGGGAGGGGACCTCAAAGTTCAGCCTGACCCCAGCCGGTACGCAGCATCCGGGCCACCAGGCAGTGACTCCCTGCGTTTGGGCTGCTCCTGCTGTCTCAGCTGCGATGGTCCAAGCCCCCGCAGAGTGGGAGCTCAGCATTCGCAGTCAGGCACTGGCTGCTCCCTCTTCGTGTTTCTCAGACAGGAAGAAGCTCAACCAAAAGCCCACAAGTCTCTCTCCGTCTTCCGAGAATCAGGCATTTCCTTCTTTGTCTTGGGGGGAGGCATTTCCTTCTTTGTCTTGGGGGGCGCACCGGCAGGATCTCCCACCACTGTCTTCCTGGAGTGCACTCTCTAGTTCACACACTCTCCCAGCCATTCCCATGACCGCCCCATACTGCAGAAATGCCCCTCTACTTAGATTATACTTTTATGGCAGGGACCATTGCAATCTTGTCACCCCAAGCCCCAGAGTCCCTGGGGCTACAGAACTCAGGAAGCTGTGGCTGACGTCTGGCCACATGGTTGCCCTGCAGGTGAAGGGACCTTGGTGACCACTTAGATACCCCGCTGTCATGAGAGCCAAGAAGTGCCAGGAAGCTTCTCTGATTTGTCAGTCTTGAGAGCTCTGACTCTCCAGTGAGCATGAAGCGAGGGGTTTGGTAACACTGATGTGTCTGCCTGACTGACTTTGGGTCCCGAGATCACGTGTGTGTGTGTCTGTGCAGGTGAGGCTGGCATGTGAACTGGTGGGCTCACTAGAGCAGCTGTCCTCTCTGATATTGTTGGCATCATTCAGCTTCCACAGGACCAGAGTGGAGAGCCTGGTTTCCTGCCTCTCTGCTGAGCAGCGCCCTCCCATCCCTCCATCTCCTGCCCTCAGCCTAAGACTTAAACCAGCAACCCTGCCTTGATGGCTGTCCACCAGTGAAGCCATCTGGTTTCTAGACCTTCCCTGGCCTGGCCCTTGTGGCATAGACATTGTTATTCCTTACAGCCTGCAGTGGGCTGTGGGAAGAGGCCTGTCCTGCACAGTGGAGAGGACTTGCCATAGCTTCTGGTGACTGTAGCCCACCTTTGCTGTGCCTTAGCACGACCTCAGCAAGCCTTCGGTAAGACAAGTATTGGGTTCATTTGTACCCAGGCTACCTGGAACTCCACTATGTAGACCAGGCTGGTCTCAGTCTCACAGAAATCAGCCTGCCTTTGCCTCCTAAGTGCTGGGAGTGAAGGTGTGTGCCACCATGCCCACCCTAAACATTCCTTTCAGAGAAATTCTGCTGCCAACGAGCTCCCTTGGTTTTGTTTATTTGAGAAAGCCTTTTATTTTACTTTGTTCACCTGACTTTTGCCATAGAGTCTTGCTACATAGCTTAAGCTAACCATGAATTTACTGTTGTGCTGTCTTAGTCTCCCAAACGCTGAGATTACAGACCTGCGCCACCAGCTGTAAGAAAATCTATAGTTCTCCTTCCATCTTCATCTACACTGCTATAGCTCAATACTTCTTTCCCTTTCTAATATTACAAATATTTTACAGTATTCTGTTCATATTTCCATGTTTCTAAAGTTACTGAAAATAAATTCTTATTTTATTTTATTTTTTAGCTTTTTGAGACAGGGTCTCTCTGTAGTTCTGGCTGTCCTGGAACCCACTATATAGACCAGGCTGGCCTTGAACTCACAGAGATCTGCTTGCCTCTGCCTCCCAAGTGCTGGGATTAAAGGCGTGCGCCACCACGCCCAGCATATTTTTGTTCCTTTATAGGTAAGATGTTACCTCTTCCTTCTGGGTTGATTTCAAGACTTTTTATTTGTTTGTCTGCAGTTTAATATGTAAATGTTTTTGGTATTTGCTCTGGTCATTGTCTGAGCGTCTCATGTCTGCAGTTTGGCCTCTGCTGATTTTAGAAAATCCTCAGCTGATATCAGTTCAAATGATCTCTGATCCACTGCTTCCTTGTCCGCCCAGCATTCCAGTGATGTGTGAGTTACATGCTTTGAAGTTGTCCCCGAGTTCTTGAATGTTCTGAGTTTTTCCTTCTTTTCTCTCCCCTGCATTTGGATGAAGAAGCTCTACTGAATTATCTTCAAAGTTGCTGATTCTTGGTCACGTGATCTTCTGAGGAGCTTTCTCAGTATTCTGAATCATCGCAATGCTTTTTATTTGCAGTATTTTCTTCTTTTTTTTTTAAAGATGGGTTCTGTTTCTTTTATTTAATTTTATTTATTATTTTATGTGTATGAGAGTGCTGTCTGCATGTAGGTTGGTGCACCCATGTTGTGCAGTGCCATGGAGGTCAGAAGAGGGTGTCGGATTCCCCTGGAACTGGGGGTAAAGACGGTTCTTAGCTTCCATGTGGGTGCTGGGAATTAAACCAGGGTCCTCTGCAAGAGCAGTCGGTGCTCTTAACCGCTGAGCCATCTCTCCAGCCCCACGTTATTTCCTTCTAAGTTTTTCTCAGAATAGCTGTGTCTGGGCTGGAGAGATGGCCTAGTGGTTAAGAGCTCCGACTGCTCTTACAGAGGACCCGGGTTCGATCCCCAGCACCCACATGGCGGCTGAGAACCGTCTGAAGCTCCAATTCCAGGAGAACTCCAGTTCCAGGGAAATCTGAGACCCTCTTCTGACCTCCGTGGCATTGCACGACACGGGTGCACAAACTTGCATGCAGGCGGTACATTCATACACATACAGAAATAAATAAAATTAATAAAATAAGAATTGTTTAAAAAAAAGAAAAAGAACACAAAGGACAGATGAAATGAACAGAAAATAATCGGCTTATAAATCTAAACTAAATTATAATTTAAGCATAAAAACATGATATATAAATGTCTAAATATAGCCTGAAGGGCAGAGGATATTGGATTATATTTAGAAAAGAATCCCACGGCCCAGCTACATATTATCTACAAGTAACATTTTTAAAGAGAAAGATTATGATACTTAAAAGTAANCTAAGATTGGGGCCTGCTGCCCATTCCCCTAGTTCTGTGCTGAGTTTCTGTCTGCTTGAGCTTGCACGGGTCTTGCGCATGCTGACACCATTGCTGGGATTCCATGAGCAGGGTCCCAGGAGCCTGCAGGACTCTATTTCCATGTGGTCACACACTTCTTCCCTGGCTGTTACAATCTTTTTGTCCCTTCTTCCTGAATGGTCCCCAAGCCTTGGGTGGATGGAGTTTAACGCAGGAGTCCTGTCCGAGGACCCACACTCTGCAGACTCTAATTCTCAGGCTTTGGCCATTTGTGTCCTTTGGTATTTCTGGCCCTCTGCTGCACTGATCAGAGTTGAGACGTGCGTTAGTGCTCTCTCTACCCCTCGTTCCGCTATGTTCTGTGAGCCTTAGGTGGAGAGGTTGCATTGTAGATGTGTCACTTAGGCTTGGGCAATTCCCAGACAATCCTGTGTGTGACCAGTTGTGCAACTCTGTAATAATCTCCATTGGTTCCAAAAGAAGCTTCTTTGTTGAGTAGCAAACTGCAATACTTGTATGCAAATATAAGAGCCCCTATTTTACACATGGTAAGAAATCACATTTGTCTAGAGATGTGGCAGCCTTGGGGATTTCTCTAAGGTCTGTGACCTCTCCACTCATGTGTTTTTGGCTATGTTCACAGCACCCCACTTGCAGTTCCTCCATCAAGAGGGCTTTAAACTAGTTAGGTAGTTATTGATTACCCTTAAGATAAAAGTGCCGCTACTGCTCCAGTATAGCTTGCTGCGCTGGTCGTTCTTGTGGTTATTAGGCTAAAGCTGGTGTTGGGCCATTCATTGCTGTTCTCTCTTAGCATCTTGTATAGTGGTCCCCAAAGTGATGAGAGCTAGCCTTCTGGGGAGATGGCTTCTGGGTCAGTTCCAACTCCATCGCTCCAGACCCTGTGTCCAAACTATGTCCTGTCTTCAGAAACAGGGTTTTACCTTCAGGTTCTGGGAGGCAATCAAGGGCTGTAGGCTGTGTAATTGGGGGAGTCTCTTAGACTACCCTGGGCAAAGCCCTCTCAATGGAAGAACCTCATGTGTTTCAAAATAAGAGTTCTTATATTTGCATATGAGTATCCCAGTTGCTACTCATCAAAGAAGCTTCTTTTGCAACCAATGGAGATTGTTACAGTGTTGCACAACTGGTCACACACAGGATCATCTGTGAATTGCCCAAGTCTGAGTGACACATCTACAATGCAACCTCTACACCCAAGGCTCAGGGAACATAGTGTAACAAGGGGTAGAAAGAACACAACCCAAAGGACGTTTCAACTGTCTGGTACTGTTTCTTGTTATGCAACCTTCAGCTACACACATGGCCTCATGTAAAGATATTGTATGTGTAATTTTTTAGTCATTTTTGGTACACTCTTCTTATTAAATCGATCAGTCATTTTAAATTCCTCATTTCATAATTACCCAAACCATAGTTTATTTGAGGTGGGTGCTAATTGCTTTGTCTCTTTAGAGACAAAGTACTAATTGCTTTGTCTTCCCCTGACTTTATTCAGTCTTATAACTGTGTTGTTGAGTCTAACAGGACTTTTTTTTTTTTTG
>VZQC01015574.1:115267-147874 GCA_009823505.1 Rhizomys pruinosus
CCCCAAAGACGGGCAACTTCCTCTCCCCTCTTACCAACCTAAGACAGGAGCCCTGAGGATGACAGGGTGTCCAAAGACGGGTAAGGAAGAGGGTCTTGTAGAGGTCGAACCTAAGACAGGGATGGTCACATAATCGGCTGCAGACGCCACTTTGCCTGATACTTATCCATACCTTCTTAATGTAAAGAAGGGGGATATGTAAGGAGCCGCAGGCTTTAGCTTGCTTACACTGAGCTTGCTTACAAGGAAGTTGACTCTGTGAATTGTCACCTCGAGCCTTTCCCAAGAGCTGGGTGCGGATGTGCAGTAAAAGCCACCAGCCTTTCCCAAGAGCTGGGTGAAGACGTGCAGCAAAAGCCACCAGATACTCCAGCCCGATGTCTCAACTCAGTGATCTTGCAAAAACAGACCCTCCTCTGACGCCAGACCCTGTTTCACCCACCCCCTCCCTATTTCTTGCTTTCTGCAAGATATATATACAACGGCTTGTGCTCAATAAATTAGACCTTGACAAAGCTCGCAGGGTCTCCTTTTCTCTCTCGCCTATCTCACAGGTCTGGGGTCTCCTTCGGGTACCTGCGGATTACTGCCCCCGCAGACAGGGAACTTTTTTTGTATTTTTGAGACAGGGTCTCCCTTTAGTCCCAGCTGGCCAGGAGCTCCCTATGTAGACCAGGCTGTCCTTGAACTCGCAGAGATCTGCCTGCCTCTGCCTCTGGAGTGCTGGGATTAAAGGCATGCGCCATCATGCCCGGAATAACAAATAATTTTTTTTAAATTTATTTATATTTTTCATGTATATGAATGCACACTGTCTGCATGCAGGTCTGTGCACCCGTGTCGTGCAATGCCGCAGAGGTCAGAAGAGGGCATTGGATTCCCCTGGAGCTGGAGTTAAAGACGGTTCTCAGCCGCCATGTGGGTGCTGGGGATCAAACCGGGTCCTCTGCAAGAGCAGTCTGTGCTCTTAACCGCCCCTACAAATAGTTTTAAAAGACATGTATCACATCCTGATAGCCTTTCTTCCACCTCATTGAATCTACTGTTGAAGCTTTCCCCAGAGGGTTTTTTTTTTTTTCAAGATTTCTGCTTGGTTCTTTTCCAGAATCTCTGTTCACTTTCTCTATAGTGCCCTGTATTGTCTTCCTTAATTCATTTACCTGTTTATTTGTAAACTCTTTGAGGCCACTAATCATTTTACAGTCCAGCCTTTGAGTTCTTCACTATTTCACCTGCTTCAGTATCTTTGGACCCAATTATGAGGAATTCTGAGTGGTCACATTGCCTCGTTTCAGTGCTGAGATTTGTCCATCTGTTGGGAGGACCATTTCTTCACTTTTATTTGAGGGTTCTCCTAGCAGCCTTCTCTTGAAAGTTATGCACTCATGACAAACTGTAGAAACATTGCAAAAGCAAGCCAGATATAGACACAGTGAACAGAACAAAACAAAGCAAAACAAAACACAACTGCATTACCAGTAACAGAGAAGAAAGAAGCGGAAATAACACAGGACAAGGGAAAAGGTTAAAGTTAATATAACAGTAATAAGATGACCTGAAGTCATAGAGGCACCTACTAGGGAAGGGCAAAAGCGATGGAGAGGCAGAGAGTGTGTAGAGAGTGGACATGACCTATACACATGCCTGGAAGGGTCATGGTGAAACTCATTCATATGTTCAATGCATACTTGTGCGTAATTTAAATTTTAAAAAGAAAATATGTCAAGAAAAATTATACTCAGTACTCTATAATTGAAAAGAGAGAAAGGATGCAGTAAAGAGAGAAAGACTGTGATTTAACATTGGGGCACTTGGGCTCACAGTAAATTCCTAGCCATGCTTCCTTTGTTTAGGATAAGTTAATTCTCCTTTGAGGGAGAAACTGAAGACTGTTAAATAGACAGCTGTTGTGTGTCCCATGAGACACAACCTTCCATCCTGGAGGGAGGCTCCTTAAGTCAGGGTGCTCTAAAGGGAGCTCTAAAGGGAGCTCAGCCATGGCATCCTTCAGGAGAGCCCAGTAAGCTCAGGAAGTGAATACTTCAAAGGCTTCAGGAAGTCCCTGAAACTGACCAGATTCAATAGACTCCTCCCTTCTGGGGCATATACAAGTAGTATGATGGCCAGAGATCCTTCTACCAGTCGATCTGCCTGGCAGAGGCACTCTCCAAGCTGCTGAGCAGGCTTCACAGTGAGCTCCAGGCCCCCAGCTTTCCTGGGTGGACTTTTGGTGATGGAGCAGTCTTTGAGTCATTTCTGCTTCTGTAAGTAACCTCTGGCCCATAGGTGATGGGTAGTTGAAAAAAAGTTCCCACTCTGGGGCTGGAGAGATGGCTCAGCCAATAAGAGCGCCGACTGCTCTTGCAGAGGACCTGGGTTCGATTCCCAGCACCCACATGGTGGCTAAGAATTGCCTTTAACTTCAGTTCCAGGGGAATCCGATGCCCTCTTCTGACCTCTGCAGCATTGCATGGGTGCACCAACCTGCATGTAGACAGTACACTCATGCAAATAATAATAATAATAATAATAATCCCACTCTGAAACTGTGAGTAATGTTTAGAAATTGTGTTCTATTAGAAATGAACTCACACATGCCATTTTATTATCTGATTTGAAATAAAGCCTACCAATCCCTTTGATCAGTCTTATTTTAGGAGGTATGCTAAGGAAACGGACACAAACATTTGAATACACATATTCATATGAATAAAATCTTTTTCTAGTTTTGTGCAGGGCTTAGTCAGAAAAGTACTTTTGGCTTTGTACATATGTTTCCCTTTCAAGGACACCTGGAGACAGACTTTATGAAATCATTATGAACTGACATACTGCACTTAATAATCTGTTGTCTTAGTTCTTGTTTATAGAGTTTGACCACAGCTCTAAAACACCTCATTATTTCTATGGGGAACTTGTCCTCAGCAGGCTGGCCAATGCGATCCTTATTCTTTTCCCCCTCTGCAAGCTCCCGGGGCTACTATTTGGACTTGATCACACCTAACCACTTTCTGGTGAAGTCTCCTGAATCTACCAGTAGTACTAGGTGAAAAGTGCGGATACTTTATAAGATATTGTGGTGGGTGGGGGAAGGGATCGGGAAGGGAAACTACAAGTTATTCAGATCTAAATGCTCCTGATAAACTGAAAATGTCTATGAATAAAAATATTCTAATCATCATGTAGTACCCATGAATGTATATAATTCCTGTTAATCAAGCATAAAATAATAAAGCATTTTCTCAATTTTTGTTCAAATTTATTTATTCATATATTTATTATTTAGTTGTATGTGTGTGCATTCCTGTCCATGTATGTAGACATACTACAGCACACATGTGGATGTCAGAAGACAACTTGCAGGAGTTGGGCTAGCCAAGTAAATCAATTCCTAACTGAGCAAAATAGAAGGAAGCAGCACATGGAAAAATCAAACTCCAGGTTCCACTGAGAGATATTCCTGGCTGAAAAAAGAAAAAGAAAGAAAACAGCCTTGGTTACCTGAAGAACAGGAAGGAATTGTAGACGAGCCTTTGTTCCCCCAAGTTTGACCCCGGTGTGCCATGTCCTGGGTCCTCACCCCCTTGTCGTGGTTTCTGTATTTCTCTCTGCTTACACAGAGTATTCTGACCTCCAACAAACCTTTATCTTAAATTTTACTTAATTTCTAGAAAGTGTGCTAGTCAGCTTCCTGTTATACAGACAAAATACTGTGCATAGCCCAGGTAACTCCATTGTGTTTCTGACTCCATCCTAGTGATCGAACCCTGGCCCAGAAAAACAAGTCCAGGAAGAGCCGGCTGGCTTTCTTGACTTTTGTAGTCTCCTGTCCACAGAGGTCTCAGTCACAGGAACTGAAGGCTTCTTTGTTGTCTGACTGGAATTTCTCTGAAAGTCCACTAGGATATGGTTCTTGCCTATATAAGCCCAACTTGCTCCTGAGTTGGGGCTGCACTCTCGTCTCGGGATCCTGGACTGCTTAAATAAAGCTAATTGGAATCCGGAGTCTGTGTGGTCTTTCTCCCAGTGGTCTCAGCACAGTAGTGAGACCCTCTTTCAGGGATTTCAGCCCACCGTTGGGTGTGCGCTTCCTGCTAATCTCATAGCTAGCAGCAAGCACACAGACAGGCAAGTGGGGGCTGGGACCCTCACAGCTCCTTCAAGTGCGTGCTCTCTGTGACCTAAGTCCCCTGACTAGGCTCCAGCTCTTAAAGCTTTCCCTGCCTCCTCCCAGCTGCATGCATGCACAGGTGGCCACCAAGCTAAGGGCTTGTTAAGGACATGTGAGCGGGCGCTTATGTAAAGACAGGAAAGAGTTACCCTCATGAGCCTCTGTTGACTTTCCCCTGAAGCCTCCTGAGAACCGCATCCAGCATCTACATTCTGCTGCAGGGCTTTGTCTGTGAAGGCCTTTCCAAGGTAAGCTGACTTTCCGATGACCCTACTGCCCATTCTTTCTTACATCCGACTTCAGTGCATCATTTCCCAGCTCTTACTACACAGTCTCTCCTCTTCTGTGACATTCAAAACCCTGGTTGTGGTTTTGATCCGGGCCTCTTTCTCTTTCAATCTTTCTTCGGCTTCTCTCTTGGCTGACACACCCTCAATACTACTGGCTGCAAATCATTACGCACTGATGTCTCTCCAGCTCATTAAGCTGACTTTGAATCCCGTCTTCTTATCACAACTGACAAATGTGCATTTGTCACATAGGTTTGCTTGTGACACCCGGTCAAAACTTTAAATCACTTACAGGACATTTCATACCATGTTCTACAGCAGTTTCAAAGGGATTCATCGCTTTCCGGGGAACGTCTTGAATTTTTGTGGTCTTAGCAGTGTCTCCATCCTGAGTCATCCCGTTGAAGGCATCTGTCCCAGTAGCCTTACTTCTTGAACCCCATCTTTTCACTAACTATGGCTTGTTGTTCTTTTGACTCGTTTCCAGTTTTGTGCCAAGAACTGCCCAGAACAGAGGGAAGGCAGTGCACTTGATCATGCACACCCATGACCCTGGAGCACGGGAGTCCCAGTCAGAGTGTGTGTTGACATATATGGAGGGCAAAGAAATCGAATTGTGAAGGGGCCTAAAGGTACAAAGCTGGGCTTTTGCTTTGCTGGAGGCTCAGGCTTTGGGGGAAGGAACCCACTGAGTCAAGTGCTGGCTCGAACAAACTGCTTCCTGGAAAGCAACGGAGTCTCTTCTCTGCACACAGCACTGGAGCCAGGTTTGTCTGTCTCTTTGTTCCTCACAAGTGCCCCATGTACTGTAAGTGCCCCATGTAGTGTAAGTGCCCCATGTAGTGTAAATACCCCATGTAGTGTAAATACCCCATGTAGTGTACCCAGGGTGTTCTTACCCGAATACCCACTTACCTGAATACCCAAGGTGTTCTTACCTGAATACCCGAGGTGCTCTTACCCGAATGCCCAGGGTGTTCTTACCTGAATACCCAGGGTGTTCTTCCCTGAATGCCCAGGGTGTTCTTACCCGAATACCCAGGGTGTTCTTACCCGAATACCCAGAGGGTGTTCTTACTCGAATACCCAGAAATACCCGAGGTGCTCTTACCCGAATGCCCAGGTGTTCTTACCTGAATACCCAGGGTGTTCTTCCCTGAATGCCCAGGGTGTTCTTATCCGAATACCCAGAGGGTGTTCTTACTCGAATACCCAGAAATACCCAGGGTGTTCTTACCCGAATACCCAGGGTGTTCTTCCCTGAATGCCCAGGGTGTTCTTACCCGAATACCCAGGATGTTCTTACCCGAATACCCAGAGGGTGTTCTTACTCAAATACCGAGGGTGTTCTTACCCAAATACCCTGGGCGTTCTTACCCAAATACCCAGAGGGTGTTCTTACCCGAATACCCTGGGTGTTCTTACCCAAATACCCAGAGGGTGTTCTTCCCCGAATGACCAGGGTGTTCTTACCCGAATACCCAGGGTGTTCTTACCTGAATACCCAGGGTGTTCTTACTCGAATACCCAGGATGTTCTTACCCAAATACTCAGGGTATTCTTACCTGAATACCCAGGATATTCTTACCTGAATACCCAGGGTGTTCTTACCTGAATACCCAGGATGTTCTTACCTGAATACCCAGGATGTTCTTACTTGAATACCCAGGGTGCTCTTACCTGAATACCCAGGGTGTTCTTACCTGAATACCCAGGACGTTCTTACCTGATACCACTAAGGCCTTTATTTCACCTTCGAGTTCTGCATGTCCGTCCCAACTGCTTAATATCTTTCACAAACAGCCCTGATTCTGGCACTTAGGCACTTTATTGGTTTCTTCTGTTCATAACGGAATGAGTGAAACGCATCTGGGTGGGTCTACCAACTCCTCTGGGCAGCGTCCCACATCCTTCCTGTCCAGTGTAACTGGACGACAATAAACCTTGCCTCCGCATCTTCCTGCTTACTCTCCTCCTCTATTCGCCATTCCCCTGGTCCTTTTCTGTCAACCAGGAACCCAAGAAAACGGGTACCCAGGGACTGGACTGTGGCCCGGGTCCATTTCACATGCTGATTCAGGGCATTTACAATTCCAAAAATTGCAAAACTACTTCTTAAATGAAACTATTTCATGATACTTTTCAGCTGTTTTTGTGGGGGAGGACAGGCCATGCCACTGGGCATGTGAGTGCTGAAGGAGTTACAGAGAATGTCAAAGAGAATGAATGCTCTTCAACATTGCCCCAAAGAGTATCTTTTGTAATACAATGCATTTTAAAGCACAACCAGGGGGATTAGTGTTGTCAATAGAATTCTAAATAGAAACAATTAGAGCCAGTTTTCCTAAGAGTTATTTCCCAAGGAATTTCCATTACTGCCATCCAGGTTTAAAAATAACTCATAGAGGCTGGCAAAAAGGACACAAAGAGGAGGTTATCACCCCTAAACAAACAGAAAACAACACATTCTTAAGAAAAACTCAACACCGTCTGTCTTCCTGAACAGCAGGGGGCTAGGACTGAAGGAAATGTGGTGGAAAGCAGGAAGGAACCGTGGGCTCCAGGTCTGAATGGCAGCCCGCCTCTAAACGCAGGAGCCCAGGCTCATCCCGATAGGTGTTGCTGCCTCCAAGAATCACGGCCTTTTTGTCAGCAGGTCCTTCAGAGCCAGTCCTTGGAGGCATTCACTCAGGAACATCAGGATCTGGGAGTTTGCCACAGAAAAGGATTTCAGGATGAGCCAGTACAAAGCAGAGCTGGGGTTTGATAAAAACAGAAAGAAGAAAGGCATCAGAGAAAGCTGAGGGGCGGTCGAGGCTGGGGGTGCTCACATGATCGAGGCTCTGGGCGCTCACATGGGTGTTGTGTTGTGTGGCTCAGCAGTAGCCAAGTACATTGTTTGGGTGACTCAAGTTACACCTCCAAGGTTTTCTATGAAAGTGTTTTTTTTTTTCTTCTTTTTTTGACCTGTTTTTGGGGGGGGTAGCTGAGGATAAGGAAGATTAGAGGCTTACTCCAGAGGGACCTTGGATTTCGCTGTTGAAAGTCCCAGATAAGGCCAGAGAGATGGCTCATCCCCAGCTACTCTGGCAGAGGACCCAGGTTCAGTTTCCAGGGCCCACATGGTGACTCACACTGTCTGTAACTTACTTCAAGGGAGTTCTGACACCTCTCTGGACTCCACGGGCACCAACCATATGTACCTGGTGCTCGCCGTATGCATCTGGTGCTCATATATACATCTATGCAGAGAAAACATTCATAGAAATAAAGACATCAAAATCCCAGATGCTCCTTGAGGATGCTTTTGGCTCTGACATACATGGGTTAAATTATTTCGGGCCCAGTGTCTCTGCTCATTGCTGTGGTCTGCACTAGTGTCTGTCTCAGATTTCGAGGTAAATGGGTCGAGGACTACTTGCTAGTTTCACCGTAGGGAAGGACGCATACTCTCCAGCAGCTGAGAGCTTGCTCTTGACTGTGGACTGGCCACAGAAGCTAGGAGAGCAGCCAACTACGATGGAAGTCCACGGATGAGGAACGAACCATCTGACAGACATCTGCTTGTCAGTCAACATCTGCCTAGTGGCTCAGTGTTGACATGAAGCTCAGCACTCTCTGTCAGGCCTGTTGGGTCCAGTACATTTTAACCAGTGGCTTCAATGAAGCACATGGAGATCCAAATGACACTGGTAAAGACGTGGCCTGCGTGTGTCTGCCAAGGCTCCACTCCAAGTACTGAAGAGATAAGAGTTGATTCCAGACTTCTACTCTGGACAAAGGTTAAGCATTCACTTTCCACCAGGCTGAAGTCCACCAGATACATCCCAGGCTTGGGAAACAGGTCTGAACCAATAAAGAAAAATTCCCCTAGACCTAGTTTCCTTCCTGTCCCAAGACTGTGTCTAAAGATAACCTTTGGTATGTGGGAGCAGGTGGGCTGACTTAACCATGAACTATAACTCTGCTATTATCCAATAAGGCTAGAAGTTACCCAAACCCCACCAAGATTCCCCTAGACCCTGAATAAAAGGCCTGTGAGCCAACTTATTGGGGCCAGAGCCTTTTCCCTCCCTATGTTAGCAAATAGCAACCCCTCCCTAGGTCAGCAGGTAACAGGGTAATTCCAGGAAGAACCACCCTGAGGGCCCTGGCCCCAAGCCACCTGCAGACCCAAGCATGCTGAGTATCCCCGCCTGTCACGCAGGGTTCAATTCTTACCCTGCTCTAAGTGTATAAAAACTGTATGCAGAGATTGCTCAGGGTTCATCTCTCCCCATTGTACAGATGAACCTCGGTGCACTGGAGGAATAAACCTCTTGCTTTTGCATTGAGTCTTGTCTCCACCCGTCTCACTCGGGGCTCTCTCAAGGGTAAGGCTCGATTCGGGTCTTACAGTACCACAACCTGTGTCACCAAACCATGGAAGGATTTCCCTCACAACTTTGCAGGGTGGAATCCTATGGCCAAATTCCGTCGGTTAGCCCCTCTGACATCTCTCTCCTTGGCTTTCAGATGACTTCTGTCTGTCTCTTCACATGTCTCTCTATGGGTATGTATCTAAATTCCCTTTTCATGAAGACACTAGATTAAGTCACACCCTAATGACCTCCTGACCTCCTTCTAACTCAATTACTTCTTTTTCATTCTTCATTACATTTATATATTATTTAAATATGTAGTGTGTGCGTGTGTGTGTGTGTGTGTGTGTGTGTGTGTCTCCATGCTAGTGTATGGGCCACAGCACCAACATGAACTTGCAGAAGTCAGTTCTCTCCTTCCACTGTATGGTTCCAGGGACCGAATTCAGGTTTTAAGGGTTAAGGGGAAGTGCCTTTTTCTGTTGAGCCATACTGCTAGCTCTTGGTTATTTCTTTAAAAACCCAATCTCCAAATGAGGTACTGGTGATTATGAGCTAAGCATCTGAGTTTTGGGGGTAAGAGACACAATGGAAAACATTAAGACTTAATAAAAAATGAAAGAACGTGTATTCTGGATGTCAGGAAGTCACTAACTTTGGAACAGTGAGGTGTATTAAACACACCTGGGTGTAGAGCCCAGCTCTTTTTGGTCTAGGAGCCCGTGCCGGACAGCTCTCATGTCAACTTGACAGATGTGGGTCAGGGGAATCTCAACTGAGGAATTGCCTCCATTGAACTGGGCTGTGGCCACATCTGTGGGGTACTTTCCTGATTGTTGAGTGATGTGGGAGGGCACATTCTACTGCAGGTGGTGCCACCCCTGGGCAGGTTGCGTACTGTATAAGAAAGCAGGCTGAGCAGGGTTAGGGGAGCAAGCCAGTAAGCAGTATTCCTCCATCGCCTGTGCTTCAGCTCCTGCCTCCAGGTTCCTACCTTGAGTGCCTACTTTGGGCTCCCTAAGTGATGAACTATGATCTGGGAGATGTGAGCCAAATAAACTCTGTCCTCCCTAAGTTGGTTTTGGTCAGAGTGTTTTGTGGCAGTGATTGAAAGCAAACTAGAACAGAACCTGTCATGTAATGTTGCTGAGATAAGACCTTCATTTACTCATCGGTAAAATAGGAATAACAACACCAGTCTTCATCAACTTTAACTTCTGAGAAAGCACTTGAGTCAGAGTGTTAGAGGATAATACTTAACCCCCCATCACAAAGCAGGTCTCCCCTTAATTTGTGGAGGCATAAAAGTGAGAACGACTGTCAGATGGAGCAGAGCTAACGACGAGGACATTTTCTTGCTTCAGTTTTGGTAATGGAACTTTGGAACTTAATCTTTCTAGCTTTTATGTTTGCTTCACACAATAAAGCTATTTCCCACTGCTAATGACTCAACCCATCCAGCGGGAAAAGATTAAATTGTTTTCACACATCACAGCATTGTATGTTGGACTCTTTCCCAAGGAAGTAAACACGATTCGATTTGGAAAAAAAAAGGAGGATTTAAAGAAAAAGCTAGGGATTACTGTAACTTTATTTATTTCAGTTGGCTTTACAATGTTTCCTCAGAAAAGCAACCTATGCCCCATGGAACCTTTTTACATTAATTAATCAATTGTGTGTGTGTGTGTGTGTGTGTGTGTGTGTGTGCTCACAGACACACACACACTAACATGTGTCTTGGTACACATGGAGGTCAGAGGTCACCTTCAGGCATTGGTTCTCTCTCTCCTTCTACCTCGTGAGTTCCAACAATCAAACTCTGGTTGTCAGGGTACACAATGAGATACCATCTGTGGATAAAATTTAGGCACTGGAGTCAGGCCCACATTTTTCTTTCTTTCTTTTTTTTTTCCTTTGAACAAGTATGAGTGTCACTTGTATACTGTCAGACACCACAGGCAATTCTGAAGGACAGATGAGATCTCAGTTGTGCATGAGGGAGCTGAATCGCTGACAGTTATTTGTACCAGTTTATCAGCTAGGGGATAGTGTGAACGAGGCTCAAGTCTTGTTTTCGAAATCTGAGCTGGGATGATTTAAACTCCATTAAGCTTGAAATATATTTGCTGGTTTAGAAGTAACTGCGGAAGGGCTTATGACCATCTGGAAGGAGGACAGTTTTTAAAATAAGCTGAACGCTGGGGAGTGTGGGTGTTCAGATGAAGATGATGATGAAGTCAAGACTATTAATGAAGATCTCTCCAGATCAGTCACCTGACAGTCAATTCTGAGTGTTGTGGAGGGGAGGGCGAGGAAGCATGGAAAGGACACCAAGGTCAGGTCAAAAGCATGGAGGGCATTTGAGTTAAGTCCTGGGAGAACGCACACACAGCACCTCAAACCTAGACAAGTACACATGACTAGAAAGGTCATAGACCCTAGAGAAGAACCCAATTTTGTCTCTTCTTCAGGCCAATGTAATTTCTTATTGTAGTCTCAATACATATCCTGAAATTTACAGACAAGTATACCTCTAACCATTCATCAAAGAAACTTTTTTTTTTCAACAGATGGATGACTCTTATCAAGTTCCACAATGGGTGAAACACAAAGAACAAGTGTCTTCCAGGTGGTCACCCCTAAGTGACACATCTACAGTGTAACCTCTACATCCAAGGCTCAAGGATCCTTGCAGAGGAGGGGGAGGAAGGAGTGTAAGAGCCACAGGGCCAAGAGGCCTGCTGCCAGTCGATACATTCTTGACAGGATAGGGAATCCACAAGAAGGAAATCTCCACGGTATGGTAGTCTAATAGATCTCATAATGACAGAACCAGTTTTCATGGCCAGGTAGATGGCAGAAGGTCATGGGGTCAAGATGAAGAACTACAGGCAATTGATGGATGGACCAGGAAGGAGAATCGGTTTTCTCCAGGGACTAGCTCTCTGAGAAGTTATCTGATTCCAAGTGGGAAGCCCTAAACACAGGTTCACAGGAACAGCACTGAGTTGGCTCAGTGCGTTCTATCTATCTATCTATCTATCTATCTATCTATCTATCTATCTATCATCTATCTATCTATCTATAATCTATCTATCTATATGTGTATACATAAATGCATGTATGTATATGCAATAATAATAATCAAAGAAGACAAGAAATTGAGAGGGAGTATGGGGAGACTGGGGAGGTGGAGGGGACCTGAGAAGGATGAAAGTACTGTAAGGACTATACTTATGCATGATATTCACAAAAATAAAATATAAAAAAAATATATTGAGCATTTGAAGTAAGACGGGTGTTTAATGACATATCTAACACAGATGACTTCACTGGGGCAGGGCAGCTCCTCTGACCCTCCTACCACGCTGTTCGGACACTGAGGACTTTATTCTCTGGTACACAGTTAGTTACCTAATTAACTATTTTCCTCATGACTGGGAAAAAAATGTCTGACAGAAGCTAATTAACGGAGGAGCTGCTTAGTCTGCCCCACAGTCCCAGAAGGGAAGTCCATCATGGTGGAAAAAAAAAGCAACTGGCATGTTTTGGCTCCTGGCCATGTGAGCTGCTATTAGCTGGTCACATCATAGGAGTAGACAGGAAGTGGAGAGCGTGGCTGGAAATGCACCAGGCTATAACTCTCAAAGGTCAATTTCCAGTGCCCAGGGCCTCCTGCCCCAACAGTTTTCCCAAAACAGCGTCCTCAGGTGGGCCTGGAGCATTCAAGGACACTGCAGGGACATTTCACATTCAATCTGTTACGGAACCCTGGTTTTTTTTGAGAAATGAACCTTGATTTTTCTGGACCATAGAAAAGTGCCCAAATGACAGGCAATGAATCATGATTAGTTTGGATTAATTATGATTGGTAATGCAGCCTGCTCCTCTTCAGACTTGATTTTAGAGCTTTCCTCCTGGTCACTAGTGCTTCTGGCCATTTCGAATCTCTCTCCTCTACAGTGCGTGTGTAGCCTTGTGCTCTGCTTTCCCAATGGCACATGGATAGGATTTACTGTGAGCCAGTTCTCTAAAAGTTTCTCCAGACTGAAGTGGGTTTCTCGTTCCCTGGTGTTGTGGCAACTGGTGTGATTTCAGATAGCAGAGGCTCCTTCATCCTGGACCCCCATGGAGGATGCGCTGTATTAGAATGGACATCCTGCTGCATCTTCTCACCTGTGGCATCCTTCTCTGTCTCAGATGTGACAACCCAGATGTCTTTGCCTTCTGGATTCCAGAACATACACCAGTGAGCCCCAGACTCTCAGACTTCTGTGAGACTAAGAGGAACTTATCTTAAAATTTTTAGATGTTTTATGAATATTGACAACAAAATTTTGGCTGTTATTGCTTTTTTCAAAATAAGATACTATTCCTCTGACAGTCAATCAATATTCCCCTAACTTTTAGAATACCTACAGTATTAGTATACCTACAGTACACACAAAAACTAGGTGGAAACACCACTGTTTTCAGAGGTATTAATCTTTCATTTTAACCTATCGTTTTCATTAAATGCCTAAAACATAGGAGAGAACACTCAGATTAGATCCCTGCATCTCATCTGCATATGGACTCACAGGCCACTCGTCCCACATTGTGCCCTGTGCGAGCTGCCTCCACTTGATGAAGCTTTGTAGTCTCTTCCACTCTCTAAGCCCTCTGGGGGCCACTGCTGCTTCCCTAGGTGTGGACCAAAATCTGCCAGCCACGACAACCCAGGACACTGCAGAAAACAAAAATCAGTCTTTAAAAAAAATTTTATTTATTTATTTTTTATGTGTATGAATGTACTGTCTGCATATAGGTTTGGGCACCTGTGTCATGCAATGCACGGAGGTCAGAAGAGGGCATTGGATTCCCCTGGAACTGGAGTTCTTCTGGAATTGGAGTTACAGATGGTTCTCAGCCGCCATGTGGGTGCTGGGGATTGAACCCGGGTCCTCTGCAAGAATGGTCGGTGCTCTTAACCACTAGGCCATCTCTCCAGCCCCTCGTCTGTTTTTTATAACCCAATAATAAATATACTGGGAAAGAAGCCAGGGAAACAACACCATTCACAATTGCCTCAAAAACTAGCAAGGAATAAATTTATCTGAGTAACTAAAGGAGCATTACAAAGATAAAGGAAAAACTCAAGATGCTAGAAGGTGAAAAGAGTTCTCATATTCACAAGTGGGCAACACACTGTCAAAACAGGTATGTCACCCAAAGCGGTGCACATTCAATCCAAGTTCCTCTCAATTCAATGACCTATATTCAAAGAACTAGGAAAAAAAATCCTAAAATTCATTTGGAGAAACAAAAGACTCTGACTGGCCAAAGAAATCTCATACGAAAAATTAAAAGCAACGATGGAGGTATCAATAATACCTTAATTTACTTCACATCATACCACAGAGCCTTAGTAACAAACCACATGGTCCTGGCACAAAAACAGACATATAGGTCAATGGAGTTGAAGAGAGGACCCATAAATAAACCCATGTACCATCTATATGGGGATAAAAGGACGATGTCTTCAACAAATGTTGCCGGGAAAACTGTATTTCCACATGTAGAAGAATGAAACTAGACACCTGACTCTCACCTTTATAAAAATAAGTTAAAATGAATCAAGGATCTTAATATAAGCCCTGAAACTTTGAAACTGCTGGAGGAAAACATAAGTGAAAGATTTCAAGACACAGGCAGGCACAGGCAAGGATTTTTGAAAGGACTCTTCAAACTCAGGAAATAAGAGCAACAACTGACAAATGAGCTCGAGTAAATTAGAAGGACAGCCATGGAAACCTACATAATACGTCCTTAGAAAGACATAAAACCAAACATAGGGCTGAGGACATTCAGTGGTAGAGTGTTTGCCTACCACTTTAAAGCCCCAGGTTCAACTCTCGACAATAAATCAAAACAAAACACCTTCACAACCATATAATCCAGCTGTACAGAGTGTAAACCCAATAGATTCCAAGTCATCATAAGATTCCTGAGTGTCTCTGCTTTTCAATATACTGTCACGGTAGCAAAGCTGTCCATCAGTGGATGACTGGATAAAGAAAACATGGTACATAAACAGAACATAAAAGAGAGTGAAATCATGTAACTTGCAGAGAAGTTGGCGGAGCTGGAGATCAAGGTAAGAGAAACACACATGTTCCAGTTTTTTTCTCATATGTGAAGTCTAGATTTAATAAAAGACACAGAATCTTAAAGTAGTTTTAATTTGCATTTTATTTTTATTTTTATTTTTTTTTAATTTTTTGTTTTATTTTATTTATTTCTGTATGTGTATGAATGTACTGTCTGCATGCAGGTGTGTGCACCCATGTCGTGCAATGCCGCGGAGGTCAGTAGAGGGTGTCGGATTCCCCTGGAACTGGAGTTCTCCTGGAATTGGAGTCTCAGATGGTTCTCGGCCGCCATGTGGATGCTGGGGATTGAACCCGGGTCCTCTGTAAGAGCGGTTGGCGCTCTTAACCTCTAGGCCATCTCTCCAGCCCTAATTTGCATTTTATTAATGGCTAAGGTTGTCCAGCACTTTTTAAAAAGTATTTCGTAGCCATCGCATCTCCTTTTCTGCAATGGTTTCTGGCTCCTCACATTTTTATTTGTGTTGTTTATCTTCTTAATACTTAGCTTTTTTAGTTCTTTGTAAATTCTAGCCACTACTCCACTGTTGAATGAAGAGCTGGCGAAGACTTTCTCCCATTCTATGGTCTGTGCATTCACTTTCTTCACTATTTCACTTGCTGGACAGAAGTCTTTATGTTTCATTATATCTGCTGAGGTCTAATTCGGAAAGTCCTACCCTGGGCTTGTAAACTGAAGTGAACGACCCACTTTTTCTCTAGCTGCTTAGGGTATAAGTTGAGGCTCTCAATTCAGTTGGAGTTTTTGTTTGAGTTTTTGTCTTTTTCACAGTGAAAGATAAGTATCCAGTTCCATTTTTCTGCATGTTGAAATCCCAGCACCATTGTGGCAGATGCTGTCTTTCTTTCGATGTTTAGTTTTGGCACCTTGTAAAAAATCATGTAACTGTAGTTTTGTGGATCTGTATCTGGGACCTTAATTATATTACATGAACCTATGTATTTTTCTGTACCAAGAGGATGCTGCTCTTATAATTGTGACTCTGGAGTATAACTTGAAATAAGGTCTATCTTATTCTGGAAAGCCATCATCAGGAATAAAAATGACAACGAATGCTGGTGTAGACGTGGGGAAAAGGGAGCTCTCTTACACTGTCGGTGGAAGTGTTTGGAAATCAGTCTAGGGATATCTTAAAATGCTATAAAGATAACTGCCATATTACCCAGATATACCACCTTCAGACATACACCAATATCCATCTATATCCTACACTTGTACATCCAGTGTGTCAATGACAGCTGACACTATCCAGCACACTGGGATATGGTATATTATAGATAAAATAAAAGTAGAGTGGTGATACTGGGGTGGACGGTTTAAGCAGGGAGGGGTAACAGGGAAATGTATAAGATCCACAAATTAATTAATTAACTCTTTAAATATAAAGAGAGAAGGAAGATTTTATGGGAGGAAGATGTAAACAAGGAGGTGAGAGAGAGGAGGGAGAGGGTAGTACATATGAACTTGATATAAGTATGCTGTAAGCATCCATTGGTCACAGTGAAGCCCATTCAAATACACTAAAATAAAATGGAAAAAGCAGCCACATTTCTTGCATTGTGGCAGTACAAATGAACAATTCTACAGTCAAATGAAAACTTTTGTCCACACAAACTGTCATCGAAAGATGTTCACAGCGGCTTGATCAGTGATGTTCTGAAATGAAAACAAAGGCTTGTGCCAGAATCTCTGTGCTTGGGAGGCTGAGGCAGGAGTGCCTACCTGGGACCTCTCTGCACTTTGTGCAACTGCCTACGAATCTTTAGTTGTTTCAAAGTAGAAAAATGTTAAAGAATCATAGAAAATTCAGAAGAAAATCGTCCTTAGTGTGACAATGCTCACCTGAAACATAGCACAGAAGCATTGGCTTTAGAACAGAACATTAATACACTAGACTATATTAAAACTAAAAAATTTAGAGCCCATCAAAACACATGAAAATGCAAGTTAAACTGCTAGGAGATATTCTCAACAATCCGGTTAATGAGAACAAGTGACATTGAGAGGAAAGATCCCGGGAACCCCTGAGAGAAGAAGCACGAGCCACGTGACAAGGTGACAGAGGCCGCGTGGACTCAGCAAAGCGGAGAACACGCTCATTTCCAGAAATGCTCACAAAATGAACAGCACCAGAAAGGAAGAAAGCAGCCGAGCCCAGGGGTGAGTCCATTTCATGTCCTCTGGGTTGGTAAATGTGTAAGGCGTGTCCTTACCAGGGTCAGAAAAGGAAGGTCTGTTATTCATTGCTGCTGGGGTTAAACATTGTGAGAACATTCTGGAAGACAGGCATTGTTCCTTCCCAGCACTGGACGTGCAGGCGTGGTGACACTGAGGAATTCCTCTCCCACCTGAGAGGCAGTCTTACAAACAACACTGTGCACAAGAAAATTCACAGCAGTCCTGTTACTCATAGACGAATGGCAGAAAGAGTTCAAGGAGAACTCTTTATGATCGCAGGGTCAATATCATGAAGGAGGAACAGGAGGTAAGTTAACCTGATAGGAATGAGCTACAGCAGGTTAAATGAGCTCAACATTGTAAATACTAATACTCATCTGTTAAGCTTAAAATTAACTATATTTCAGTATGTACCACAGCCCACAGTGTAATAATCTCCACTGAGCAAAAAAGAACCAAGAAGAGTAGCAGGATTAATATATGTAGATGTTTACCCTTTTCTTTTGATTCCATTTCTTTATTTCTTTTTATTTATTATTTTTATATGTATGGGTGCTTGTGTCACAGAGCAGGTGTAGAGATCAGAGGACGGCGTGTGGAGCTGCTTCTCTCCCACCAGGTGGGGCTTGGGCCTCCAACTCAGGCTTGGGAGCAGGTGCCTTTCCCACTGAGCTGCTTCACCAGCTCCACTTTTCACCCCTTCTTCTTCATAGAGTGATCAAAGTAAATCACCATGTGTTCTTATAAGCCTAATATTCAATAAATAAGAATTTTAATTATGAAAAAGCTTAAAACTTAAGCCAAAACATATTCTTGGAGTATATATATATATATATATATATAATTTTTTTTTTTGTCTTTTTGAGACAAGGTCTCCCTGGAGCCTCAGGCTGTCCTGGAACTCACTCTGTAGACCAGGCTGGCCTTGAACTCACAAAGATCCGGGCAATATTTTTATAACATAGTATTATAATGGTTTATAGTATCCAGGGATAGTAGGGTGAAAGTGGGGCTATGGGGCTTGTTACAATTTCCATTTAACAACAGAGCTATTATACTTGCATAACTTCATCAAAGAATGTTTCAGTATTGATGAGAGCAATAATGTACCAACAGATATAAATCTCTTTGGTATGTTTGGTGTTATTATTGTCTATTAAGTCATACTTGTTACTGATTTTTATTCTATTTTTTCTGTCTTTTTGAGACACTTGTTACTGATTTTTACAATGCAAAATTCCACAATTTTAAATTTTGTCACTGATTTCTTTCAAATCTGTGAACATTTAACATTTCAAATCTTTGAATATTTTGTACAAAAGCACTACTACCCTTCTATACNCAGAGGACGGCGTGTGGAGCTGCTTCTCTCCCACCAGGTGGGGCTTGGGCCTCCAACTCAGGCTTGGGAGCAGGTGCCTATACCCACGGAGGCTGCTCCACCAGCTCCACTTTTCACCCCTTCTTCTTCATAGAGTGATCAAAGTAAATCACCATGGGTTCTTATAAGCTTATATGCATATATATAAGAAGTTTTAATGATGAAAAAGCTTTAAAAAGTTGAAGCCAAAACATATTTCTTATGGAGTACATATATATATAAGATTGATATATAGATATATATATAATCATTGTTTTTTTTTTTTTGTCTTTTTGAGACAAGGTCTCCCTGGAGCCTCAGGCTGTCCTGGAACTCACTCTGTAGACCAGGCTGGCCTTGAACTCACAAAGATCCGCCTGCCTCCACCTCCTGAGTGCTAGGATTAAAGGCATGCGCCACCACACCCAGCTTGGAGTACATATTTTGTAACTATAAATACATACACATACATAAATTAGTAGTATAAAAAGGATTTAATGGTCAACTTGTGGACTGGAGTAATAATTATTTTAATAGAGTTGGAGGTAGGAGAGCCAGGAGAGGGAAGGAGGGAGGGAGAGAGAGAGAGAAAACAAGGGAGGAGAAGGACAGAAGAGACACAGAGGGAGGGGTGACAGAACCAGGGAGAGAAGGAGGAGAAACAGAGAGAGAGAGAGAGAGAGAGAGAGAGAGAGAGAGAGAGAATATGTCTCTGATACAGATGCAAAGAGGAAAGATGGGGGGTTGGCAATTCAGTGAGGACTGCTCAACATGAAGAACTGGAGCAAATTTGACTTCCAGCCTCTGTGTGTGTGTGTGTGTGTGTGTGTGTGTGTGTGTTTATATGGTATTAACATACAAAATAAAAATGGACTTTAAAGTCAGATTCAGTATTTGATTATTTTTCTCTTTTAAACAGAGAACAAAATTAAGACAGAAGAGGCAGAGGGCACAGGCCGGCCAGCAGGGTCAGTCTAAACCTCACACCTGCCTGTGTGGGGTTTCTGCTTTGGGGACTCACAATGGTACTTATTTTTCCTTCTTTACTTCTATCGTATTGGAAATTTACTTAAAAATATTTAAAGTACTCATTGTGGATTATTATAATTCAAGTTCAAGTTGGTCAATTTTTGTGATCTCATCATAGATAAAATGGAAAAAAAATAGACTAAAACCATAACACTTATATCCCGCTGAGTGAGGAAGGGGTTAACCTGCTGCTGGAATAGCAACACAGGTGTTTTACAGGAACTCAGGTAAAGGTTTATGTCACGTTCCCCGTGTCATTCACTAATGAACACCACTCCTGAGCCAGGAATGAACCAGGAAACCTGCTAGTTAAACAAAAACATCAACAAGGAAAACAAGCCCACAGACAGGGAGGAGACTTGTCTTTGTTGATGAGCACTAGAACCGTGCTGTCCTGTATAGTACCGGGCAGACGTTGGCTGTGTGCACAGGAAAGCATCCATCAGCAGACCTGTTTTCTTCAATCAAGCGATCAGCCTAGCTGGGATTGGTATTTTATTCGAGGGGACGTGTGACAAGGTCACCAAGACCTAACGGCTCAGGTGCTCACACATTGCATCTGGAAGGGACTTGCCAAGATTAGCCGATATATTCGCAAAGAAATCATTATGTACAAATGGTCTTTTGCATTGAAATTTCTTGTTTGATAATTGTTCAAGAGAGACAATCTTAATTCCAAGGGCGAGTACTATTCCAGTGTGAGGTATTAATTAGAACATTATCATCAAAAGCATTCTGAGTTCGGATAAATTATGTACAAGGATCAGAGACAAGTGAAACTGCTGAGAACTGAGCCAAGCTCCCGGCTCCAGCCCACCAGCCTGATGCTCCCTCTTATGGACGCAGACGTTGAGAGCTGCAGTCAGATCCCAGTGCTGCTGGACATTTCACTGGTTTTGAGAACTGGCTAAAAGCTTATCAAATCTATGTATTCACACACACAAAGTGTACAAATACAGTGTTTCAGATATCCCAGTTTGACTGAGCTGTGGTTCTCTATAAGGATTTACAATCATAGTCAGAGTCACACTTGCTATCCCTAAGTTCATTTTGGTATAATGTTGGGTAGAGGACTGGGTGTGGAGATGAGGAAGATAGTCCTATCATTCCCGGGACATAAGGAATTGATTCTCTAGGTAGCTCTCAAAATTCTTCACCAAAGTTTGTCCAAAAAAGAACCCCAATATGAATTCATATACTGGTTTGAGAAGTTTCTTCCAAGTGCCAGATCTTGAAGCTCACTTTTAAAACATTGATTCTTTGAGGATTTTAAAAATGCACGTTGATCATATTCAGCCCCCTCTACCATCTCCTCTCAGGTCCAGGCCCGCTTTCTACCTCCTTCCATATCCGTTATTGTTGTTTTCTTAAGGTCTATCGTGTCTTGGCTGTACATTTATCCTTGGAACATGGTCATCCTAACCAACATCACATCCTTGATGAAAACGGACTCTCCCCCTCAAAGCATCTATGAATTTCTGACAACTCCTCAGTTAGTCAGGGCTGGAGGCTTCTTGTCCACTTCTCCACCCATTCTCGGGTTCTGTCTGACTTGGCCTTACAGTCTTGTGTAACTGTCACAACCGTTGTGGGTTCATATATACAACTGCCCTGCTGTTTCTGGGAATCACAGTTCCCTTGAATTCAGCTACCACTTGTGGAACTTACAATCCTTCTGATCCTCCTTCACAATCATCCCAGAGTCTTTGTAGGAGAAGGTGTGATACAGGTCCCTTATTAGGGCAGTCTCTATTTTCCGTATGTTGGCCAGGTGTGGGTCTCTGTGTCAATCAGTTTTTCTTATAGATATTATATTGAATTAACTATGAACGGCGTGCCATCATTCTCACAGAGTAGTGTAGCCCTCATCTCTCCCCAGAGCAGCTTTTTCCTACAGCAGATGGAGTCTTACACAGAAATTCACTTTTTATTGGACTCTACACTTGGTTGGATATAAAAGTCTCCGTATAGCAGAGCTACTATTCACAGCAATGACATTGGCTTTCCAAATAATTCAGTAAGATACACATTCTAGAATTGGGCCCCAGGACAGGAGGCAGGATGAGCTTCTGAGTAGAGTTCCTTCAAGATGCAGGTGGAGCCTTATGGGGAAAGTCAGAAACAAAGGTGTCAGATAGCTGGTTTTTGTTGTTTGGTTTTGGTTTAATGAGACGGGGTCGCACCCCATAGTTTTGGTAGGCCTGGACCGTGCTACATTCTAATTTGCAGTGATTTTCCTGCCTCTGCCTCCTGAGAGCTTTCATTCTAGGCCTGTGCCATGCTGCCCAGCTGAGAGAGCTGGTTTTGAAGAATTATTCGGATGAGTGAAATCAGTGAGTTACAGAGGAATTAGAAACTGGTCGACACACCACTAGCCTGAAGGCGAGGAGATGGCAGAGAGGAGGAGGGAGGTCTGTGGCCAGGCGTCCTGAGCACATTAGCTTCAGATAAGGTGAACGTAAAGTCCGTTGTTTTTTATATTTGTTGCAAATCATTAAAAGAGGGGGAACAGAAGTCTCCTTGATAATAATTTTGTAGTAAATTAAATATCCAGGAAGAAATCTAGCAAAAGATATGTAAGGTATTTACGAATATATTAATCTCTTCCCAAAATTATGTATTAGGAGTCAGAGTGATGGCTCAGCAGGTAAACAGCACTTGCTCTGCAAGTCTGATGACCCAAATTTGATCCCTGGAGTCCATGGACAGATAGGAGGAGAGACCCAGCTCCACAAAGTTGTCCTTTGACCTCCATAGATGTGCCACAGCATGCGTCACGCTGCTACGGACAGGCCGCTGCCCACAATAATGATAAAACAAAAAATATGTATCAATATCTTGAACATCAGTATTCTTCGTTTAAGTTGATGCGATGATTCTGAACTTTAGGCCGGGGGTCCGCACGTGAGGAACAGCGAGACGATGGAAAGACCCGAGGGAAGCAACTCTTCCTAGATGGTTCTTACTTCCTCCGTAAGGAAACGCTGCATCGCCTGTGGAGAGAGAAGGGCAGTGTGTGATCGGGGCGTATCTTCAACGGACAGAAGCTAGACTCTTGCCGGGCGTGGTGGCGCACACCTTTAATCCTAGCACTTGGGAGGCAGAGGCAGGCGGATCTTTGTGAGTTCAAGGCCAGCCTGGTCTACAGAGTGAGTTCCAGGACAGCGGGGCTACAGGGAGACCCTGTCTCAAAAAGAAAAAAAAAAAAAAAAAAGAAGCTAGACTCACCCAGGAGACGACCCTCTGGGAGACCATCTTGATTGCTTAGGTGAAGTAGGAAGACTTGCTCTGTGTGCCTGCTTCCATGTCCTTGTGCAGACCCTGGACTGTCTACACGCAGCAAGCGTGCATTCGTTGCTCTGTTCCGGATTAGAGAGGGGAAGTGAGCGACGGCTCCTCCTGCCTTGACCTCCCCTCCACGGCGGACTGTACCTGGAACTGTGAGCTGAAGCAAACCCTCTCTCCCTTAAGTTGCTTTTGTCATAGGACTTCACCACAGCAATAGGAAAAGAAGTGGACAGAGGGGACCTCTTTCCAGAGGCCAATCCCTCTCCTTCAGTGACGCCCGCACCTGCCGCCCTCCCCGACTCTAGCTCCTACTCTCTTATCACAGAGGCCTTCTCCAGAGCTGAGCTCCCTGCACAGTGCACAGAACCTGGGGGTCTTGTTTGCTGCACACGGGGCTGAGGATAGCCTCTCCATGGTTCGTGTGTGCCAGGGTTATTTCCTTTTTTTTTTTTCTCAGTCTCTTTATTGTGCACAAAGGGTCTGGCAGATCGCTTCACCCCGGCATCCCGCAAAGTAGGCGGGTCGCCTTAGGGGCAACCTTTACCCGCCCAGGGTTATTTCCTTATTGCTCTCACACTGTAGCCCTGAGGTGAAGGCGTGCTGTGTCTGCGTAGTAGTCCCCTCCTACAGCAGGGTGACACTTGTCTTTCTTTATCTATCATAACAAATACCTTTTTTTTCAAAGCCAACTTTTTTGAAGCTTTGTGCATTTCATACAAAATTTCAAATCAAATCTAGACCCATGCCCCCCTCCCTGTCCCCCACCCCACCAGAGCTCATGCATTCTGCCAAACATGTTTTTCATCTTTTTCTCAGTCTCTCTCAAAATTCTTGATGTAGAAGTTTACTGTTTCGAGCAGAAGGTCACCGTTTCAGTCCATTCTTTGACCCAGTCTTTTTGTTGTTGTTGTTGTTATTCCTTCCAATATGCATCACTCCAAAATATGCATGCCACATATATCATAGGTTTTAGCCTCTTTAGCTTATGATTTTTTTTTTCTTTATTAGGCTGAGAGATGTCGTGTTTGAAGGCTCCTCCTTGGCAAGCCCAAACCACCATCAGTTCAGCCCTCGTGCTCCACACTGGGGTTTTCCCTTCCCATGGTCACCCAAATGAACAACCTCTTACAGAATCCATCAGTGACACTTAGAGACATTCACCCTTCAGAGAGTGTCTCCATTGATTGTAGATACCCTGAGACAATAGACTAGGTGAAAGAAGGGTCAGCCATGAAATCTTGTTTTCCTGAGACAGCAGACCTGGAACCCCTGGTCGGAGAAAGCCTTCCCCGGCTGTGCTTGGGAGCCAATGGATCATGGCGCTTCAGCATATTAAATCACCACACAAGATGACCTGCACGATGATGGAGGACTGTAGAAAGAGAAAGAAGTTCAAATCGCTTCTGGTTTCAAGTGGTACGGAGGCTGTTTTGCCTTAGATGGAAGTTCTGGTGTGGCTTGGTCTGATATTACTGATGGGTCACTTGGAGCCAAGCTTTCTTTTTTTACTTTTGCTGTTAATTAACTATTTGTTAGGTAAACACTATTCTTTATAGATGATAACTTCAGGACAGATAATATGTTAATACAGTCCAAAAATATCACATGTAAGATATATATCAATCCTGTGCTTGTCCTCTTAGCAGCAGTGGGTGGTGTATAGGCCAAACGTCCCTTGTAGGAGTGTGTGTGTGTGTGTGTATGTGTGTGTGTGTGTATTCTTAGTGTTATTTGGTTAGTTAGAGTTCTATAAACTAAAGAAAGTAAAAAAAAATAATTGAATAAATTCAGCCTTGTAGTCTTAGTTGGTACAAAACAAGTGTCACCTACGTGGAATGAGTTCTAATCCCATTCAACTTGCTTCTGTTGAGCAATCTTTCAAAGGTAAACCCAATCCCTGTGTTTTCTAAAAGGTACAGAGTACAGCTGGGAGCCAGAAGGAAGTCTGTGGGCCTGCTAGAGGCAAAACTGAGTCTCCAACTGCCAGTGACTCAGTGAGTGCTGTAATGGCTGGGGACATGTTTGTAGAGAAAGGTTTATATGATGAGCTTCAAGCAGAGCAGGGAGGAAGGAGCCTTCCAGTGGACAAAGCAGCAGGAAGGGACAGCAGGGGTCAGGAGCAGAAGTGTGGGGCCAGGAGCCTCCGGCCTTTCTGTCCCTTTCAGGAGTTGGGCTGAGAAGTTCATGTTTCCAAATACATAGCCTAAAATCCTTGTTCCAGTGTGATGGTGTAGGAGATGGAACCTTTCAGAGTTGATGGAGTCAGGAGACCCGACAGAAGGCTTTACCCTGCCCTGACCCACAAGAAAGTGGCTGGATGGTGTTGGGAAGAGTCCTTGCCAGGGACTGAAGCAGCCAGTGCCTTGACTGGACTTCCCAGCTTTCAGAGAAAGTGGAGAAGAAATGTCTCTATTTTAAGCACCTGGTCTGTAGAATTTTGTTACAGAACTCACACACACACACACACACACACACACACACACCACACCACACATATACACAAACACACACGCACAAAGAGAGAGATAGAAAGACTCTTTAGAGTATTTGAATAACATTTATACAGGATCAAATGAGGGAAATAACATCATAGAGAGTTTCGTTTCAGGGTCACAGCCAAGAATAGGTGGATCTTAGGCACAAGCCTGTCCAGGGGGATGCTCTGTCAGAGGCCAGGGACACCAGGCAGTGGCCTAGGCATGGTAACTAAAGGACGTCCAGTAAAGGATGGCTTTAGGGAGAGCAGTTACGTATGTGGGAACATCCATTTGTCTGGCCTGGATGGTTGGCTAGGATGGCTCTATCCTTGATGAGATTCTTCTGGGAGGAATTAAGAACACCTCAAAAGAAGACTTTCCTGTCCTCTAAATCTGGCACTCCTCAGCCCTGAGTGGATATTAACTCAGCATGAGATGCTTCAGTGATGTGCAATGCCACGCTGCTGGTTCCTCTCGCTGAGTCCCACCCACCTCCTCCTGAGTCCAGGCTGACAGCATTTGGGGCCATCTGCCAGCTGCCAGGAGATCACTGACTGCTCAGGGGTGACGGGAGACCTCCTACTGAATACCACTGCCCTTGCTAACAGCTTGCATGGGAGATATTTCCCATTGACAAATTCTTGCTCTCTTATTAATCCTGGATCCCCAAGTCTCCTCCTTCATCCTGTCACACCCAGGGTAGCCCTAAGGCCAGAATTATTTCCCTTTCTTCTGGAATTGCAGTTATTCCCCCCCCCCGCATCTGTACTTCCCTCTCTGCAGTTTCACATAGGCAAAGAAGGACTGAAGACAGTCAATAAGGATTCCTCAAATATAGAATTCACTAATTTAAAAAAACCTTCATTATAGTATTTGGTTGTAATTGTTCTGTCTCTAGTTATTGTTAACCTCTTTCTGTGCCTAGTTTATAATTAAATTATATGACTGATGTGTACACACAAGAAAAAGATCGCGTAGAGTTCAGTACTGTCTGCAGAGTATCTTCAAATGTTTCCCCTATAAATAAGGGGAAATTACTGTAATCTGCATCTTAGTATATATTTACTAATAAAAGTAGGTGTTATTTATCCAGAACTTGCTCTAGGCCAGATAAATGTTCTGCTACCAATATCTTACTGAAGTTTTAAAAAGCTGGCAGTTAGAATTGAAACCAAAGCAGCAAGCTGCTTCACTTATGTGTGGAATCTGAAAAAATTGGATCTCATAGGAACTGAGCGTTGGAGCCAAGAGACAGGAGAGGAAAGCTACATACAGAGGGTCAGGTGAGAGTCACTGATGAACAGGGTGGTGATTGTTCTCTACCATGTCCTTGAAATTTGCTAAGAAAGTTTTCACTGCACACACACCTACCTCCTCCAGACCCCACAACCTTGTGAGTTGAAGGAAATGCTACTTAACTTGATTCTGGTCATCTTTCACAACGTATCTATATGCTGAAACACCATATTTTACACCTTCAATATATACCTTCAGTATAGCTCGCTTTTAATCTGTCAATTGTGTGTCACTAAAACTCAGGAAAATAATGTAAATGTAAACTTAACTCTAGATGAAACGTTTTACCGACCTCCCGTTGGCTGCCGTCTTGGCTTCCCATCCCTAATGTTTTTCATGAAGATCAGAGAGCCATTCTTGGACTTCTTTCTCATTCCTAATCTCCTTCTAGTGCCTTCTTAATCTCTCAGTTGGTGTCCAGTGAGAGGATAAGCCAGCAGGCCCCCTGGCACCCCGAGGGTCTGCCCCAGTACAAGCAACCCCTCTGTCAGCAGAGCACCACACACACCATCTCATCTGTGCCTCAGGCTGACTGTGCAACAAGCCAAGGAAGCCTCTCCGCCTTGGGATGTTCTGTTAGTCAACTTCTACTGCTGTGACAAAATGCCTCAGAGAAATCATCTTAAAGGAGAAAAGGATGGTTTTGGATCTTGGTTTTGTTTTAGATGATTCAAGGCAGAATGTCTTGTTGGTGGGAGTGTGTGGCGGGGGAGGCTGTCAGCCTCACACTGAGGAGAAAGCCAGAGAAGCTAAAGCCAGGGAAACTGGAGATGATGATATGCAGCCCTAAGGGGTAGGTGGGCCCCATGGGCCAGCCCATCCGCTGTAATGATGCCTTCAGCTATAAACTCACCCACTGATTAATCCACTGAAACGGTTCATTACCCTCATGATCCAGCCGCCTCTAATTGTCCCACCAGCCTAGAAAAAGCCTTTGACACAAGAGACTTTGGGGCCATCCCAGATACAAGCCACAGCTAAGCCCAGCATCTAAATAAAAGAGATCTCAGGGTGGGAGAGTTGGCTCAGAGGTTAAGAGCACTGACTACTCTTGGAGAGGAGCCAGGTTCAATTCCCAGTACCCACATGGTTGCTAACAACAGCCCTAACACAGCTGCAGGCATTGCATGATACAGGTGTGTGTACATGCATGCAGATAATACACTCATACACGTAAAATAAAAAGAAGAGATCTTAGGTGTGACACTGCCACCCAGGACTGTACTTTAAGAGAACAGCTTTGTGTTGTCTGCTTGAATGTAGAACCAGAACAGCAAGTAGTCAAGAGGACTGAATGCCTCCCATGTGGGGCATTGTGTCTAGAGCCTGTGACGGGAGCATTTACTCTACAGAGTGGCCTTGGGGGGTGTTATGTCACTCCCATCTTATAGAAGAGAAAACTGAGGTTTAGAGATCAGGTAACCTGCTGTCAGTTAAAAGTCTAGGGAGTGGTTGTCTATAATTACAGTACAGTCGATGTTGACTTCAGGCCTGCACTGGACGTTAGGGCATGAAATGGTGTTGCTGAGTTGGAGAAGACTCTGAACATATTAGGTGAATATATGTGTGTGTATATATATATATATATATATATATATATTTACTTTAGGTATGGTTTTATTTTATGTACAGATAGTAGGCAATGTTCCATCCATACATTTTATTTTCCAAACACCTAATACATTTGAAAAGGCACCAAGATTCTTCTGCTTCTGGACCATTGCTAGGCTGGGGGAGGAGGACTGTCCGTTCTGCCAGAAATCACAGTTGGAACTGAGAATTCTGCAAAGCAGAAATAACAAGGTGCTGTTCAGGCAAAGTGCATGCAACTCTCATCCGCCGGCTATCCACAGCAGGGTCAGTTTCACTAGATGCAACCATTATGATCCCCAAGAAGCCTTTATCTCCAGCAGCACACAGGAGGCAGAAGCACACAGATCTCTGTGAGTTTGAAGCCAACCTGGTCCATGGAAATTTCCAGTCCAGGTAGGGCTCTATATATCTCAAAAAAAATGAAAGACACTGAGGTCCTTACGTGAGCCATTCACTTCCTGTTGTGGCCTTCAATAACCCAAATACAGACCATTCTACTGCAAAGCAGCATCTCATTAGCCGTGCATTTTGCACTTAGTTATTAGAAATGTTGCTGGTGCTTTATTCGCATGGCACAACCATGCTGTTTCCACAGCTGACATGTTCATCTACACATGGAACCTCATGTTTATGTGAGTCTAACTCTCAACAGCACTGGAACATTCCACTGTGGTGTAGTATGTGTAGTATGTTCTGTGCTTTACAGACAGCAATGTTGGAGAGAAGCATTTCCTTTTTTTTTTTTTTTTTTTTTGGTCTTTTTCTAGACAGGGTCTCCCTGTAGCCCAGCTGTCCTGGAACTTGCTCTGTAGACCAGGCTGGCCTTGAACTCACACAAAGATTCGCCTGCCTGTGCCTCCCGAGTGCTAGGATTAAAGGTGTGCGTCACAACGCCCGGCAACCAAACTAGTAACTCAGGGACATTTCCAGCATACACGGGGCTGGGTACCAGCAGCGAGCCTAGGAGCGTCGTCCTCTATGTCCAGAGGAACTCCTGCCCTGATTTTCCCTCCAGCTACGTTCCTTTGCCTGCAAGAGAGGCCCAGAAGAGAATGTTTTGCTTGCCGTCTCTGATGTCTTCATCTTTCTATAGCTCTCCTTAGTATTTCACAGGTTCATTTTTACTAGTTTTCAATTCATATGAGTTGTCCGCAGTGAACTAGTTCTTTACCAGCTACTTTCCGGAAAGCTTTGGGCCATCTGATCTTATGAGGGTTACGCTGCCCTCCCCCTTTTTTTCCCTGGTCTTTTTGAGACAGGGTCTCCCTTTAGTCCCAGCTGGGCTGGAGCTCACTATGTAGACCAGACTGGCCTTGAACTCACAGAGATCCTCCTGCCTCTGCCTCCCGAATGCTGGGATTAAAGGTGTGCACCACCAAGCCTGGCTACACTTCTTTTTAAAGTTTTTATGACATTAGGATTTACAGGATCGGAACACCTTGCAGAGGTTGTGGAACAACATCATGCCTTGGCCAGGGGAGGTCGGCCCAGAACAGAAATAACTTCTCAATCTGCATGTTGAATCCACATGCGACCCACCAGCCAAAAGGTGCATTCTAAGTTGCATTCAATAAAGAAAACGACAACTATATTTACTAGTAATCAGTAGTTTGACTGCTAGTGGAGCTTCTTCGTGCACGTATAAACACTACTGCTGCTTTGTTTTGTGTAGTTTTTAGGAGAGGGATTTTAAATTAAAAATGCAGTATGCTTCTATCAGGGACTTTTAGGGATTTTCCAAGACTGTTTCTTTATAAGACATAATCATTTAACAATATTCTCTCTCTCTCTCTCTCTCTCTCTCTCTCTCTCTCTCTCTTTCTCTCTCTTCCTTTAAACCACTTAGTAGAAGCTTGTTTTGGCTCCTCTGAATTAAATTTGTATTTCCTAAATCCAGCGCCTTTGAGCACGCTACCTCCCCACGTTAAATATTTTCTAAATATTGAGTAGATTATTTTCAGGAAAGAATGGCTGTGGTGTTGCTTTTGTTTTGACAAGCTTAAGAAGTCCAGGGGTTACCTACAAAACTAATGGGCAATGGCTCAATGGTGAGTGGAAATTACCAAGGCTTTTACTGGAACTAATATTGGGTAACTTAATACTTAACTAAGTGACAATCACTTCTCTGTCCCACCTCCACTTCCCTGCCATCCCTGGGAGACAGGCTGCTGGGAGGCTGTGGATCCTCTTAGCTTACAGCGGAAGATGCAGGAGCTCAAGAGGGCTTGGATACCTGCACCTGAGTGTCAGCGTGATATCACAGCTGCTTTCTCTGGAACTTATTGGGTGACCAATTCATCAACAGAGAAGAGAGGACTGAGGATAGAAAGGGGGACTGGGTTGCCGTGTGCGGTGAGTAAGGAGGCCACAGGCAGCAAAGCCCCTACTCCTAACAGCATATCCCTTCTCCAGGATTATAGCTCACATTTAGGGCTGACCTAAAATAAAACAGGGTGAAAGGTCTTGGATCCCCAGTTTTGCCTGCAAGCATCTTCTAGGGAGCCTCAAGAGCCAAGGAGCCTTCTTCTCACCCTGTAGTTTCCTAGAAGCTGATCTCTTGACTTCTGTGTGTGTCCCATGCTCCTCTGAGCTTCCATCCCTTGTTCAGGGCACCGAATAGTTGAGTCCTTAGGACATCTGTCTCAGTGTCTCGAGCCCCAGACCATTCCACATGTTGAGTTATGTCTTTGCTAGTTTTGCAAATAGAAAACTCTCTTCTTGAGCACCCTATGAGGCACCCTAGAGTTGGCTGGAACCCTCAGCTTTGTAAACACTACCAGGGATGTCAGCGTGTTTGCATCGTACTGCCCCAGCAGGAACAGGTGGGGATGTAGGCTCAACCTGCAGGCTGAGGTTTTGATGTCCAGTGATTAGCCCTGATTATGGCATTACACGAGACTCAGTGGGCTGTTTGTAATGCTTGAATTGATTCGTGGCACACTTTAGTATGTGTTGTCGCTGTGTGACACTATTCCTGGGTGATGTGAGCAGATGCTTTCTTAACCCAGATAGGGGACTGACAAGAGATGCAAGTAAGGACAGGACCAAAATTCAACTTGGTGAACTAGTGAGTTTTGTAAATAGTGGGCTATTTATACTGATATGGGTCACTTACAGGAACCTGGGTGAGGGGTCACTTATAGAAGCAGAAATGACTCAAAGACAGCGGCATCACCAAAAGACCACCCCAAAAGACCCAAAAGACAAATGTCACATGTTCTCTCTCACATGAAATGCTGCCTTTGAATCTTTAGATATGAGTGTTTCAACTGGAAAATCCATGTAGTTCAGAAAACTAGCAAGCAGCCATGGGTAGGGGTTAGTGGTTCATGGGAGGGAGGATAAACTGCCCTGATGTGGAGGGGGAGGTGAATAAATTGGGTGGGAGATGGGAGGACACCAGAGGAGAGGATATGGGGGGATAACTGGTGCCAACGGCCTTTTGAAAAAGTCATATGGAAACCTACAACTATAGAGGCTTTCTAAAGTGTGTGTGTGTGTGTAAAGAGTTTAAATGGAATTATCCCCCAATGGGGGACAGTGCTTCACCAGACATCACAAGCTAGCAAATTCCAAGCACAATGCCGGGGATGGCCCTTCTTTGGCATTGCTGAGGAGAGGAGCTCCACACAACCAATCTGGCTGTTGTTACCGCTCTTGGTTACTCTCCAGAACTTGACGGTAAGACCCTATAGCTGAAGACCTTGCAGCAGCATCAGACAAGTATGGATCAAACAAGCTGGTACTGACCTTGCAGCTTTCGTGGTGGGAACTGGAGTGAACTCTGCATGCTAATGGCAGAGAAAAGTTTATCACCAGCCTTGCCTGCTGTGAACCCCCTGAGCTACAGTGATGATGGTTTTAATGTGGTATGCCACGGGTGCAGTAGTGATAGAAATGTTATGTACAGAACCACCCAGTTCTGATTGGACTTAAGGCCCATTTCACAAGATGAATACTGCACCTGGCACTGTTATCAGGGCAAGAACCTGTGCCCAACACATCATAGGCCATAGTTCTCCCAAACTATTATTCTGTCAAATGGACATAACATTAAATTGACTCGTAGTGACTTATGGTTATACCCACAGATCAGCGCATTGCTCAGAGGAAGACCTTCTTGCAGCAGGTGGTGATTAACACAAACACACAAATAGTCCCTGTGGAGAGAATAAGGGACCGTGGAGTGCTGAGCCGTAAGTGGGACGGCTGTATCACACCCCTCCCATAGAGGCTCAGGGAACATCATGGAGGACGAGGTAGGAAGATGTAAGAGCCAGAGGTGTCGTGAGTGGAGAGGCAGACCTGAAGCCTCAGCCCTAGCTGAGGAGCTAGCAACACGTTATGTACTGGAAGGGGCACAGTCAGTTTTCTACAGGCATGATGTCATGTAGGGTGGCCAGGCTCCGGGAGA
>VZQC01015578.1:0-38548 GCA_009823505.1 Rhizomys pruinosus
CAGGTCCAGATGGTTTCACATAGAATTCTATAAAACATTTCAAAAAGAGTTACAACCATTATTACTCAAATTGTTCAGAAGGATACAAACAGAGAGAATTCTCCCAAATTCCTTCTATGGAGCCAGCATCACTCTAATACCAAAACCAGGCAAAGATACAACCAAAAAGGAGAACTATAGACCCATCTCATTAATGAACACGGATAACAAAGTTCTCAAGAAAATACTTGCAAACCACATACAGACCCACAACAAGATCATCCCTCATTGTGGGAAAACTTAGTTAAGATGGGTAGTATTCTAAGCCAATGGTACCTCCTTGGCTACACCCATGGGGTGAGGTGTAGTGACGAAAAGATTTAGGATTTGGCCCTGAGAACTGAGTCATGATGGATATTTAAGCAGACATCTTGGAATAAAATCTCCCTCTGCATTTGTACCTCAACCTGTGTACATGTGGTGTGCTTTCCTGCACGTATTTTCCACATGGGTGGTCCCAGGATTAACCGGGCCCCACCACAAATCTCGGCGGCCCCACAGCTCATGACCAAGTTTAATTCATTCCAAAGATCAGAGATGGTTCAACATATGAAAATCAATAAATATTATAAAACATATAAATGGACTGAAAGTCAAAAACCACATGATCATCTCAATTGACACAGAAAAAAACCTTTGACAAAATCCTGCATCCCTTTATGCTTAAAGTCTTAGAAGGAATTGGATTGGAAGGATCATTCCTCAATGTAATCAAAGCCATATACGGGAGTTTCCCACAGCCAATATCATCCTAAGTGGAGGAATGACAGAAGCATTCCCTTTAAAGGTAGCAACTTGGCAAGGCTGCCCCCTGTCACCACTCCTCTTCAATATAGTGCTTGAAACACTTGCTAGGGCAATAAGGCAAGCAAAGGAAATTAAAGGAGTTCTAATTGGAAAAGAGGAAGTCAAGCTATCTCTTTTTGCTGATAGTATTGTTTACTTAAGGGATGCTAAAAACACCAGAAAACTCCTAGAAATGATTACGAGTTTCAGTAAAGTGGCAGGATACAAAATTAACCTAGAAAAATCAGTAGCCTTTCTTTACAGCAATTGAAGAAAGAATACAATTAGACCTTCCCAATCACAATAGCCTCAAAAACAATAAGATACCTAGAAACACCTAACCAAAGACACCAAAGATCTGTAGAAAAAAATTTTAAACTCCTGAAGAAGGAAATTGAAGAAGACATCAGAAGATGGAAAAACCTCCCATAATCATGGATTGGGAAAATTAATATAGTAAAAATATCCATTCTACCCAAACTCTTGTACATATTTAATGCAATCCCAATTAAAATCCCCAAGAGTTTCTTCATAGGCTTGGGAAAAAAAAGTCCTTAATTTCATTTGGAAAAACAAAAGACCCCGAATAGCCAAAGCAACCCTGAGCAAAAAGAGCAATACAGGGGGGGATCTCTATACCAGACTTCAAACTATACTACAGGGCTATAGTCATAAAAACTGCTTGGTACTTGTACAAAAATAGACCTGTTGACCAATGGAACAAAACTGAAGATCCAAACTTGAGCAATATAATTTCAGCCACCTCTTATCTGACAAGGGGCCAAGCAGACACAGTGGAGGAATGACAGCAATCTTCTGCAAGTGGTGTTGGCAAAACTGGATCACCACTTGTGGAAGAATGAAATTAAACCCCTACCTCTCACCCTGTACAAAAATCAACTCCAAATGGATCAAAGACATCAATATTAAACCCAAAACTCTGAAAGTGATAGAAGAAAAAGTTGGCAGCATCATACAAGACATAGGTGTAGGAAATGACAGCACCTGCACAGGAAACAAGGTCAACAATTGACAAGTGGGACATTGTAAAACTCAAAAGCTTCTGTACATCAAAAGAAACAATCAAGGAAGTGAAGAGAAAGCCCACAGAGTGAGAGGAAACTTTCACTGCAGATACATCTGACAAAGCATTGATTTCT
This sequence comes from Rhizomys pruinosus, assembly GCA_009823505.1. NCBI lineage: Eukaryota > Metazoa > Chordata > Mammalia > Rodentia > Spalacidae > Rhizomys > Rhizomys pruinosus. The sequence continues at coordinate 1,986 of VZQC01015578.1, forward strand.
AGAATATATAAACTACTCAAAAAACAAAGAAGAAAAAACAAATGACCCACTCAAAAGATGGAGCAAAGAGCTGAACAGAGACTTCACCAGTGAGGAATTGCAGATGGCTGAGAAACATCTTAAAAATTGCTCAGAGTTGCTAATAATTAAGGGAATGCAAATTAAAACCACTTTAAGATATCATCTTACTCCAATAAGAATGGCTAGGATCAAGAAAACAAATGATTCCAAGTGGTAGAGAGGTTGTGGGCAAAGGAGAACACTCATCCACTGCTGGTGGGAATGTCAATTCGTATAGCCACTATGGAAAGCAGTGTGGAGAAGCCTTGGAAGACTCAGAATGAACTTGCCACCTGCCCCAGCCATACCACTCCTGGGTATGTACCCACAAGACTCATCTTACCGCAGAGATACATCTGCAGCCAGGTTTATTGCAGCTCTCTTCACAATAGCAAAGAGCTGGAACCAACCCAAATGCCCCTCAACTGAGTGGATAGAGAAAATGTGGTACATCTACACAATGGAGTTCTATGCAGTGGTAAAAAAAGATGACATCATGAACTTTGTAGGTAAATGGATGGAGCTAGAAGATATCATGCTGAGTGAAGTAACAGTCCCAGAAAAACAAACAATGAATGGTATCCCTCATCTGTGGATGCTAAGCACCAATTACCTATTTGTATGGCAAACTGAGCAAAGTTAATGTGATGTGAAAACAACTGTGCTCTTATATTTGGATCCCTTAAAAATAAATAAATAAAAATTTAAAAAGCTTTTTAGTAGATTCTTTTTTTTTCATTTTGTAAAATAAATTGTTTAGTTATTCAATATAGTTCAAAAGAAAAATCAGATTCATCAATTGACAGTAACTTATTCCAATATTCCCCAAAGGAACTCTATATTGTTGGGTATCTCTTTTAAATTCAAACTCTAGATTCAACCCAAATCAACTTATCCTTACAGAAATATTAATAACTACAGCCAGGCTTTGAGGCACATAAGGGGCACTTGAGGGGCAGAGGCAGGCATATCTCTGGGAGTTAGAGGCCAGCCCAGTCTACATAGCAAGATCCAGGCCAGCTGGGGCTACAGCTTTTTTTTGGCAAAAAGACAAAAAATATATTAGAAAAGACAAAGAATTGTGTTGCTACGATTGAGTTGCTATTAAAAATGATAAAAATATAAGCTGGGTGTGGTAGTGGACACTTTTTATCACAGCATTTGGGAAGTAGAGGGAGTAATTTGAGGCCAGCCTGGTCTATGTAAGTAAGTTCCAGGCCAACAGTGTGCACAGTGAGGCCTTGTCTCAAAAATATGAAAGAAAATGATAAAATACAACAAACACTCCAAAAAGACATATGATATGCTAAGATTTCTGACAAATTTAAAGGTAGGTTAATTCCATTTCCTCTTGCTAGAGAAAACCAAAATTTTGATTTGACTTGTTATTAAAATTATACACAAAGAATCCTGATGCCCAGTGCAATAATGTTGAAAGATTCATTAAAACTGACCAAATAAAAACTGACCAAGTGCAAAGACAAGATGTTACTAGAAGTGTGTATGTGTGTGTGTGTGTGTGTGTGTGTTTGTATAAATATGTTAAAGAGCAATTTTTCCTAAATTTAAACTGGTACTCCTAAGACTGTAGCTATGAATTCAAACTGGCAAAAACAAAAAGAATTTCAGAATGAGAAATTATTTCAGATACTCCAAATATCAAATGAAGTGTACTCTGGAGTACATATAATGGTAGACATAGAGAAGCGTTTGCTAAACATAGTTAAAGAATGTGAAACTTCAATGATTCAAATGTCTTATTCAAGCCAATAGGTTGGCTCACCTGATGAAAATCCTTGTATTCAACCTAGACAACTTGATCTGCATCAACCCACATGGTAGGTAGAAGGAGAGCATCAGCTTCTGTAAGTTGTTCTGGAATTCCATAAGTGTAACTGAATGTAAACACTAAATGTGAACACTAATTATAAATACATGTAAATTTATAAATATCTACATTTATATGGGGCAAATCTCTCATAAACATAAAATAGAAATAAATTTTATAAAGTTGGGAGGCTGGGCATGATGACATATGCCTTTAATACCAGCACTCAGAAGGTAGAGGCAGGAGGATCTCTGAGACTGAGGCCAACATAGTGAGTTGAGAGCCAACTGGGACTGCAAGGAGATCCTCTCAGTCATCCCCCGGCCCAAAAAAGATGTGTATGATAGTTTTGCCTGCATACAAATGCACCTATATGTACATTGCTTGTGGAGACCAAAAGAGGACAGTAGACTCTCTGGAAGTGGAGTTACAGATGTTTGTGAGCTACCATGTGGGTGCTGGGAAATGAACTTGTGTCCTCTGCCAGATCAGCCAGTGCTCTTTTTTTTTTAATTTTATTTATTTCCGTATGTGTATGAATGTACTGTCTGCATGCAAGTCTGTGCACCTGTGTCATGCAATGCCGCAGAGGTCAGAAGAGGGTGTCAGATTCCCCTGGAACTGGAGTTCTCCTGGAATTGGAGTTTCGGACGGTTCTCGGCCGCCATGTGGATGCTGGGGATTGAACCCGGGTCCTCTGTAAGAGCGGTCGGTGCTCTTAACTGCCAGGCCATCTCTCCAGTCCCAGCCAGTGCTCTTAACTGCTCATCCATCTCTCTAGCACTAGTGATTCATATTTCTGTTCCTGCCTGGGAGTTCAGAATAGAAGGATCACAATGGTTACTTCAGCAATTTTGACTTAGAATAAACTACTTCCACTACTCTAATTATTTGTTTAAGGTGTAATCAGATGGGATGGGCTCAATATCCCATTTAACCAGTGAAAACTTGTGTGAAATAATGTCTGCAGAGAAGTACACTGGACTCATTGTCCACAGTGTTCTGGAAATACTATGTATTTCTGTGAGTTGGGTAGATTTATAAATGTCCAAATCTATAACAGGAGTTCAAAATTTGCTATAATGTGTGTATAAATCTTTTAGACTGAGTAAATAGCTCTTGTCATTTATGTCTCTGGGATCTCCCCCAGAATGTTAAATTCCCTCACACCAGCATGTTCTATTCAGGGATAAGCAGTCTGCAGACTCCTACTCTCTGCACATTGGCCAGTTGTGGGTCTCTGTTTTAATCACTATCCACTACATGAGGAAGCTTCACTGATAAGAACTGAGAGATGCATTATAATTTTACTATGCTTACCCTAATGTCCTGTGACTTGCCTCATCACACATTCATTCCTACACTGACATCAGTGTCAGGTACAGGCTCCATTTTGTGAAGTGGACCTCAAATCCAATCAGAAATGGTTGGTTACTCCCATAACACTTGTGACGCCATTGTAACACTGGACATAGCTTGTTAGTGGTGATCAGGATTGACACCAGGACTGACATCAGGTAAAACTGATGTTCAGCCCTTTCTTCTGGTAACACACAGCACCTTCCAGCACTGCTAATGCTAGTCAGTAGAGATGAAACTTGAAGTCAGTACCAGCGTGATTTCTCCTTATTTCTTCCACAGCTTGTGTGTGCAGTGTCTTCAGCAATTGGACCTTACTGTGAAGTTCCGGTGGGTTACCAAAAGCAGGGGCAATAGTCAGTGCTGCTTGAGAGTTCATGGGACCCTGGTTAACTGTTTGAAGAGTGAGTCCATCCATATCCCTGGATATGACAGTTGTATTAAACCCCATCCATTGCAGAAAAGGGAGAGAAAGATTGGAAGAGGACAGTTGTGCATGACTATAGGGAATCAAAGTCTTGAGTCTGTTGGGAATTTGTTCATATAAACTTGCAGAAATTATGGCAACATGGACAAGACCCACAAAACTCAATCAGACAATGTATAGAACCGGAGAAATGGGCAGGAGGCCCCAGTCTTAGCTGAGTTGATCAATGCTTGGTGAGGGAGAAGAATTGACCTCCTCCTCCTCCTCCTCCTCCTCCTCCTCCTCTTCCTCCTCCTTTTTTTGGTCTTTTTGGTCTTTTTGAGACATGGTCTCCCTGTAGCTCCAGCTGGCCTGGAACTCACTATGATCTTCTTTAAGGGAGTAATAAACTCTCTAGGATCCAGTGGACGAACTCACACCAAGGGACATCTGGGTACAAAAACTTGACTCAGTATTTCTTAACATACATGACAGAATGCATAAATTCCCGTGGGCAGGCTATGTGGAGGGTCCAGATATGGGAAGGGACCTAAATATGATTAAATGTATGAAATCTGCAAAATTTCTATAAAAATACACATTTAAAAATGGGGATTGGTGGGGTCCTCTGCAAGAACAGCCAGTGCTCTTAACCACTGAGTCATCTCTCCAGCCTGTTATGTGTCTTTCTTAATAAAGTTATCAAAAGGAAAAAAATGGGGATTGGGGAGCTGGGGAGATAGCCTAGCAGTTAAGAGCACCAACTGCTCTTGTAGAGGACCCGGATTCGATCCCCAGCACCAACATGGTGGCTGAGAACCATCTGTAACTCCAATTCCAGAACTCCAGTTCCAGGGGAATCCGAGACCCTCTTCTGACCTCCACAGCATTGCATGACATGCATTCAAAAGCCTACATGCAGACAGTACATTCATACACATACAAAAGTAAATAAAGTTAAAAAAATTAGAAAAAGACTTAACTAATTAACTAAATAGTGAATAATTAAAAATTCTTTTAAAAAATGGGGCTGGGCCGGGTGTGGTGGTGCATGCATTTAATCCTAGCACTCGGGAAGTAGATGCAGGTGAATCTTTGTGAGTTCAAGGCCAGCCTGGTCTACAGAGTAAGTTCCAGGCAGCTGGGGCTACAGGGACACCCTGTCTCGAAAAGACCAAAAAATGGGGATTGGAGAGATGGCTCAACTCTTAAGATTTGCTCTGACAAGGACCTGGGTTTAATTCCTAGAATATTCATTACAGACTAACAACAATTTGTAACTCTAGTTTCAGGGGATTCCACACCCTCTTTTAACCATTCTGTGGGCAGTATAAAACACGGGTGCACTTATATACATGCAAACAATATGTGCATAGACTCTTTTTATGGGACAGGCTCAATCAGATGGGACAGGCTCAATTGCCCATGTAACAAGTGACAACTTGTGTGAAATAATGTCTGCAGGGAAGCACACTGGACTATCATCCAGAGTATTTTGGAGAAAAACTGAAGCTCTGTATATTACTGCCAAAAACAGTAAAAGGAGTTCAAAATTTGCCATAATGTATATATAAATCATTTATGCTCTGTGAACTGCTCTTGGCATTTATGTCTGTGTGATCTCTCCCAGAATATTAAATTCCCTCATATCAGGGCCCCGAACTTTGTGAAAAGGAATGTTTAAGGATAAGTGGCTTTGTGGCTGCTAATTCTGTTTTTTTTAATATATATTTTTTGAACATTTGTACAACTATACAATGGTTCCCAATCAAACCCCAACCCCCATCAGAACTCATACATTACAGCATCCAAGCTAAACCCTAGCCAGTCAAGCTTCCAAAGCCAGATGTCCTTCTGTGCAAATAGATCTGCTGGACTCTAGTCAGCACATCTAGGAATCCTAGGTAAGGCATACTCTTCCTCACCCAACAGTACTCGGTCTCCTATAGTTTTCAGTTCAGGCTCAGTCCCCCATCCATTTCTCTTGCTCCACTTTGAGACCTTGTCCCAGTTGGCCTGGGTCCTGTGCCTGATTCTGACATTGCCACAGGTTCACATGTGAAAACTTACAGTCAGTTTTAAGTCACTGTGTTCCTGCACCAGCCATGGCTCTTACAATCTTTCCACCCCCTCTTCCACACTAATCCCTGAGATGGGGGTAGGTGAGGTTTTATATAGGGACCCCATCCAGCAATACACACTCTAAAGGCTCCCATTCTTTGAAGCTTGACTAGTTGTGGCCTTCTAGTTGCATTACTGTATTGTGTAAAGGAGCTTTACTGGTGAGATTTGAGGGGTGCACTCATTTTCCCTTTACCCCTCATTCTGCATGTAGGAGTTCACTTGTAGATATATCTCCTAGGAATGAGGATTTTTCAGATGTATATGTTCAGTGTCTGATCAGTTGTGGGCTTCTGCAGTGTCCCCCCCCCTTTTTTTTTTCAAAGAGTAGCTTTTTTGATGAGTGGCACATGATATGCTCATCTGTAAATATAAGATCCCATAGTGCATGATAAGAAATTTCATTTTTCTACAGATATGACACCAATAGGCTTTCTCTAGGCTCTGTGTTCTCTCCAGCCCTGTGCATTTGGCTGAGTTTATAGTGGGTCTTCACTCCTATTGAAAGGGTTCCAAGTCAAATTAGATGGCTGTTGACCATTCCCCAGAGAACAGCACATGTAGTGCAATAGAGGTAGATTGCTGGGCTGCTCATGGTTGTTAGGCTTTGGGGCTGGGTTGTACCACTGGTTAATTTTCTTCCTTAGCAGATCCATATTGTCTATCTTTATGAGTGCTTAATTTCAGGTAGAAGGCTTCCAGGTCTTTTCCTGTTCCATCAATCTAAGTCCTATCCCTGAAGCATACCCTATTCTGAATGGTAGAGCTTATTTTTAATTTCTGGTAGATAATCAAGAGCTTTGAGGACATCCTGCTTTGTTCTGAGAGTCACTTAGATCACTCTCCCCAACCATTCCAAAGGGAGGTAGCCTCTGTCTTGCACTGTGTACCCTACCTCAGGGCCACAAGTTTGGACCCCCTGTGCACTAACGTTCAGACACTATATGTTAATTTCCCATGGGATTTTTGGGGGATCACATTACACTCTAGAATTCCTAGCTTCCCAAGGTCCAATTATCTCTATTCTTTCTTCTTCCCTTCCCACCCCCTCCTCCCTCCCCAGCCCTAGCACCCATTATCCCCACTCTCCCCCTCTTCCCCTCTTCTGACTTCTCCCACCTCCCATCATGCCCCTCATTTATCTCCTCCTTTGTCCCTCTCAACCCAACACTCCTACCCTCCCCACCAAACCCCCTCAAGAAACATCTATTCCTTACTATACCCTTTTTTGGGGATTTTTCTTTTCCTTTACCTCCATGTATCCTTTCCAATTTCTTGGCTCCTGGTATTACATCAGGATATATATTCACATAAGTGGATTGATGCTACAATCCGCAAATGAGGGAGAACATAAATTGCCTTGTTTTCTGCCTTTGTGTAACTTCACTCAGAATAACATTCTCTAGGTTCATCCATTTACCTACGAGTTTCCTAATTTCATCTTTTCTTAGTGCTGAGTAGTACTCCATTGTGTAGATATACCACATTTTCATTATCCATTTATCAGTTGGGGAAAATTTAAATTGTTTCCATTTCTTCACTATTGTGAAGAGAGTGGCAACAAACATGGATGTACAGGTATCTTTACAGTATGATGAGTCCTTTGGATATATGCCAAGGAGTGGTATAACTGGGTCACATGGTAGCCTCATTTTTATTTTATTATTTTTTTTGAGAGTTCCCCATACTGCCTTCCACATTGGCTGCAGTGGTTTGGATTCCCTCCAACAGTGAATGAGTGCTCCCCCTTCTCCATGCTTTGGCCAGAATTGTGTGTCCTTCATTCTTGTGATCTTAGCCAGTCTGATTGGGGGTATATGGAATCTTTAAATGATTTTTATCTGTATTTCTTGAATTACTAAGGATGTTGAACAGTTTTTAAGGTGTTTCTTAGCTATTTTTATTTCTTCATTTGAGAATTCTCTGTTCATATCAGTAGCCTATCTTTTTATTGGGTTGTTTATTTTCTTGCTACTTTGTTTTTTGAGTTCTTTGTATATTCTGCATATTAATCCTCTGTTGGATGTGTAGTTAGTAAAGATTGTCTCACACTCAGTGGGTTTCTTCTTCACTTCCTTGGCTATTTCTTTTGCTGTACAGAAGCTTTTAGCTTAATGAGGTCCCACTCACTGATTGTTGACTTTAATGCCTGAGCAGCTGATGTCCATTAAAAAAGTCCTTTCCTACGCTTACATCTTGGAGTGTCCTGCTTTTGTGTTCTTTTAGAAGTTTCAGAATTTCAGATTTTATATTGAGGTCTTTGATCCTCTTGGAGTTGACTTTTGTTCAGGGAGAAAGATAAGGGTCCAATTTCATTCTTCTACAGCTGGAGATCCAGTTCTGCCAGCACCATTTGTTGAGGATGCTGGGTTTTTTTCCCCATGGTGTATTCTTGGCACCTTTGTCAAATATCAGGTGGCTGATATTGTATGCACTCATGTTCGTGTCTTCTATTCTGTTCCATTGATCTATGAGTCTATTTTTGTGCCAGTTCCATGTTGTTAATAACCACAGCTCTGTAATATAACATGAGATCTGTTATAGTGATACCCCCTGCATTGTTCTTTTTGCTCAAGATTGTTTTAGCTCTCTGGGGTCTTTGTGATTCCATATGAATTTTTGGATGAGTTTTTCTAGTTCTATGAAGAATGTTCTGGGTATTTTGATTGGCATTGCATCGGTTTTGGTAAGATGGTTATTTTAACAATACTGATTCTACCAATCCATGAGCAGGATAGATTTTTTTAAACTCCTAGTGTCTTCCTCTCTCTCTTTAAATTTTTGAAATTTTCATTGTAGAGATCTTTAATATTTTTGGTTAGGTTTATTCCTAAGTATTTTATTTTTTTTAAAGTTATTGTGAATAGGAGGATTTCCTTGTATGTTTTTTGATTGCTTATTGTTGGTATATAGACATGCTGCTGATTTTTGTAAGTTGATTTTGTAGCCTGCCACTTTACTAAAAGTAAATTAATAATTTCTAGTAATTTTCTGGTGGAATTGTTTTTGATCTATGTATAATATCATATCTTCTGCAAATAGAGATAATTTGATCTATTTTCCAATTAGTAGTCATTTAATTCCCTTCTTCTGTCTTATTGCTCTTTCAAGGATTCCAAGCACTATATTGAAAAGGTGTGGAGATAGAGAGCAACACTGTCTTTACTAAGGTTCCTGATTTTAAATATTTTTTATTATTATTATTTTTTTATATTTATTTCTGTATGTGTATGAATGTACTGCCTGCATGCAAGTCTGTGCACCCGTGTCGTGCAATGCCGCGGAGGTCAGAAGAGGGTCTCAGATTCCCCTGGAGCTGGAGTTCTCCTGGAATTGGAGTTTCAGACGGCTCTCGGCTGCCATGTGGGTGCTGGGGATCGAACCCGGGTCCTCTGTAAGAGCAGTCGGTGCTCTTAACCGCTAGGCCATCTCTCCAGCCCCAGGTTCCTGATTTTAATGGGAATGCTTCCAGTTTTTCTCCATTTAGAATGATGTTGGCTTTGGGTTTGTTATATATAGCTTTAATGATATTGAGTAATGTTCCCTCCAGATTTTTTCTTCTAAATCTTTGAACATGAATTCATGTTGGATTTTGTAGCCACATTTCCGACACCTGAATTTTAAGAGCAAATTATGATTTTGAGCTATTTTAAAAATTAGTATGTAAATGCTTTGGTCCAACATGATAATACTGTTCCCAATAATGAACCTTGCATCCAGCCTGCATGTCTGGACATCTTCACTTCTGTCTTTCTTTCACTTGGTCCTTCAGTAAATTTAGTTTTTTGACAGGAGGCCCAGCAAGGAAATACGAGACCAAAGTTAGTTCTCACCAGCATGAAACACACCCCATTGTACTGCTACATTTCTGCCATGTGGGGCTTGTGTTGCAATATTCTGACCCCCAAAGCATGTGGCAACTCTGTCAATTATAGCGCACATGACTTTTCTCTTCCTCTGGCTCCAATTCCTGACAACACCTTTCTTTCATCAGTGGACATTCTCAAATCCTGGTATCTTGAACTTCCTGCAGTATCCACTGCAATTAACACTTCACCTATGTAGCTATAGTCAATGTTCTTTCCAGATCTCATTCCCAGGAGTTGTCCTTGTCAGGATATATCCTTACCAGGATATAACACATTTTTGGAACTTTGGTACAAGAGACCATCTAAGGCTTTACTAAGGAATTTCACATCATGCAATTGATGTATGAATTAGTGTTTTTTGATTTATAACAATTAAATCAATTATTGCCTTTTAGGGGAAAGCAGAGGAATGGTTTCACTTGGTAGATAGAGGAAGAGCATTGAGGAACTTAATAAAATAGATGCTGATGCTAACCCTGCCTGCCATGAGTTAGGAAACCACAGCTGTGGTGTGATGCCCAAATTATCTCCACAAATTATTGACTGAGCCAAGTACACCCATGTCAGATAAGGCCATAAGAAATTGGATCTGACATCTATGTCACAATTTTCCAAAACATGTAACCAGCCCTCGGTATTCCCTCCCGAGAATGTGGGGGATCATAATCGTGCTACCTCACTGCATTCTGCAGCTATCAAAGAGCTACGAGAGGAACCGAGCACTTGAGTCAAATGCAACTGTGGAATCTGGGCCCTGCTTCCCACAGACGCCCTTGTTACCTTAGTAAACCAACTTTCCAGAGCTATTATAAAAAAGGAAAAGGTAATAAATACCAAAACTATGGGCTTACAATGAAAAGGGTTAAATCCCAGGCAGAGAAACCTACAAATCCCTTCCAACTTGGAAAAGACAAGGTCATTTGCAAGTATTGCAAACAGTCTGGCCTTTGGTGAAGGTATTGACCTCAGCTGAAATGAGTGCTCTCCTCCGAGGAGCAGAGGGCCTCCCGTGGAAACCTCAAAAGAAAAGGCAGGTTGGAGTAGAGCATCACTGAGAGAATCCAGGGAATTCCCCTTCTCCTTACTATCAACTTAGAAGAAATGCAAAGAATTATTAATGAAGAGAAACCAAAGGCCCTGGTCAATAGTGGTACTACTTTGTCTGTTGTGTGTGTGTGTGTGTGTGTGTGTGTGTGTGTGTGTGCGCGCGTGTGTCCCTGGGTGGGCTCGAATACTTTATCTATTTTAAATGCTACCATGTTCAACAAGTCTCCCTCAGAGTGAAAATCAAATTCAAGTCAGGTGTGGTGGCACAAAATTTCAACTTAGTACTTATATTAAGTATATGAAAATCAGTCAGACATGGTGATGCATGCCTTTAGTCCCAGCACTCGGGAGGCAGAGGCAGGTGGATCTCTGTGAGTTCAGGCGAGCCTGGTCTACATAGGGAGCTCCAGGCCAGCTGGAACTAAAAGGAGAGCCTGTCTTTAAAAGACCGGAAAAAAAAAAAAGAAAGAAAATGAAATTCAAATGCTGGAAAGTTCTAACCTGCCCATAAATGCCTCTAAGAACCATATAAAAATTGGTTATCTGTGTGTCTCTATTCATTTGTTAGGGTGTGATTTTCTAGAAATGCAAAATGCCCATATATGCATTTCCCAAAGGGAGAGATGATCCTAAACTCAGGGGACAATGAAAATCTCCAGTCCCCTATTTTCTCCGTGCCACTTATGGAGGAGTCAGAAAAGACCCCAGAGGAGGAAACTGATAGCCTCTTTTTACAAGTACCTGTGGAATTGCTGGCAAAATCCTTATTGGATATAGGAAGAAGATCTGCTGCCCCAATTTATAAAACAATAGATAAAAGGAAATCCTTGCTGAATGTAAAGCACAGCCTTTGAAGGCAGAAGCCCCAGTGAGTATCAAACCCATCATAAAAGACTGTAGACAAAGCAGGTTTATAATTCTTTGTACCAGTCCTTGTAATACTAATGTATTACCTGTAAAGAAGCCAAGTGGGTGAAGCTGGAGACTTGTGCAAGACTTCCGTGGGGCTGGAGAGATGGCTCAGAAGTTAAGAGCACCTACTGCTCTTGCAGAGGACCCGGGTTCGATTCCCAGCACCCACATGGTGGCTAAGAACCATCTTTAACTCCAGTTCCAGGGGAATCCAATGCCCTTTTCTGACCTCCACGGTATTGCACAACACAGGAGCACTAACATACATGCAGACAGTATACACTCATACACACAAAAAATAAAAAAAAGACTTCCAGCCCATAAATTCAGAGTCATCCCTCACTGTCCAGTCCTGCCTAATCACCACCCCTTATTTTCTAACATTCCTCTAAATAGATCTTTGTTTTCAGTAATTGTGCTGGATAGCTTTATTTGTCAACTTGACACACCTGGGTAGAGGGACTCTCAATTGACGAACTTCCTCCATTGGATTGGCTTGTGGCCATGTCTGTGAGATATTTTCTTGATTGAGTGATGTGAGAGGGTCCAGCCCACTGTGGGTTGAGTACAGGCCCAGGGAGAAGCCAGTAGGCACTGTCTGTGCTCCAGGTTCTTGCCCTGAGTTCCTGCCTTGGCCTTTCAATGAGGGACTGTGCTTATAAAACAAACCCTAGTTGGTTTTGGACAGTGCTTTTTATCACAGCAATTGAGGGCAAGCCAGGTGGTAAGGGGCTCCTTCACTGCCTGCTTGAAAGTTTTTCCCAGTTCCGACAATTCAGTGCTGAGAATTCTCTATTTTAGTTTCCCACTGTTAGCATCCTGAGATATTGATTTTTCCTTTCTTTATATTAAAGATTTAACCCAAGAGGCATCTGATGCTTTTCCTGCATCATTCTCTTTTCTATCATTATTTGCCTTTTCTCCTGGGTATCCTAGCTACAAAAAGCAACAGGCTGACAGTTCTTCCTCCTTTACTCCTTTATGCAAGTACTGGCAATGTCAGAGGCCAACACTGAGGAGACCAGCCTCTATTTTTTTTCTTGATCCCAAATCACTCAAAAATCAAGAAAATGCTTCTCAGACCTGGCCACAGGCCAGTCCAATGGAGGCCATTTCACAACGGAGGCTTCCTTAATACAGCTGTGTCAAGTTGACAACTAAAGCTTCCAAACTATTACTGTTATTGTTTGCTTCCCTAATACTGATACTAAAAACACTGATCAAAAACAAGTTGGAGAGAAAAGGATTTATTTTATCTTATATGTCCCAGATCATAGTATATCACTGATGGAGAGAAGACAGGAAATCTGGGAAGAAACCTGGAGCACAAACCATGGAGGTACACTGCTTACTGACGTGCTCATCTGGCCTGTGCTCATACTGTCTTCTTATGCAATATAGGACCACTACCCAGGTGGCTTTAATAGTTTGCACTGAGAAGTCAGCTGTAATTCTGATAGGTTTCCCCTTATATGTAACTTGTTGTTTTTCTTTTGTGGCTTTCAGAATTTTGTCTTTGTTTTGGGCATCTAGTGTTTTAACTGTGATATGGTGGGGAGAGTTTCTTTTCTGGTCTTATCTATTTAGTGTTCTATGTGCTTCTTGTATTTGTATGGGTTTTCTGCTTCTTCCATTCTGTTTCTGAGGTATTTTCCCATTCTTTCCTTTTGATTGGATGCCTGTTCAGTTTCTTTTTTCATTTCTTCCTGTGTTTCTTTCTTTTTTTTTTTTTTTACTATTTCCACTTCCTCTTGGAGCTTCTCAATCTTTTCTTGTAGCTCCTTGTTTCGCTCAACTGAGGACTCATGTCTCTCCAAGAATCCTCCAAACCTTCAATGCCAGATGGGGACTACTAAGATACCCAGCTTGTGGACCAAACAGTTAAGGGGATGTCAGCCTCATCAGAATATAGACTGCCATTTTTGGACTACCTGGGCTATATCACGAAGGCCAGTGTAGGGGGATTGAGACAGGATGTGTGCTTACTGGACTTCATTTAGGGGACCATGGGAGGGAAAGACCCCCATGTGGAGCAAAGTGCAGGATTAATGGTTGTTTGGGATTGCCAAGGAGGAACTTTCAAGAACTTCCTTAAAGAAAACATGACATCTTTTAGGAATAAAATATAATCTCTTTTGGGGTCATATCTACTTGGGATATATCCTTGTTATTAAGGATATATCCCAAGGATATATCCCAAATAGATATATCCCACCTCGGCCAGAGCTTGAACATTCTGTCTTTGATCTGCTATATTCAAGGCTTGTAAAATATGTTCTTGGTCCTCTGTGGTTTTCAAAATATTTCCCAGTTCACATGGCAGCTCCCACTCGCCAAGTAATCATGCTACTCCATATCACTTAGAAGCAGATGGCCAGCCAGGGATTTTCCCCACTGACTCTGTCTTCCTATTTGGCTTCACTGTAGTTCTGCATCTTAAACTCCATTGCAAAAATGATGACATTGCTGCTACACTCACAAACACTGCCCCAACAATCTACCATGCCAAGATTCCTCTGCATGTTCCTCCAGGTTTATTTTAGTTAGTGGCTTTCCCCATAAAAGACAACCTGGCATCACTTTTCCTGAGCTCTTGTTTTTGCCTAATCCTGTCTTGACAATGCCAGTTCTGTCATGGAGAATGGAGAATTTTGCACCTGGGGAGTACCCACACATGTAGTGTCCTGACCCACCTCTGCCTCAGGTTCCCCAGTTACTAGGCAAAACAATGAGCAGAATCTCCAATCTTATTTAGACTAGAGAGTTTATTAGGCTTGTATACAAGTGAATGGAGACAAATCTCCTACATGATGAACAACAATTCTCCTTTCCCAGTATGGCTACTCAGAGACCTGGCATGAATTTTGTGCCCTCTGCCCATGATGACAAAGTGGCAAGAGCCCCCAAGCCCTATGTGGTTAGCTTTTTGTATGCCCTTGGCCCCAACATGGTGCCAGCAATGTCCCAGAGTTCTGTGCACATTCTCCTGAGCTTTGGGGAAATGCCAGCATTGGAGGAACCTCACTGTTGGCTTGGCTTTGCCTTTAGCTCCTCTAAGTGAAACAGACTCCATTGTTTGATGATAAATCCATTTCAAAGAAGATATTTTTTATCCCATACAGAGTAATGTATGGCCATCATTTTCATCTGGGAAACTTGCCACCTGAACAATAAGCCCCACTCAGTGATTTACCTTCCCTAACTCTAAGAGATCTTCTCCAGGACCATGCTGACCATGTTCTTCCTTGGCCCTCCACTGATCCTCTCACTCAAACTATTTTGCTGGATATTGGATCTTTCTAAAGGTCTCTTCCCCATGGGCTCTCAATGCTTACTGGACAGGCCCATGCTTGATTATTCTCACCACTAACACAGCAGGTAAGTTACAAGTATTTGAGACCTGGATTCACCTGTCATGGTTAAAGCGAGCCCCAGACCCTGAATAAGCTCCAGAGTCCAACCTGGATTCCTTGCCAGAATCCCTGCTTGATAAGTACTTCTGTTGACCAAGTGGCCTATAAAATTAAAGCTTTCTGTCCTACCTACCATTACTGAGGACAAACCTCTATAACATTCTAAAATGTAGTCTGTACATCCAATTGCTTGTGCTTTGTTAGTATGACTAAAAAGGTATCATTGAATAAGCTGTCAACCCATAAAGGGAAACAACCTGAACAGACTAGAGTCCAAAATGACAACTCCAGAGAAAGTAGGCTGTTTTCTTCTCACCCACTTGTGCCCCTTTCCCAAAGCCCAGGGAACAAATTGCGGAAGAGGAGACATGGTAGAATGTAAGGGCTGCAGAGAGATTGGGGTGAATCATGAGACTACAGCAATATAATCTGGAATCCTAATTGATCAACATGCCTGTGCATACAACCTTCTCCAACTGGACTATGGGAACCTTGGGTTGTTCAAAATTTGGACATAGATACTTACAAAATGTACCAGTTACCTGATTGTATGGCTAACTGAGTAACATCAATGTTATCTGAAAACAACTGTGTTATTATATTGTAGAATCCCTTAAAAATAAACAAATAAAACAATAAATAAATAAATAAAAATAAAAGCCATGTATCATGTCTTTGAAGGATGGCAAAAGCAGTGGAAGACACAGGGTAGCTGCATTTGCCAGTAAGAGAGGCAAAACAACTGTGCTTTTTTATTTTACTTTTTGTCTTTTTACTAAGATCTCACGTTTTTATATCTGAAGTACAATTTCTCAGGCCTTACTATTTATTTATTTATTTATTTATTTATTTATTATTTCTGGTTATACTGTCCTTTTTGATGTTTAAGGCCACACAGTTAGCCCAGATTAACCAAGGTTTTTGTTTTCTCAAGGTCAGTTGAGGACCTGATCCTCAAGGGTCACTCGGATTTGGGGTGGGCGGAGGGAGCCCCTGGCTCCTTTTGGCTTTTCATTAATCAGTTCCATCCACTCAAGGACAAAGTCAGGTCTTGCTAGACCAGGCTTCCCTTTTTGAAGCATGAGCAGACTTTCCACTTTATAGACTGGACACTGGCTGAAGTCCCATTAGTGGATCTCTAAGACCTCCCTGCACAGGAAGCCTGGTGACTCACATTTGCAGGACATTTCAAGAGATGCCCCCATGCATACCTTCTAACATAGTTGACCTCTGAGTGCAAGGAAGAAAGTTATACATTAAGACCCTTGGCCAAATTGGTATGGACATTAAGTATGGCCGTTAAGCATCCAGAAAGTTACACCAGCCTGATAGTTTTTTGTTTGTCTTTTTGAGACAGGGTCTCCCTATATTCCCAGCCAGCCTGGAAATAGCCTGATACTTTTAACTACTGTGTAAAAAGGCCTGGACAAAAGCTCAAGCAGCCTTGTATAAGAAATACTAAGAAGCACTCCAATAAAATAAATATGTGGTTAGATATAATGTCATGACAAAGTAGTTTTTCCCTCATTCTTCTGATCAAATATGCATACATACCCTCCACCCATATACCAAAAATTCCTACCTCTGAAAATAAAAGGTAGCTTACTTCTGGAACCCATTAAAGGATTCACAATATAAGAACACAATTGTTTCCAGATCACGAGGAGTATAACATTAATGTTGCTCAGTTTGGCTTACAACTAGGTAATTGGTGCTAGCATCCACAGATGAGGGATACCATTTGTCATACCTTTTTCTGGGTCTGTGTTACTTCAGTTAACATGATATCTTCTAGTTCCATCCATTTACCTGCNTATATGTATATATACTTTAACAATACAAGTTGGAGAGAACAACAACAAAAGAACTGAAAGAAAACTCTGGAAAGACTCAGAAAAAGATACAGGACATGTATGACAGAGTGCAGGGAATCAGGTGGGGTGGGGGGCATGGAATGGGAAGCAATTCTATATTTGATTGAGAAATGATGTATGATTTATGGAAAAAGTTTAATAATAATAAAAAATGATATCCATGCAGAACTTTTTCTTTGGTCTTCTGATTCAGGGTCTCCATTTAGTCCCACTATGTAGACCAGGCTGGCCTTGAATTCAGAGATCCACCTGCCTCTGCCTCCTGAGTGCTGGGATTAAAGGCATTTACCACTACACTTTTGTACCTCTTCAGGATGAGCCTCTGATATGTACCTTAGTTTTAGTGCCCAGTCTGGCTTGTCTAACTGTGCCACCTGAATCAGCATGCAAAAACTAGACATGTACTTGTGATTTGTCCATGATCAAAAAGATTTCAGCATCAAAAAAGGCAGAAGACTGGGGAGGCTGTACCACATGGGGGTTGCTGGTACCACCATACTTCTAGCAGATATGGCATCTCTCCCCAGATATTAAGAACACAGCCTGGCCAGTGTCAGGTCACAATCACACTCCAAAATGACAGGGTGAGGGCTATGCATATCTTTCCTGGAAACTTGATTCCAATGGAAAAAGAAAGCTCAGAATCTTCAGGTCCCTTGAAGACACACTATCCACTCCTAACAATGCTTTTGTAGTGGAGAACATCAGACAGTCAGCACCAGTTTAGAATGAGAGGCCTTTCCTTTACTTCTTCACCTTGGATGACTGTGAGTCTCTGGGACTCCTTCACACCTATGAGAATACCAATGGTAACCTCAATGCAACATCTTGTATCCTCTGTGCTTCCCTACAATAATCCCTGTAGAGGAAATTCCTCCTTCCTTTGTTTTTCTTTTTGAGACTAGGTCTCCCTGCAGTCCCAGCTGGCTGAACTCACTCTATAGACCAGACTGGCCTCAAACTCACAGAGATCTGCCTGCCTCTGTCTCCTGAGTACTGTTATTAAAGTCATGCACCACCATGCCTAGCTTTTCTCCTTTAATATAACTCTAGACTCTAAAATCGGTAACTCTGAGAGTATGTCCTCTGCTCCAGCCACATCAGTACCCCCATACTTTCAAGGACTACCAGGAGATTGTTTCTATAACACACACTCTTCTCCTTGAGCACATTCATCTACTCATGGTAATATCTGCATTACAAATTTCCTTAAAGCACCAAAAGGAGTCCTCTTCTGGTGCAGTTTCAAGTCTGTCAGTACCTAAATTATTAAATCACTCTTCGTTCTGCTTCCCCACCCTCATGGCTCCTCATCTTAACCTACATAATAAAGAACAATTTCTCACCCTTCTCCTCATCATAAATAGGATATGGCAAGCTGTGCTCCTACCAGAAATGGTTGCTAGCAATCTCATTGGCAGTGGCAGGTATGGAGGCAGGGGACTGGGATATAGTACGCATTTGTCTCAACAGGTCTCTATGCAGCTACAGGACACTCTTTGTGAGTCACCTTCAAAAATACAAATAAGAAGAATGGCAGTACATGTGAACTGGGCTGCCACAGGGAATCACGGAAAGTTCTGCATTTTTTCTCAGATTCTTAAATAGGATTTGCAAGATGTGCAATATTTGTATCAATCTACTTGAATTCAATACGGGGAGCTCTTACTCTTGGGTTCTCTTGCATACGATGTCTGCCTTAAGGACACCGTCTTCTATTATAGTTATTGGCTAAGAAGGGCAAGAAAGAATCAAATGACAACTTTGTCAGCATTGTAAGTTAAAAACCCGGGTTATATAGTGACTCTTGCAAGATTGCTCATAAATCCTGACCATGCTTCTACTATTATGAATTTTCTTACCCCCAAAACAAATAAACAATAAAAAGTAAACAACTTCTGGGTGTGGTAGCACACACCTGTAATCCCAGAACTCGGGAGGCAGAGGCAGGTTGATCTCTGTGAGTTCAAGGCCAGCCTGGTCTACATAGCGAGTTCCAGGACAGCTGGGGCTACATGGAGACCCCGTCTCAAAACAAACAACAAACAAACAAAGAAAAAAAAAACAAAAAAACAACTGAGATTATTCTTAGGACTGACTGGTTATTGTTGAAACTGGAGTCCAACCTATTCATTAATTGCCCAACTACTATATAAGAAACTGAAACAGGCCAAACAGATATTGTACAACCAGTTCTGAAAGAAAAAGACAGCAGGTAACCAAAGTTCATAATTTCAACTTCCACATTAATTTTTGATGGGTCCAAATTAGAAGCCTATAATACCCTAAATGCACAGTTGCTTCTTCTGGATTACATACATAATTTAACTCATTTGGCATCTGAAAAACATCTCTTTGTGTGGACAATATTTTTGGAAACCCTACCCAACAATAGCTCACAAGGTCAAGACATCCTATCTTGGCCCAATAACAGCCCTAGTAAGCTTCTTCATGGGACACAAGGACAATTCCCTCTACAGGATGTCCCATTTAAACCTGTAAGATAGCATTTATCCAAATGCCTCCAATACAAGGATATAAATATTCTTTAGTGCTAATGTGCATAGAAAGGAACTTCATTAAGAGAGATAGTTAACCTAAGGGAAGTTTCCTGCAGAAGAGAGGATGTGGCAAGTTGGCTCAGGGAAGACATCAGAGGAATTCCCCAACAAAAGAAAAATGGCTGACTTTATTTACCCTTTCAGTGGGAGCAGGAAGTTCCACACCAGGTGATTTAGTCCGGAACAGCCTATATGAGGAGGAGAATGGAGGAGCCTGGTACTCAGGAGCAACACTGCTGTATCCTCTGGGAGGCATAGAGGAAAGCCACATAGTCAAATTAAGAGTCCTCTAATTAGAAAATAGCTTGTAGGGGACAGTGGGCTCAGGCCCCAAAGAACTGTTGATACTGAGTAGAGGTAGAACAGGGTCTATGAAGTCTAAAACAACAAATTACATCATTTAAGGGGCAAAGCCAGTAATCATAGTTTCATCATAACAGAGGCAAGTCCCATAGTTACATCATTATAGTGTCAGGTAAGTTGACAAGGAAGTTTTCAGTTAACAAAAATATTCTAAGCTTCAGTTAAGGAAAGAATTGTCAGGGCTGGAGAGAGTGCTCGTCTGTCAAGGGCACTGGCTGTTCTTACCCAAGACCTGGGTTTGAATCTCAGCAGATCATCTTACTGTTCCAGGGAATCTGATGTCCTCTTCTGAACTCTACAGGCATTGTATGACGCAGCTGCACCTATTTACATGCAGGCAATACCCTCATACACGCAAAATAAAAATATATGAAAACTTTAAAAAGAGAGCAATGAGTTTCTCAGAATTGCAGAAACAATGCTTCTCTTGAGCTGCACCTGTTGTTCTGCCCCATTGAATGTAAATTTCCCAGTATCGTAGAAACAATGTGCTCCCTGAAACTGCTGCAGGTTCCGCCTTCATGGGACCTGCATGGCTGGGGTAATCAGGGGAGAGGTAAAGGGGAGGAAGCTGTGTGAACAACAGGAGTCAGTTTGGCTATTTCAGCATAAATTAAAAATTGTGAAATCACAGCACAGACAGTTTCTTAACCGTGTTCAGCAAAAAATCAGGAGTGGAGTCATGGGCCACAGTGGCCTGGTCTCTTCAGGCTGTCAGGGGAGAACGACCAACTTCTAGAAGAGCAGGCTGGGTTCTAAAGCAATCCTAGATGTGAAAACATAGATTCCTGGTGGACAGCAGACACAAGACTCAACACTAATGTCACCTATGGTGGGCTAGATGCTTTTCTACATCTGAGGCAAGAGGACAATGACATTGAATTGTACTTGACTGAGCAACCCCATGCCAGGGAAGAAAGGGAAGTGTATAGTGAATTGCTCAAGACAGCAGTAGCTGCTCTGCCAGGCCAGGAGCAAGTTCTGCTTGGATGCCAATCTGCTGGAGTTGGGCAGAGTCTGTGTTGGAGAGGCAGCCAACGCTAGAAAGAGGGGTGATTCTCCAATTTAGGTTCTCCTATCACTTAGTTCTCAGGAGTGGCCCTGACTAATCAGGGCTTCAGGCATTGCTGCCCAATCAGGAGTGCGGACAGGAGGCGGGAGGCGGGCTCTATCTGCTGCCATGTTGCGGGTTCTGAGCCGCAGGTTTGGCTCCGTGCTTGAAGGAGTTTCCTTTAGCGCTGCTGCTGTGGGAGCAGAAGAGAGCACGGGAACCCGGACGCCGGGCCACGGTGAGCGGGGGGCCGGCTGTCCCCAGACCGGAGCTGTGGCAGCCGGAGCCGCCGGAGCGGGCTGGGCTGGGTCCTCCCCGGGCTGGGTCCTCCCCAGGGACCGGTTCCCGGCGGGGCCGCCTGTGGCATTTCCTGCTGCGGCCGCTTCTAGGCGAGACACTGTGCAGGAGTCTCCGCCTGCGCGGGCTGCTTCAGTGTCCGTGACTGTCCAGAGCTCCAGATAGCGCTTTTGGTGCAGCGTGGACAAGTGTTAGGGCGAAAGGAACCGCACATTCAAAAAGTTATTAGATTTTGAGGAGCAGAGAAAGAAAAAAGTTTAGATGAAATATCCAAACCGGATCTTTCAACAGACTGAAGGGCATTTATTTAGCGAGGTGTCACAAAGATTGTTGTAGAATTTTAGATGGCTGGAAATAAAGAGAGCGTACAGAGCCGTGGAGTCTGAAGTAAAGTGTCCTAGGGCTCTTCTTAGAGCTTCTTGAGCTAAACAGAGAATATGTTTTAGCTTCGCGTGGTTAGCTGATAACAGCCGAGCAGGGACCGCACAGAAGCATCTTGGGAGGAGGCCTGAGTCGCCTGGCTTTAGACAAAATCAAGGTGAGAACACTGGAAAGGAAAGGAACAGAGCTTGCTGCTGCCTAGGACATCGACAAGCTGTCTAGGAAAGAGCAAGGAGCAGGTAGGGAAAAGACAGCAGCCGGTCTGGGCAGTTTCCATCATGGCTATGACCCCCTGCCTGAGTAAAAGGTGCAGATATGAAGCCCCCCCCCCTGAGTAAAAGGTGCAGATATGAAGCCCCCCCCCCTGAGTAAAAGGTGCAGATATGAAGCCCCTCCCTGAGTAAAAGGTGCAGATATGGTCCTTGGAAATTTGACAGCTCTCTTAATATTCTTGCATCTAATTTTGTTTTTTTTTTGGAGTCACCTTTGACAGCCATGTTAGGGACAAAGGTCAGCAGCTCTCATAGGAAGAGGTTTATTTAGATACTAGACTCCTCCAGCACCTGGACAGGACACTGGATGATCCAGGCTCAGCTAAGCCGCAGACCCAGCAGCTAGACTTTCACATACCACAGGGGACAGCTGGTTAGCACTGGTGAGCGTCTCACTGGCTGTTGTGCTCTGATGGGTTTTCCTCTTGCATCTAATTTAACATTGAACTCAGGGTACAAGACTTTTTGAAAATAAGACTTTGACTTGCCAGGAAGGGACCATTCCCTGGGGCTGGGGAAAGGGAGGAGAAATGTGGACCAGGACTGCCACGTCTGCACAGTAGAGGAAGCCTCTTGCAGATGCCCCTCGGATCTGTGCATCCTACACTGTGCAGTGTCCTTACTTTCCGAGTTTGCTTTGTCTCCCGCTGAAGTAAACCTTGACTGCTGCTTCCCTGGACGGAGTTAAACAGCAGTTCGATTGAGGCATGGTTGCCTACTCTGTTAATCTCAGCATTTAGGAGAGAGAGGCCAGGTGGGATCTTGATGAGATTCAAGGAAAGCTTGATTCTACATCTAAGTTCCCGTCCAGTGGGGCCACACAGGGGGGATACCTGTGTCAAACAACACTAAAAAAGAAGCAGTCGTGCTGTGACTTGACAGCTTATTTTGTCACGGTAAGTTATGTAGAAGAAAAGCAGGTAATGCGAATTTTAAATGTCTTGTATTCCCTTTTGTTCTTGGGACTGCTCATGGAACTATTCTGTGAATGTCCTTTTAAGATTGCTGTGTAGTCTTATCTTGAAGAGACACCTCTGGCCTCCCCCAGCACCCCTTTCATGCTGGTACCAGTCTCTCCGTCTTCTCTCCCTCTATATTCCATATGTAATATATATCCAATATATAATATTATATATAATAGTATATCCATCCATCTCTTCATCTCTTCTTCGTGATCTCATTTATAATCTTACCCTAAAATGAACATTTCTCCAGGTAGTGTTTTCTTTTTTTTTTTTTTTTTTAAGATTATTCTTTATTTATTTTATTTATTTTATTTTATTGTTTTGGACCTTGTTGACACAAGGGTCTCCCTGTAGCCCCAGCTGTCCTGGAACTCACATTGTAGACCAGGCTGGCCTTGAACTCACAAAGATCCGCCTGCCTCTGCCTCCCAAGTGCTAGGATTAAAGGCGTGTGCCACCACGCCTGGCTCAGCGCTTCTAAGTCCTACAGCAGGAGGATGAACTTGATCATTAAGTGACTTGTGGGTCCCTGAGTTATGTTACACTTCTATGGCTAACTCGGCTGATGAGGTAGGATAAGCATAAGATGCCAACCTGTGTCCACCCTCTCCTGTGCCCTCATGCACCTGATGCCCACTGTACTGTGGGGATGGTGTCAGGTGAGCAGAGCTTTTGGCTGAGATCTTATAAAGGACTTGCTGATTATTAAGGGAAACTTGGATGTTGGGTGTGATGAAGGCTGAGGGGCATGTGTAGGTCAACCTAGCTTATGGAAAGAGGAGTTATTGACCCACTGGAAGCGGGGACCTGGGAAGTTCTGGCATATGCCCACTTTTAGGCAAAAAAAGGAGTTATCGCTAAAAAGGAGTGACTTAAGATAGGAAAGAAATGGGGGAACCACAACTGCCACAAAGAAGGGTTCACACTCTGTGCCGAACTGTTGTGGGACCAAGGCTTTCATTTTCTCACGTCTAGTTGAACATTTTGTGGTCTGTTAGGACTCTGTCATTTGGTGGAGTGACAGGGAATTTGAAGGGCTTTCTGAGAAAGGTCTATTCTTTCCAGGGCATTAGTTCAGCCTAGAGAGATTCTCAGAATTGACTGAATTGAGATTGTGTGTTTGTGCATGTGTACGTGCTCATGTTAATGCACGTATGTGTGTGTGAAGGTATCCACATGTTTTTGGAGGCCTGAGATTGGCATTGAATGACTTCATGTTACTCTCCTGGTTATTATTATTTTTTTTAATTTAAAAATTTTATTTATTACTGTTATATATGCCTGTGTATATCATGTGTATGGAGTGACTTGTTATGACACATGTGTGGAGGCCTGAGGACAACTTTGTGGCCCAGTTCTCTCCTCTTACCTTTGTGTTGGTTATGTGTATTATACTGAATGTGCCAATTTTATAGACAAGTGCTTTTACCCACTGAGCCGTCTTGATGCCCCACTCTACCTTCTTTATTGAAAGAAGCTCTCTTACTAAACAGGAAGTTTACCATTTCCCTCAGACTCAAAACCCAGCATGTTCTAGGTGTCCCGTTTTCTCTACCTCCTCACAACTGGGAATCTAGGCATGTGTGCTGTGAACAGTTTTTTACATATTCCGATGAATCCAGTTTCTTCTCCGTGTGCTTATATGATAAGCACTTTACAAACGATCTGTTTCCTTGGCCTCAAATTGGAGGTTTTATTTAGCATTTTATTTTGTGTGCTGAAAGTAAACTAACTGTGATCTATTTATTTTATCTAGGAATTAGGTTGATAAGAGGTTAAGATTTTTTTTTTTACTAACATCAGTGTGAAAGTGCCTGATTGAATGGTCCCCATGAGAACAGCCATTTCCTGTTGACCTGAAGCTTTAATACAGCAGAAGCCTTGTTTATGTGGCCAGCATCTGATCAAACTGTTTTTAACTGAAAATTGAGGAGCTGCAAAAAAGCTGAATTTTTGTTTACATTTGTACATGAATATTTTGGATGGATCATAAACACAGAAAGACAGGTGTCCATGGAAATGGTTCTGGGGGAAGACTGTTAATTGAGTCCATTAAAAATTACTTATTTTTATGTTCTGTGTGTGCATTTTTGTTCTGCATCAATGTAAGTGCACCATGTGCATATACAATACCCCTGGAGGCCCCTCCAGGAACGAGCTACAGATGATTGTTAACCACCATGCGTATACTGGGAACTGCTCCTCGGTCCTTGCAAAGAGCACCACATACCATCTCTCCAGGCTTAGAGTCATGGAATACCTGGTAGTCACATCTGCAATCCTCCATGAGGGTTCCTTTGTGGTCTTGAGTAGATCACAGATTCTTGAAGAAGGTGGTAAGATTCTGCTTCAGGCAGGATAAGGAATAACAAGATGTTGAAAAGTTAAAATTGATACCGTAATGGGATTTTAATATGGCAGGTAAGGCATGTCACAGAAGTAACCAGGTAAGTTAAGATGCCCAGACACAGTCTGCAGTCCAGGGATATTGTCAGCAATGTCCTGAGAGCACTTTGGCAGGTTTGCAACCAGAGCAAAGATGTGGATTGCAAGTTTTAGGGAAGATCAATCTTGGTCCCAGAATAATTTGAGGGCTCCCTGGAGCGTCTCAATCAGGATGAAGTCTCTGAAGTGGGTGTCAGTGCCATGTAGGACATGGAGTAGATAAAAGATCATATAAAATTTAAATTCGTTTGGTAGATCCCAGAAAGGTGGAGGGGGTTGAATATTCATTAAGGTTTGGAGATTTTTGTTGTTGTTGTTGTTGTTGTTGTTGAGACAGGGTCTCCCTTTAGTCCCAGCTGGCCTGGAGCTCACTCTGTAGACCAGGCTGTCCTTGAACTCACAGAGATCTGCCTGCCTCTGTCTCCTGAGTGCTGGGATTACAGGCGTGCACCACCACATCCAGCTAAGGTTTGGAGAGTTTTGAGGGTGGATTTAACCAGATTCTCATCAGAGAGTAGATAGAGATCTACTTCTTGAGAAAGATGAACCCTGGGGTAACGGGTTGGGGTGGTGATCAAGGAAAAAGGCAAATTTGCTGTGATACAGTCAGTGGTTTGACTGAAAGAGAAAAAAATGAAACCATGAAAAAAGAAAAAAATAGAAACAGCTTTAGGGAAGTAAGAAACAGCTTTCTCTGGAAAGGGAGGTGTCAGGGAGTTGGAGTTCACCAAGCTGGTCAGTGTTTTACATGGAGGTGTCTCGGAGCTGGAGTCCAAGCAGGTCTAGGGACTTACATGGAGGTGTCCCGGAGCTGGAGTCCACCAAGCAGGTCAGGGTCTTACATGGACGTGTCCCGGAGCTGGAGTCCACCAAGCAGGTCTAGGGTCTTACATGGAGGTGTCCCGGAGCTGGAGTCCACCAAGCAGGTCAGGGTCTGACATGGAGGTGTCCCAGAGCTGGAATCCACCAAGCAGGTCAGGGTCTTACATGGAGGTATCCCGGAGCTGGAGTCCACCAAGCAGGTCAGGGTCTTACACAGAGGTGTCCTGGAGCTGGAGTCCACCAAGCAGGTCTAGGGTCTTACATGGAGGTGTACCGGAGCTGGAGTCCACCAAGCAGGTCTAGGGTCTTACATGGAGGTGTCCCGGAGCTGGAGTCCACCAAGCAGGTCAGGGTCTTACATGGACATGTCCTGGAGCTGGAGTCCACCAAGAAGGTCAGGATCTTACATGGACGTGTCCCAGAGCTGGAGTCCACCAAGCAGTTCTAGGGTCTGACATGGAGGTGTCCCGGAGCTGGAGTCCACCAAGCAGGTCTAGGGACTGACATGGAGGTGTCCCGGAGCTGGAGTTCACCAAGCAGGTCAAGGGACTGACATGGAGGTGTCCCGGAGCTGGAATCCACCAAGCAGGTCGGAGTCTTACATGGAGGTGTCCAGGAGCTAGAGTCCACCAAGCAGGTCTAGGGTCTGACATGGAGGTGTGCAAGAGCTGGAGTCCAACAAGCAGGTCTATGGTCTTACAGTGAGGTGTCCCGGAGCTGGAGTCCACCAAGCAGGTCTAGAGTCTTACAAGGAGGTGTCCCGGAGCTGGAGTCCACCAAGCAGGTATAGGGTCTGATATGGATATGTCCCAGAGCTGGAGTCCACCAAGCAGGTCAGGGTCTGATATGGAGGTGTCCCAGAGCTGGAATCCACCAAGCAGGTCAGGGTCTTACATGGAGGTGTCCCGGAGCCGGAGTCCATCAAGCAGGTGTAGGGTCTGACATGGAGGTGTCCCGGAGCTGGAGTCCACCAAGCAGGTCTAGGGTCTGACATGGAGGTGTCCCGGAACGGGAGTTCACCAAGCAAGTCAGGGTCTTTCAAGGACGTGTCCCGGAGCTGGAGTCAACCAAGCAGGTCTAGGGTCTGACATGGAGGTATCCCGGAGCTGGAGTCCACGAAGGAGGTCAGGGTCTTACATGGACGTGTCCTGTAGCAGGAGTCCACCAAGCAGGTCAGGGTCTTACATGGACGTGTCCTGGAGCTGGAGTCCACCAAGCAGTTCAGGGTCTGACATGGAGGTGTCCCGGAGCTGGAGTCCACCAAGCAGGTCTAGGGTATGACATGGACGTGTCCCGGAGCTGGAGTCCACCAAGCAGGTCAGGGTCTTACATGGACGTGTCCTGGAGCTGGAGTCCACCAAGTAGGACGAGAGTCTGACATGGAGGTGTCCCGGAGCTGGAGTACACCAAGCAGGTCAGTGTTTACATGGAGGTGTCCTGGAGCTGCAGTCCACCAAGCAGGTGAGGGTCTTACATGGAGGTGTCCCAGAGCTGGAGTCCACCAAGCAAGTCAGGGACTTAAATGGAGGTGTCCTGGAGCTAGAGTCCACCAAGCAGTTCAGGGTCTTAAATGGAGGTGTCCTGGAGCTAGAGTCCACCAAGCAGTTCAGGGTCTTACATGGACGTGTCCAGGATCTGGAGTCCACCAAGCAGGTCTAGGGACTTACATGGAGGTGTCCCGGAGCTGGAATCCACCAAGCAGGTCAGGGTCTTACATGGACATGTCACGGAACTATAGTAAACCAAGCAAGTCTAGGGTCTTACATGGAGGTGTCCCGGAGCTGGAGTATACCAAGCAGGTATAGGGTCATACATGGAGGTTTCCCAGAGCTGGAGTCAACCAAGCAGATCAGGGTCTGACATGGAGGTGTCCCAGAGCTGGTGTCCACCAAGCAGGTCAGGGACTTACATGGACGTGTCCCGGACCTGGAGTCCACTAAGCAGGTCTAGGGTCTGACATGGAGGTGTCCCGGAGCTGGAGTCCACCAAGCAGGTCTAGGGTCTGACATGGACGTGTCCCAGAGCTGGAGTCCACCAAGCAGGTCTACGGTCTGACATGGATGTGTCCCGGAGCTGGATTCCACCAAGCAGGTCGAGGGTCTGACATGGAGGTGAACCGGAGCTGGAGTCCTCCAAGTAGGTCAGGGTCTTACATGGAGTTATCCCGGGGCTGGAGTGCACCAAGCAGATTAGGGTCTTACACGGAGGTGTCCCGAGGCTGTAGCCCACCAAGCAGGTCTAGGGTCTTACATGGATGTGTCCTGGAGATGGGGTCCACCAAGCAGCTCTAGGGACTGACATGGAGGTGTCCCGGAGCTGGAGTCCACCAAGCAGGTCAGGGTCTGACATGGAGGTGTCCCAGAGATGGTGTCCACCAAGCAGTTCTAGGGTCTGAGATGGAAGAGTCCCGGAGCAGGAGTCCACCAAGCAGGTCAGAGACTTACCTGGACGTGTCCCAGAGCTGGAGTCCACCAAGCAGGTCTAGGGTCTGACATGGACATATCCCGGAGCTGGAGTCCACCAAGCAGGTCTAGGGTCTGATCTATACATGTTCAGGAGCGGGAGTCCAACAAGCAAGTCTAGGGTCTGACATGGAGGTGTCCCGGAGATAGAGTCCACCAAGCAGGTCAGGGTCTTACATGGACGTGTCCCGGAGCTGGAGTCCAACAAGCAGGTTAGGGTCTGACATATAGGTGTCCTGGAGCTGGAGTCCACCAAGCAGGTCTAGGGTCTTACATGGAGGTGTGCCGGAGCTGGAGTCCACCAAGCAGGTCTAGGGTCTGACATGTAGGTGTCCCGGAGCTGGCGTCCACCAAGCAGGTCTAGGGTATGACATGGACGTGTCCCGGAGCTGGAGTCCACCAAGCAGGTCAGGGTCTTACATGGAGGTGTCCCGGAGCTGGAGTCCACCAAGCAGGTCAGGGTTTTACATGGACGTGTCCCAGAGCTGGAGTCAACCAAACAGGTCTAGGGACTTACATGGAGGTGTCCCGGAGCTGGAGTACACCAAGCAGGTCAGGGTCTTACATGGATATTTCCCGGAGATGGAGTCCCCCAAGCAGGTCTAGGGTCTGACATGGATTTGTCCCAGAGCTGGAATACACCAAGCAGGTCAGGATCTTACACGGAGGTATCCCAGAGCTGGAGTCCACCAAGCAGGTCAGGGTCTTACACAGAGGTGTACCGGAGCTGGAGTCCACCAAGCAGGTCTAGGGTCTTACATGGAGGTGTACCGGAGCTGGAGTCCACCAAGCAGGTCTAGGGTCTGATATGGAGGTGTCCCAGAGCTGGAGTCCACCAAGCAGATCAGGGTCTTACATGGACGTGTCCCAGAGCTGGAGTCCACCAAGCAGGTCAGGGTCTTACATGGACGTGACACAGAGCTGGAGTCCACCAAGCAGTTCTATGGTCTGACATGGACGTGTCCCACAGCTGGAGTCCACCAAGCAGGACTAGGGACTACTTACATGGAGGTGTCCCGGAGCTGGAGCCCACCAAGCAAGTCAGGGCCTTACATTGATATGTCCCGGAGCTGGAGACCACCAAGCAGGTCTAGGTTCTTACATGGAGGTGTCTCAGAGCTGGAGTCCACCAAGCACGTCTAGGGTCTTACATGGAGGTGTCCCGAAGCTGGAGTCCACCAAGCAGGTCAGGGTATTACATGGACGTGTCCGAGAGCTGGAGTGCACCAAGCAGGTCAGGGTCTGACATGGACGTGTCCCAGAGCTGGAGTCCACCAAGCAGGTCTAGGGTCTTACATGGAGGTGTCCCGGAGCTGGAGTCCACCAAGCAGGTCAGGGTCTTACATGGACGTGTCCCGGAGCTGGAGTCCACCAAGCAGGTCTAGGGCCTTACATGGAGGTGTCCCAGAGCTGGAGTCCACCAAGCAGGTCAGGGTCTGACATGGAGGTGTCCTGGAGCTGGAATCCACCAAGCAGGTCAGGGCCTTACACGGAGGTATCCCGGAGCTGGAGTCCACCAAGCAGGTCAGGGTCTTACACAGAGGTGTCCTGGAGCTGGAGTCCACCAAGCAGGTCTAGCTTCGGGACACCTCCATGTAAGACCCTAGACGTGCTTGGTGGACTCCAGCTCTGAGACACCTCCATGTAAGCCCCTAGACCTGCTTGGTGGTCTCCAGCTCCGGGACATGTCAACGTAAAGCCCTGACCTGCTTACACGGAGGTGTCCTGGAGCTGGAGTCCACCAAGAAGGTCTAGGGATTTATATGGAGGTGTCACGGAGCTGGACTCAACCAAGCAGGTCTAGGGTCTGACATGGAGGTGTCCCGGAGCTGGAGTCCACCAAGCAGGTTAGGGTCTTACTTGGACATGTCCCGGAGCTGGAGTCCACCAAGCAGGTCTAGGGTCTGACATGGAGGTGTCCCGAAGCTGGAGTCAACCAGGAAGGACAGTCTTACATGGAGGTGTCCTGGACCTGGAGTCCACCAAGCAGGTCTAGGGTCTGACATGGAGGTGTCCCAGAGCTGGAGTGCACCAAGCAGGTCTAGGTTCTGACATGGACATGTCCCAGAGCTGGAGTCCACCAAGCAGGTCAGGGTCTTACACGGAGGTGTCCCGGATCTGGAGTCCACCAAGCAGTTCTAGGGTCTGACATGGACCTGTCCCGGAGCTGGAGTCCACCAAGCATGTCTAGGGTCTGACCTGGACATTTTCCAGAGCTGGAGTCCACCAAGCAGGTCTACGGTCTGACATGGAGGTGTCACGGAGCTGGAGTCCACCAAGCAGGTCAGGGACTTACATGGACCTGTCCCAGAGCTGGAGCCCACCAAGCAGGTCTAGGGTCTGACATGTAGGTGTCCTGGAGCTGGAGACCACCAAGCAGGTCTATGGTCTTACATGTAGGTGTCCCAGAGCTCGAGTACACCAAGCAGGTCTAGAGTCTCACATGGAGGTGTCCCGGAGCTGGAGTCCATCAAGCAGGTCAGGGTCTTACATGGACATGTCCCGGAGCTGGAGTCCACCAAGCAGGTCTAGGGACTTACATGGAGGTGTCATGGAGCTGGAGTCTACCAAGCAGGTCTAGGGTCTTACAGGGAGGTGTCCCGGAGCTGGAATACACCAAGCAGGTCAGGGTATTACATGGACGTGTCCCAGAGCTGGAGTCCACCAAGCAGGTCAGGGTCTTACATGGAGGTTTCCCGAAGCTGGAGTCCACCAAGAACGTCTAGGGTCTGACATGGAATGTCCTAGAGATAGTGTCCACCAAGCATGTCAGGGTTTTACAAGGAGGTGTCCGGAGCTGGAGTCCACCAAGCAGGTCTGGGTTTTACACGGAGGTATACCTTTAGCTGGATTCCACACAGCAGGTCAGGGTCTTACACGGAGGTGTCCCGGAGCTGGAGTCCACCAAGCAGGTCTAGGGTCTTACATGGAGGTGTCCCGGAGCTGGAGTCCACCAAGCACGTCAGGGTCTTACATGGAGGTGTCCTGGAGCTGGAGTCCACCAAGCAGGTCAGGGTCGGACATGGAGGTGTCCCGGACCTGGCATCCACCAAGCAGGTCTAGGGTATGACATGGACGTGTCCCAGAGCTGGAGTCCACCAAGCATGTCAGGGTCTTACATGGAGGTGTCCTGGAGCTGGAGTCCATCAAGCAGGTCAGGGTCTTACATGGACGTGTCCTGGAGCTAGAGTCCACCAAGCAGGTCAGGGTCTGACATGGAGGTGTCCCGGAACGGGAGTCCTCCAAGCAGGTCGAGAGTCTGAAATGGAGGTGCCACGGAGCTGGAGTCCACCAAGCAGAACAGGCACTTACACGGAGGTTTCCCGGAGCTGGAGTCCACCAAGCAGGTCAGGGTCTTACATGGCGGTGTCCCGGAGCTGGAGTCCACCAAGCAGGTCAGGGTCTTACATGGAGGTGTCCTGGAGCTAGAGTCCACCAAGCAGGTCAGGGTCTTACATGGACGTGTCCCGGTGATGGAGTCAACCAAGCAGGTCTAGGGACTTACATGGAGGTGTCCCGGAGCTGGAGTACACCAAGCAGGTCAGGGTCTTACATGGACATATCCCGGAGATGGAGTCCACCAAGCAGGTCTAGGGTCTGACATGGAGTTGTCCCGGAGCTGGAATACACCAAGCAGGTCAGGACCTTACACGGAGGTATCCCAGAGCTGGAGTCCACCAAGCAGATCAGGGTCTTACACAGAGGTGTACCGGAGGTGGAGTCCACCAAGCAGGTCTAGGGTCTTAAATGGAGGTGTACCAGAGATGGAGTCCACCAAGCAGGTCTAGGGTCTGATATGGAGGTGTCCCAGAACTGGAGTGCACCAAGCAGATCAGGGTCTTACATGGATGTGTCCTGGAGCTGGAGTCCACCAAGCAGGTCAGGGTCTTACATGGACGTGACCCAGAGCTGGAGTCCACCAAGCAGTACTAGGGTCTAACATGGACGTGTCCCACAGCTGGAGTCCACCAAGCAGGTCTAGGGACTTACATGGAGGTATCCCGGAGCTGGAGCCCACCAAGCAGGTCAGGGCCTTACATTGACATGTCCCGGAGCTGGAGTCCACGAAGCAGGTCTAGGGACTTACATGGAGTTTCTCGGAGCTGGAGTCCACCAAGCAGGTCTAGGGTCTTACATGGAGGTGTCCCGGAGCTGGAGTCCACCAAGCAGGTCAGGGTCTTACATGGACGTGTCCTGGAGCTGGAGTCCACCAAGCAGGTCAGGGTCTTACATGGACGTGACCCAGAGCTGGAGTCAACCAAGGAGGTCTATGGTCTGACATGAATATGTCCCGGAGCTGGAGGCCACCAAGCATGTCTAGGGTCTGACATGGAGGTGGCCAAGAGCTGGAGTCCACCAACAGGTCTAGGGCCTTACATGGACATGTCCCAGAGCTGGAGTCCACCAAGCAGGTCAGGGTCAGGAGCTCGAGGCCACCAAGCAGGTCTAGGTTCTTACATGGACGTGTCCCAGAGCTGGAGTCCACCAAGCAGGTCTAGGTTCTTACATGAGGTTTCCTGGAGCTGGAGTCCACCAAGCAAATCAGGGTCTTACATTTAGGTGTCCCAGAGCTGGAGTCCACCAAGCAGGTCTAGGGACTTACATTGATGTGTCCCGGAGCTGGAGTCCAAAAAGCAGGTCTAGTGTCTGACATGGAGGTGTCCCAGAGCTAGTGTCCACCAAGCAGGTCAGGGTCTTACATGGAGGTGTCATGGAGCTGGAGTCCACCAAACAGATCAGGGTCTTACATGGAGGTATCCCGGAGCTGGAGTCCACACAGCAGGTCAGTGTCTTACATTGAGGTGTCCAGGAACTATAGTCCTCCAAGCAGGTCAGGGTTTTACATGGACGTGTCCAGGAGCTGGAGTCCACCAAGCAGGTCTAACATCTTACATGGAGGTGTCCCGGAGCTGGAGTCCACAAAGCAGGTCAGTGTCTTACATGGATATGTCCCGGAGCTGGAGACCACCAAGCAGTTCTAGCCTCTTACATGGAGGTGTCCCGGAGCTGGAGATCACCAAGCATGTCTAGGGTCTTACATGGAGGTGTCCCGATGCTGGAGTCCACCAAACAGGTCAGGGTCTGACATGGAGGTGTCCCGGAGCTGGAGTCCACCATGCAGGTCAGGGTCTTACACGGAGGTATCCCGGTGCTGGAGTCCACCAAGCAGGTCAGGGTGTTACACAGAGGTGTCGAGGAGCTGGAGTCCACCAAGAAGGTCTAGGGACCTACATGGTGATGTCCCAGAGCTGGAGTACACCAAGCGTGTCTAGTGTCTGACATGGATGTGTCCCGGAGCTGGAGTCCACCAACCACCTCAGGGTCCTACATGGAGTTATCCCGGACCTGGGGTGCACCAAGAAGTTCAGGGTCTTACACGGAGGTGTCCCGGAAGTGGAGTCCACCAAGCAGGTCTAGGGTCTTACATGGACCTGTCCTGGAGCTGGAGTCCACCAAGCAGGTCAAAGGTCTTACATGGAGGTGTCTCATAGCTGGAGTCCACCAAGCAGGTCAGGGTCTTACATGGACCTGTCCCGGAGTTGCAGTTGACCACACATGTCAGGGTCTTATATGGAAGTTTCCCAGAGCTGGAGTCCACCAAGCAGATCTGTTTCTTACATGGAGGTGTCCCAGAGCTGTTGTCCACCAAGAATGTCTTACATGGACATGTCCCAGAGCTGGAGACCACCAAGCAGGTCTAGGGTCTGACATGGAGGAGTCCCGGAGCTGGAGTCCACCAAGCAGGTCAGGGACTTACATGGACATGTCCCGGACCTGGAGTCCATGAAGCAGTTCTAGGGTCTTACATGGAGGTGTCCCATAGCTGGAGTCCACCAAGCGGGTCAGGGTCTTACATGGACGTGTCCCAGAGCTGCAGTCGGCCAAGCAGGTCAGGGTCTTATATGGAGGTTTCCCGGAGCTGGAGTCCACAAAGAAGTTCAGGGTCTTACATGGAGGTGTCCCAGAGCTGTAGTCCACCAAGAAGTTCTAGGTTCTGTCACGGAGATATCCCAGAGCTGGTGTCAACCAAGCAGGTCTGTGTCTTACATGGACATGTGCCGGAGTTCAAGCCCACCAAGCAGGTTTAGGGACTGACATGGAGGTGTCCCGGAGCTGGAGTTCACCAAGCAAATCAGGGTCTTACATGGACGTGTCCCAGACTGGAGTCCACCAAGCAGGTCTAGTGTCTGACATGGAGGTGTCCCGGAGCTGGAGTTCACTAAGCAGGTCAGGTTCTTACATGGACGTGTCCCAGAGCTGGAGTCCACCAAGCAGGTTAGGGTCTTACATGGAGGGTTCCTGGAGCTGGAGTCCACCAGGCAATTCAGGGACTTACAATGATGTGTCCCAGAGCTGGTGTCCACCAAGAATTTCAGGGACTTACATGGACATGTCTCAGAGCTGGAGTCCACCAAGCAGATCTAGGTTCTGACATGGACCTTCCCAGAGCTGGAGTCCACCAAGCAGGTCTAGGGGCTGACCTGGAAGTGTCCCGGAGCTGGAGTACACCAAGCATGTCTAGCGTCTGACATGGATGTGTCCCGGAGCTGGAGTCCACCAAGCATGTCAGGGTCTTACATGGAGGTATCCGGGACCTGGGGTGCTCCAAGGTCAGGGTCTTACACGGAGGTGTCCCGGAGCTGGAGTCCACCAAGCAGGTCTAGGGTCTTACATGGACCTGTCCCGGAGCTGGAGTCCACCAAGAAGGTCTAGGGACTGACATGGACATGTCCCGGTGGTGGGATCCACCAAGCAGGTCTAGGGTCTGACCTGGACATGTCCCGGAGCTGGAGTCCACCAAGCAGGTCTAGGGTCTTGCATGGAGGTGTCCCGGAGCTGGAGTCCACCAAGCACGTCATGGTTTTTCATGGACATATCCCGGAGCTGGAGTCTACCAAGCAGGTCTAGGGTCTTACATGTAGGTGTCCCGGAGCTGGAGGCCACCAAGCAGGTGTAGGGTCTTACATGGAGGTGTCCGGGAGGTGGAGTTCACCAAGCAGTTCAGGGTCTTACATGGACGTGTCCCAGAGCTGGACTCAACCACGCATTTCAGGGTCTTACATGGAGGTGTCCCAGAGCTGGCGTCCACCAAGCAGGTCAGGGTCTTACATGGAGGTGTCCCAGAGCTGGAGTCCACCAAGCAGTTCTAGGGACTTACATGGTGGTGTCCCGCAGCTGGAGTCCACCAAGCAGGTTGAGGGCCGGACATGGAGGTTTCCCGGATCTGGAGTCCACCAAGCAGGTCAGAGATTTACATGGCTGTGTCCCGGAGCTGGAGTCCACCAAGCAGGTCTAGGTTCTTCCATGCAAGAGTCCCTGAGCTGGAGTCCACCAAGCAGGTCAGGGTCTTACATGGAGCTTTCCCGGAGCTGGAGTCCATCAAGCAGGTCAGGGACTTACATGGAGGTGTCCCGGAGCTGGAGAACACCAAGCAGGTCTAGGGTCTGACCTGGACATGTTGTGGAGCTGGAGTCCACCAAGCTGCTCTAGGGACTTACATGGAGGTGTCACGGAGCTAGAGTCTACCTAGCAGTTCTAGGGTCTGACAAGGAGGTGTCCCGGAGCTGGAGTCCACCAAGAGGACAGGGTCTTACATGGATATGTCCCAGAGCTGGAGTCCACCAAGCACGTCTAGGGTTTTACATGGAGTTGTCCCGGAGCTGGAGTCCACCAAGCAGGTCTAGTTTCTGACATGGAGGTGTCCCATACCTGGAGCCACCAAGCAGGTCTACAGTCTTACCTCGAGGTGTAACAGAGCTGGAGTCCACCAAGCAGGTCAGGGTCTTACATGGAGTTGTCCCGGAGCTGGAGTCCACCAAGCAAGTCCAGGGTCTGACATGGAGGTGTCCCGGAGCTTGAGTCCACCAAGCAGGTCTAGGGTCTGACATGGACTTGTCCGGGAGCTGGAGCCCAGAAGCAGGTCAGGGAATTACATGGACGTGTCCAGGAGCTGGAGTCCACCAAGCAGGTCAGGGTATTACATGGAAGTGTTCCGGATCTGCCGTCCACCAAGCGTTTCTAGGGTATGACATGGACTTGTCCCGGAACTGGAGA
>VZQC01015578.1:38722-77942 GCA_009823505.1 Rhizomys pruinosus
CTGGAGTCCACCAAGCAGGTCTAGGATCTGACATGGAGGTGTCCCGGAGCTGGAGTCCATCAAGCAGGTCTAGGGTCTGATATGGACGTGTCCCAGAGCTGGAGTCCACCAAGCAGGTCTAGGGTCTGACATGGAGTGTTCCCGGAGCTGGAGTCCACCAAGCAGGTCAGGGTCTTACATGGACGTGTCCCGGAGCTGGAGTCCACCAAGCAGGTCTAGTGTCTGAAATGGAGGTTTCCCAGAGCTAGTGTCCACCAAGCATATCAGGTTCTTACATGGACTTGTCCCAAGGCTGGAGTCCACCAAGCAGGTCTAGGGACTTACATGGAGGTTTGCCGGAGCTGGAGTCCACCAAGCAGGTCAGGGTCTTACATGGACATATCCCAGAGCTGGAGTTCACAAAGCAGTTCTAGGGTCTTACATGGAGGTGTCCCGGAGCTGGAGTCCACCATGCAGGTCTAGGGTCTTACATGGAGTTTTCCCGGAGCTGGAGTCCACCAAGCAGGTCAGGGTCTGACATGGAGGTGTACCGGAGCTGGAGTACACCAAGCTTGTCATGATCTTACACGGAGGTATCCCGCATCTGGAGTCCACAAAGCATGTCAGATACATACACAGAGGTGTCCTGGAGCTGGAGTCCACTAAGCAGGTCTAAGGTCTTACATGGAGGTGTACAGGGGCTGGAGTCCACCAAGCAGGTATAGAGTCTTACATGGAGGTGTCCTGGAGCTAGAGTCAACCAAGCAAGTCAGGGTCTTACATGGGCGTGTCCCGGAGCTGGAGTCCACCAAACAGGTCAGAGAATTACATGGCCGTGTCCCGCAGCTGGAGCCAACCAAGCAGGTCTAGGTTATTACATGCAGGAGTACCTGAGCTGGAGTCCATCAAGCAGGTCTAGGGTCTGACCTGGACATGTTCCGGAGCTGGAGTCCACCAAACAGGTCTAGGGTCTGACATGGAGGTGTCCCAGAGCTGGAGTCCATCAATTAGGTCTAGGGTCTTACATGGAGGTGTCCCGGAGCTGGAATCCACCAATCAGGTCTAGGGACAGACATGGAGGTGTCCCAGAGCTGGAGTCCACCAAGCAGGTCAGGGTCTTACATGGAGGTTTCCCAGAGCTGGAGTCCACCAAGCAGGTCAGGGTCTTACATGGAGGTTTCCCAGAGCTGGAGTCCACCAAGCAGGTCAGAGTCTTACATCGAGGTTTCACGGAGCTGGAGTCCACCAAGCAGTTCAGGGACTTACATGGAACTGTCCCGCAGCTGGAGTCCACCAAGCAGGTCTAGGGTTTGACATGCAGGATTCCCGGAGCTGGAGTCCACCAAGCAGGTCTAGGGTCTTACCTGGACATGTTCCGGAGCTGGAGTCCACCAAGCAGGTCTAGATTCTGACATGGAGGTGTCCCAGAGCTGGAGTCCACCAAGCAGGTCAGGGTCTTACATGGAGGTGTCCCGGAGCTGGAGTCCACCAAGCAGGTCAGGGTCTTACATGGACGTGTCCCGGAGCTGGAGTCCACCAAGCAGGTCTAGGGTCTGACATGGAGGTGTCCCAGAGCTGGAGTCCACCAAGCAGGTCTAGGGTCTGACATGGAGGTGTCCCAGAGCTGGAGTCCACCAAGCAGGTCTAGGGTCTGACATGGAGGTGTCCCAGAGCTGGAGTCCACCAAGCAGGTCTAGGGTCTGACATGGAGGTGTCCCAGAGCTGGAGTCCACCAAGCAGGTCTAGGGTCTGACATGGAGGTGTCCCAGAGCTGGAGTCCACCAAGCAGGTCTAGGGTCTTACATGGAGGTGTCCCGGAGCTGGAGTCCACCAAGCAGGTCTAGGGTCTGACATGGAGGTGTCCCAGAGCTGGAGTCCACCAAGCAGGTCTAGGGTCTGACATGGAGGTGTCCCGGAGCTGGAGTCCACCAAGCAGGTCTAGGGTCTGACATGGAGGTGTCCCAGAGCTGGAGTCCACCAAGCAGGTCTAGGGTCTGACATGGAGGTGTCCCGGAGCTGGAGTCCACCAAGCAGGTCTAGGGTCTTACATGGAGGTGTCCCAGAGCTGGAGTCCACCAAGCAGGTCTAGGGTCTGACATGGAGGTGTCCCAGAGCTGGAGTCCACCAAGCAGGTCTAGGGTCTTACATGGAGGTGTCCCGGAGCTGGAGTCCACCAAGCAGTCTAGGGTCTGACATGGACGTGTCCCATAGCTGGGGCCACCAAGCAGGTATACGGTCTTACATGGAGGTGTCCCAGAGCTGGAGTCCACCAAGCAGGTCAGGGTCTTACATGGAGGTGTCCGGGAGCTGGAGTCCACCAAGCAGGTCTAGGGTCTGACATGGAGGTGTCCCGGAGCTGGAGTCTACCAAGGATGTCTAGGTTCTGACATTGAGTTGTCCCCGAGCTGGAGTCCACCAAGCAGGTCAGGGACTTACATGGAGGTGTCCGGGAGCTGGAGTCCACCAAGCAGGTCTAGGGTCTGACATGGAGATATTCCGGAGCTGGAGACCACCAAGCAGTTCAGGTTCTTACATGGAGTTGTCCCGGAGCTGGAGTCCTATAAGCAGGTCTAGGGACTTACATGGATGCGTCCCGGTGCTGGCGTCCACCAAGCAGGTCAGGGTCTTACATGGACATGTCAGGGTGCTGGGGTCCACCAAGCAGGTCTAGGGTCTTACATGGAGGTGTCCCAGAGCTGGAGTCCACCAAGCATGTCAGCGACTTACATGGAGGTGTCCGGGAGCTGGAGACCACCAAGCAGGTCTAGGCTCTGACATGGAGATATTCCGGAGCTGGAGACCACCAAGCAGTTCAGGGTTTTACATGGATTTGTCCCGGAGCTGGAGTCCTCCAAGCAGGTCTAGGGACTTACATGGATGCGTCCCGGAGCTGGAGTCCACCAAGCAGGTCTAGTGTCTGACATGGAAGTGTCCCAGAGCTAGTGTCCACCAAGCAGGTCAGGGTCTTACATGGAGGTGTCAGGGAGCTCGAGTCCACCAAGCAGATCATGGTCTTACACGGAGGTATCACGGAGCTGGAGTCCACACAGCAGGTCAGGGTCTTATACGGAGGTGTCCCGTAGCTGGAGTCCACCAAGCAGGTCTAGGGTCTTCCATGGAGGTGTCCCGGAACTGGTGTCCACCAAACATGTCAGGGTCTTACATGGACGTGTCCCGGATCTGGAGTACACCAAGCAGGTCTAGGATCTGACATGGAGGTGTCCCGGAGCTGGAGTCTATCAAGCAGGTCTAGGGTCTGACATGGACGTGTCCCAGAGCTGGAGTCCACCAAGCATTTCTAGGTCTGACATAGAGGTGTCCCAGAGCTGGAGTCCACCGAGCAGGTCTAGGGACTTACATTGCGTTGTCCCGGAACTGGAGTCCACCAAGCAGTTCTAGCGTCTGACATGGAGGTGTCCCAGAGCTGGATTCCACCAAGCAGATCTAGGGTCTGACATGGAGGTGTCCCAGAACTGGAGTCCACCAAGCAGGTCAGGGTCTTACATGGACATGTCCCAGAGCTGGAGTCCACCAAGCAGGTCTAGCGTCTGACATGGAGGTGTCCCGGAGCTGGAGTTCACCAAGCAGGTCTAGGATCTGACATGGATGTGTCCCGGAGCTGGAGTCCACCAAGCAGGTGTACGGGCTTACATGGAAGTGTCCCAGAACTGGAGTCCACCAAGAAGTTCTGGGTCTTACATGGATGTGTCCCGGAGCTGGAGTCCACCAAGCAGGTCTAGGGTCTGACATGGAGGGGTCCCGGAGCTGGAGTCCACCAAGCAGATCTATGGTGTTCCATGGAGGTGTCCCAGAGCTGGAGTTCACCAAGCAGGTCTATGGACTGACATGGAGGTGTTCCGGATCTGGAGTCCACCAAGCAGGTCTAGAGTCTGACATGGATTTGTCCCAGAGCTGGATTTCACCAAGCAGGTCAGGGACTTTCGTGGATGTGTCTCAGAGCTGGAGTCCAAAAAGCAGGTCTAGGGTCTGACATGGAGGTGTCCCAGAGCGGGAGTCCACCTAGCAATTCAGGGTATTACATGGACCTGTCCTGGAGCTGGAGTCCACCAAGCAGGTCAGTGTCTGACATGGAGGTGTCCTGGAGCAGGCGTCCACTATGCATGTCGAGATTATGACATGGACATGTCCCAGAGCTGGAGTACACCAAGCAGGTTTGGGTCTTACATGGAGGTGTCACGGAACTGGAGTCAACAAAGCAGGTTTAGGGTCTGACATGGACATGTCCGGGAGCTGGAGTCACCTAGCAGGTCTAGGGACTGACATGGGGGTGTCCCGGAGCTGGAGTCCACCAAGCAGATCAGGGTCTTACATGGAGGTATCCCGGAGCTGGAGTCCACACAGCAGGTCAGGGTATTACATGGAGGTGTCACGGAGCTGCAGACAACCAAGCAGGTCTATGGACTGACATGGACATATCCCGGAGCTGGAGTCCACCAAGAATGTCTAGGGTCTGACATGGACGTGTCCCGGATCTGGAGTCCACTAGGCAGGACAGGGTCTTACATGGACATGTCCCGGAGCTGGAGTCCACCAAGCAGGTCTAGGGTCTTACATGGAGGTGTCCCAGAGCTGGAGTCCACCAAGCAGGTCTAGGGTCTGACATGGACGTGTCCCATAGCTGGGGCCAACAAGCAGGTCTACGGTCTTACATGGAGGTGTCCCAGAGCTGGAGTCCACCAAGCATGTCAGGGTCTTATATGGAGGTTTCCCGGAGCTGGAGTCCACCAAGCATTTCAGGGTCTTACATGGAGTTGCCCCGGAGGTGGAGTCCACCAATCAGGTCTACGGTCTGACATGGACGTGTCCCAGATCTGGAGTCCACCAAGCAGGTCTAGGGTCTGATATGGAGGTGTCCCAGAGCTGGTGTCCACCAAGCAGGTCAGGGTCTTACATGGACGTGTCCCGGAGCTGGAGTCCACCAAGCAGGTCTAGGATCTGACATGGAGGTGTCCCGGAGCTGGAGTCCATCAAGCAGGTCTAGGGTCTGACATGGACGTGTCCCAGAGCTGGAGTCCACCAAGCAGGTCTAGGGTCTGACATGGAGGTGTCCCGGAGCTGGAGTCCACCAAGCAGGTCTAGGGTCTTACATGGAGGTGTCCCAGAGCTGGAGTCCACCAAGCAGGTCAGGGTCTTACACAGAGGTGTCCAGGAGCTGGAGTCCACCAAGTAGGTCTAGGGTCTGACATGGAGATGTCCCAGAGTTGGAGTCCACCAAACAGGTCAGGGTCTTACACGGAGGTGTCCCGGAGCTGGAGTCCACCAAGCAGGTCTAGGGTCTTACATGGAGGTGTCCCAGAGCTGGAGTCAACCAAGCAGGTCAGGGTCTTACACAGAGGTGTCCAGGAGCTGGAGTCCACCAAGCAGGTCTAGGGTCTGACATGGAGATATCCCAGAGCTGGAGTCCACCAAACAGGTCAGTGTCTTACCCGGAGGTGTCCCGGAGCTGGAGTCCACCAAGCAGGTCTAGGGTCTTACATGGAGGTGTCCCAGAGCTAGAGTCAACCAAGCAGGTCAGGGTCTTACACAGAGGTGTCCAGGAGCTGGAGTCCACCAAGTAGGTCTAGGGTCTGACATGGAGATGTCCCAGAGTTGGAGTCCACCAAAAAGGTCAGTGTCTTACCCGGAGGTGTCCCGGAGCTGGAGTCCACCAAGCAGGTCTAGGGTCTTACATGGAGGTGTCCCAGAGCTAGAGTCAACCAAGCAGGTCAGGGTCTTACACAGAGGTGTCCAGGAGCTGGAGTCCACCAAGTAGGTCTAGG
Organism: Rhizomys pruinosus; assembly: GCA_009823505.1. Classification (NCBI taxonomy): domain Eukaryota; kingdom Metazoa; phylum Chordata; class Mammalia; order Rodentia; family Spalacidae; genus Rhizomys; species Rhizomys pruinosus. The sequence continues at coordinate 44,482 of VZQC01015578.1, forward strand.
GTCTGACATGGAGATGTCCCAGAGTTGGAGTCCACCAAAAAGGTCAGTGTCTTAACCGGAGGTGTCCCGGAGCTGGAGTCCACCAAGCAGGTCTAGGGACTTACATGGAGGTGTCATGGAGCTGAAGTCATCCAAGGAGGTCTACGTTCATACATGGAGGTGTCCCAGAGCTGGAGTCCACCAAGCAGGTCAGGGTCTTACATGGAGGTGTCCTGGAGCTGGAGTCCAACAAGTAGGTGTAGAGTCTGACATGGAGGTGTCCCCGAGCTGCAGTCCACCAAGGAGGTCAGGGTCTTACATGGAGGTTTCCCAGAGCTGGAGTCCACTAAGCAGGTCTAGGGTCTGACGTGGAGTTGTCCAGGAGCTGGAGTCCACCAAGCAGGTCTAGGGTCTGACATGGAGGTGTCCCGTAGCTGGAGTTACCAAGCAGGTCAGGGTCTTACATGGAAGTTTCCCGGAGCGGGAGTCAACCAAGCAGCTCTAGTGTCTGACATTGAGTTGTCCCGGATCTGGAGTCCACCAAGCAGGTCAGGGTCTAACATGGACGTGTCCCGGAGCTGGAGTCCACCAAGCAGGTCAGGGTCTTACATGGACGTATCCCAGAGATGGAGTCCACCAAGCAGATATATGCTCTGACATGGACGTGTTCCGGAGCTGGAGTATACCAAGCAGGTCTAGGTTCTTACATGGAGGTGTCCGGGAGCTGGAGTCCACCAAGCAGTTCAGGGTCTTACATGGACGTGTCCTGGAGATGGAGTCCACCAAGCAGGTCAGGGTCTTACATGGAGGTGTCCCGGAGCTGGAGTCCACCAAGCAGGTCTAGGGTCTGACATGGAGGTGTCCCAGAGCTGGAGTCCACCAAGCAGGTCTAGGGTCTTACATGGAGGTGTCCCGGAGCTGGAGTCCACCAAGCAGGTCTAGGGTCTTACATGGAGGTGTCCCAGAGCTGGAGTCCACCAAGCAGGTCTAGGGTCTGACATGGACGTGTCCCAGAGCTGGAGTCCACCAAGCACCTCTAGGGTCTTACATGGACGTGTCCCGGATCTGGAGTCCACCAAGCAGGTCTAGGATCTGACATGGAGGTGTCCCGGAGCTGGAGTCCATCAAGCAGGTCTAGGGTCTGACATGGACGTGTCCCAGAGCTGGAGTCCACCAAGCAGGTCTAGGGTCTGACATGGAGGTGTCCCAGAGCTGGAGTCCACCAAGCAGGTCTAGGGTCTTACATGGAGGTGTCCCGGAGCTGGAGTCCACCAAGCAGGTCTAGGGTCTTACATGGAGGTGTCCCGGAGCTGGAGTCCACCAAGCAGGTCAGGGTCTTACATGGAGGTGTCCCGGAGCTGGAGTCCACCAAGCAGGTCAGGGTCTTACATGGACATGTCCCAGAGCTGGAGTCCACCAAGCAGGACAGGGTCTTACATGGTCGTTTCCTGGAGCTGGAGTACACCAAGCAGTTCAGGGTCTGACATGGAGGTGTCCCGGAGCTGGAGTCCACCAAGCAAATTCTAGGGTATGACATGGATGTGTCCCGGAGCTGGAGTCCACCAAGCAGGTCTAGGATCTGACATGGACGTGTCCCGGAGCTGGAGTACACCAAGCAGGTCTAGGGTCTTACATGGAGGTTTCTCGGAGCTGGAGTCCACCAAGCAGGTCAGGGTCTTACATGGTCGTGTCCTGGAGCTGGAGTCCACCAAGCAGGTCAGGGTTTGACATGGAGGTGTCCCGGAGCTGGCGTTGACCAAACAGGTCTAGGGTATGACATGGATGTGTCCCGGAGCTGGAGTCCACCAAGCAGGTCAGTGTCTTACATGGAGGTGTCCCGGAGCTGAGGCCCACCAAGCACGTCTAGGGTCTGACATGGACATGTCCCTGAGCTGGAGTCCACCAAGCAGGTCAGGGTCTTACATGGACGTGTACTGGAGCTGGAGTCCACCAAGCAGGTCAGGGTCTGACATGGATGTGTCCCGGAGCTGGCGTCCACCAAGCAGGTCTAGGGTATGACATGGACGTGTCCCGGAGCTGGAGAAAACCAAGCAGGTCAGGGTCTTACATGGAGGTGTCCCGGAGGTGGAGTCCACCAAGCAGGTCTAGGGTCTTACATGGACATGTCCCGGAGCTGGTGTCCACCAAGGAGGTCAGGGTCTTACATTGACGTGTCCTGGAGCTGGAGTCCACCAGGCAGGTCAGGGTCTGACATGGAGGTGTCCCAGAGCTGGAATCCACCAAGCAGGTCTTGGGCCTGACATGGAGGTGTCCCAAGGCTGGTGTCCACCAAGCAGGTCAGGGACTTACATGGACGTGTCCCGGAGCTGGAGTCCACCAAGCATGTCATGGCTCTCACATTGAGGTGTCCCGGAGCAGAAGTCCACCAAGCTGGTCAGGGTCTTACATGGACGTGTCCCGGACCTGGAGTCCACCAAGCACCTATAGGTTCTGACGTGGAGTTGGCCCAGAGCTCTAGTCCACCAAGCAGGTCTAGGGTCTTACATGGAGGTGTCCCGGAGCTGGAGTCCACCAAGCAGGTCTAGGGTCTTACATGGAGGTGTACCGGAGCTGGAGTCCACCAAGCAGGTCAGGGTCTTACATGGAAATTTCCCGGAGCTGGAATCCACCAAGCAGGTCAGGGTCTTACATTGACGTGTCCTGGAGCTGGAGTCCACCAGGCAGGTCAGGGTCTGACATGGAGGTGTCCCAGAGCTGGAATCCACCAAGCAGGTCTTGGGCCTGACATGGAGGTGTCCCAGAGCTGGTGTCCACCAAGGAGGTCAGGGACATACATGGACGTGTCCCGGAACTGGAATCCACCAAGCAGGTCTAGGGTCTGACATGGAGGTGTCCCGGAGCTGTAGTCCACCAAGCAGGTCTAGGGTCTAACATGGACGTGTCCGAGAGCTGGAGTCCACCAAGCAGGTCTAGGGACTGACATGGAGGTGTCCCGGAGCTGGAGTCCACCAAGCAGGTCTAGGGTCTGACATGGAGGTGTCCTGGAGCTGGAGTCCAGCAAGCAGGTCAGGGTCTTACATGGAGGTATCCCGGACCTAGAGTGCACCAAGCAGGTCAGGGGCTTACACGGAGGTTGCCTGGAGCTGGAGTCCCCCAAGCAGATCTAGGGTCTCACATGGACCTGTCCCGGAGCTGGAGTCCACCAAGCAGGTCTAGGGTCTGACGTGGACATGTCCCGGAGTTGGAGTCCACCAAGCAGGTCTAGGGTCTCACATGGAGGTGTCCCAGAGTTGGAGACCTCCAAGCAGGTATAGGGTGTGACGTGGAGTTTTCCCAGTGCTGGAGTCCCCCAAGCAGATCTAGGGTCTTACATGGAGGTGTCCCGGAGCTGGAGTCCACCAAAGAGGTCAGGGTCATAATTGCACATGTCCCGGAGCTGGAGTCCACCAAGCAGGTCAGGGTCTTACATGGAGGTGTCACAGAGCTCGTGTCCACCAAGCAGGTCAGGGTCTTACATGGCCGTGTCCCGGAGCTGGAGTCCACTAAGCAATTCTGGGGTCTGACATGGACATGTCCCAGAGCTGGAGTCCACCAAGCAGGTCTAGGGACTTACATATAAGTGTCCCGGAGATGGAGTCCACCAAGCAGGTCAGGGTCTTACATGGACGTGTCCCGGAGCTGGAGTCCACCAAGCAGGTCAGGTTCTTACATGTTCGTGTCCTGCAGCTGGAGTCCACCAAGTATGTCAGGGTATGACATGGAGGTGTCACCGAGCTGGCGTTGACCAAGCAGGTCTAGGGTATGACATGGATGTGTCCCAGAGCTGGAGTCCACCAAGCAGGTCTAGGGTCTGACATGGACATGTCCCGGAGCTGGAGTCCACCAAGCAGGTCTAGGGTCTGACATGGACATGTCCCGGAGCTGGAGTCCACCAAGCAGGTCTAGGGTCTGACATGGACATGTCCCGGAGTTGGAGTCCACCAAGCAGGTCTAGGGACTTACATGGAGGTGTCCTGGAGCTGGAGTCCACCAAGCAGGTCAGCGTCTTACATGGACATGTCCCGGAGCTGGAGTCCACCATCAGGTCTAGGGACTTACATGGAGGTGTCCCAGAGCTGGAGTCCACCAAGAAGGTCTGGGGTCTTACATGGAGTTTTCCCGGAGCTGGAGTCCACCAAGCAGGTCAGGGTCTGACATGGAGGAGTGCTGGAGCTGGAGTACACCAAGCATGTCAGGATCTTACAAGGAGGTATCCCGGAGCTGGAGAACACAAAGCAGGTCAGAGACTTACACAAAGGTTTCCCGGAGCTGTAGTCCACCAAGCAGGTCTAGGGTCTTACATGGAGGTGTACCGGAGCTGGAGTCCACCAAACAGGTCTAGTGTCTGACATGGAGGTGTCCTGGAGCTAGAGTCCACCAAGCAATTCAGGGTCTTACATGGACATGTCCCGGAGCTGGAGTCCACCAAGCAATTCTAGGGACTTACATGGAGGTGGCCCAGAGCTGCAGTCCACCAACCAGGTCATGGTCTTACATGGACATGTCCCAGAGCTGGAGTCCACCAAGCAGGTCAAGGGTCTTACATGGAAGTGTCCCAGAGATGGAGTCCACCAAGCAAGTCTAGGGACTTACATGGAGTTTTTCCGGAGCTGGAGTCCACCAAGCAGGTCAGGGTCTGACATGGAGATGACCCTAGCTGGAGTACACCAAGCAGGTCAGGATCTTACACGGAGGTATCCCGGAGCTGGAGTCCACCAACCAGGTCAGGGCCTTACAAAGAGGTGTACCGGAGCTGGAGTCCACAAAGCAGATCTAGGGTCTGACATGGAGGTGTCCTGGAGCTGGAGTCCACCAAGCAGGTCAGGGTCTTACATGGAGTTGTCCCGGAGCTGGAGACCTCCAAGCAGGTCTAGGGAATTACATGGATGCGTTCCGGAGCGGGAGTCCACCAAGCAGGTCTAGTGTCTGACATGGAAGTGTCCCAGAGCTAGTGTCCACCAAGCAGGTCAGGGTCTTACATGGAGGTGTCCGGGAGCTCGAGTCCACCAAGCAGATCAGGGTCTTACACGGAGGTGTCCCATAGCTGGAGTCCACCAAGCAGGTCTAGGGTCTTCCATGGAGGTGTCCAGGAGCTGGAGTCCACCAAGCATGTCAGGGTCTTACATGGAAGTGTCCCGGAATTGGAGTCCACCAAGCAGGTCAGGGTCTTACATTGATGTGTCCTGGAGATATAGTACACCAAGCAGTTCCGGGTTTTACTTGGACGTGTCCAGGAGCTGGAGTCCTCCAAGAATGTCTAGGGTCTTACATGGAGGGGTCCCGGAGCTGGAGTCCACCAAGCAGGTCACTGTCTTACATGGACATGTCGCGGAGCTTGAGTCCTCCAAGCAGGTCTAGGGTCTTACATGGAGGGGTCCCGGAGTTGGAGTCCACCAAGCAGGTCCAGGGTCTTACATGGAGGTGTCCCAGAGCTGGAGACCACCAAGCAGGTCTAGGGTCTTACATGGAGGTGTCCCAGAGATGGAGTCCACCAAGCAAGTCTAGGGACTTACATGGAGTTTTCCCGGAGCTGGAGTCCAACAAGCAGGTCAGAGTCTGACACGGAGTTGTCCCGGTGGTGGAGTACACCAAGCAGGTCAGGGCCTTACAAAGAGGTGTACCGGAGCTGGAGTCCACAAAGCAGGTCTAGGGTCTTACATGGAGGTTTCCCAGAGCTGGAGTCCACCAAGCAGGTCTATGGTCTTACATGGAGGTTTCCCAGAGCTGGAGTCCACCAAGCAGGTCAGGGACTTACATGGACGTGTGCTGCAGCTGGAGTCCACCAAGTAGGTCAGGAACTTACATGGACGTGTCCCAGAGCTGGAGTCCACCAAGCAGGTCTAGGGTCTGACATGGAGGTGTCCCAGAGCTGGAGTCCACCAAGCAGGTCTAGGGTCTGACATGGATGTGTCCCAGAGCTGGAGTCCACCAAGCAGGTCTAGGGTCTGACATGGAGGTGTCCCAGAGCTGGAGTCCACCAAGCAGGTCTAGGGTCTTACATGGAGGTGTCCCGGAGCTGGAGTCCACCAAGCATGTCAGGGTCTTACATGGACGTGTCCCAGAGCTGGATTCCACCAAGCAGGTCTAGGGACTTACATGGAGGTGTCCCAGAGCTGGAGTCCACCAAGCAGGTCTAGGGTCTGACATGGAGGTGTCCCAGAGCTGGAGTCCACCAAGCAGGTCTAGGGTCTTACATGGAGGTGTCCCGGAGCTGGAGTCCACCAAGCAGGTCTAGGGTCTTACATGGAGGTGTCCCAGAGCTGGAGTCCACCAAGCATGTCAGGGTCTTATATGGAGGTTTCCCGGAGCTGGAGTCCACCAAGCATTTCAGGGTCTTACATGGAGTTGCCCCGGAGGTGGAGTCCACCAATCAGGTCTACGGTCTGACATGGACGTGTCCCAGATCTGGAGTCCACCAAGCAGGTCTAGGGTCTGATATGGAGGTGTCCCAGAGCTGGTGTCCACCAAGCAGGACAGGGTCTTACATGGACGTGTCCCGGAGCTGGAGTCCACCAAGCAGGTCTAGGATCTGACATGGAGGTGTCCCGGAGCTGGAGTCCATCAAGCAGGTCTAGGGTCTGATATGGACGTGTCCCAGAGCTGGAGTCCACCAAGCAGGTCTAGGGTCTGACATGGAGGTATCACAGAGCTGGAGTCCACCAAGAAGTTCTAGGGTCTGACATGGAGTGTTCCCGGAGCTGGAGTCCACCAAGCAGGTCTAGGGACTTACATTGAAGTTTACAGGAGCTGGAGTCCACCAAGCAAGTCTAGGGTCTTACATGGAGGTGTCCTGGAGCTGGAGTCCACCAAGCAGGTCAGGGTCTTACATGGAAGTGTCCCGGAGCTGGAGTCCACCAAGCAGGTCGAGAGTCTGACATGGAGGTGTCCCGGAGCTGGAGTCCACCAAGCAGGACTAGGGTCTTACATGGAGGTGTCCTGTAGCTGCAGTCCACCAAGCAAGTATAGGGTCTTACATGGACATGTCCCAGAGCGGGAGTTCACAAAGCAGGTCAGGGTCTATCATGGAGGTGTCCTGGAGCTAGAGTCCACCAAGCAGGTCAGGGTGTTACATGGACGTGTCCCGGAGCTGGAGTCCACCAAGAAGGTCAAGGGACTTACATGGAATTGTCCCGGAGCTGGAGTCCACCAAGAAGGTCAGGGTCTTACATGGAGGTGTCCCGGAGCTGGAGTCCACCAAGCAGGTCGAGAGTCTGACATGGAGGTGTCCCGGAACTGGAGTCCACCAAGCTGGTCAGGGTATTACATGGAGGTGTCCTGGAGCTGCAGTCCACCAAGCAGGTCAGGGTCTTACAGGAGGTGTCCCGGAGCTGGAGTCCACCAAGCAGGTCAGGGTCTTACATGGAGGTGTCCTGGAGCTAGAGTCCACCAAGAAGGTCAGGGTCTTACATGGAACTGTCCCGGAGCTGGAGTCCACCAAGCAGGTCTAGGGACTTACACGGAGGTGTCCCGGAGCTGGAGTCCACCAAGCAGGTCAGGGTCTTACATGGCCATGTCCCGGAGTTGGAGTCCATCAAGCATGTCTAGGGTCTTACATGGAGGTGTCCCGGAGCTGGAGTCCACCAAGCAAGTCTAGGGTCTTACATGGAGGTTTCCCGGAGCTGGAGTCCACCAAGCAGGTCGTTTTCTGACATGGAGTTGTGCCGGAACTGGAGTACACCAAGCAGGTCAGGATCTTACCCAGAGATATCCCGGAGCTGGAGTCCACAAAGCAGGTCAGAGACTTACACAGAGGTGTCCCGGAGCTGGAGTCCACCAAGCAGGTCTAGGGACTTACATCGAGGTGTACAGGAGCTGGAGTCCACCAAGCAGGTCAGAGTCTTACATGGAGGTGTCCTGGAGCTAGAGTCCACCAAGAAGGTCAGGGTCTTACATGGACCTGTCCCGGTGCTGGAGTCCACCAAGCAGGTCTAGGGACTTACACGGAGGTGTCCCGGAGCTTGAGTCTTACATGGACCTGTCCCGGAGCTGGAGTCCACCAAGCAGGTCTAGGGACTTACACGGAGGTGTCCCGGAGCTTGAGTCCACCAAGCAGTTCAGGGTCTTACATGGCCATGTCCCAGAGTTGGAGTCCATCCAGCATGTCTAGGGTCTTACATGGAGATGTCCCGGAGCTGGAGTCCACCAAGCAAGTCTAGGGTCTTACATGGAGGTTTCCCGGAGCTGGAGTCCACCAATCAGGTCGTTGTCTGACATGGAGTTTTGCCGGAACTGAAGTACACCAAGCAGGTCAGGATCTTACCCAGAGATATCCCGGAGCTGGAGTCCTCACAGCACGTCAGAGACTTACACAGAGGTTTCCCGGAGCTGAAGTCCACCAAGCAGGACTAGCGACTTACATCGAGGTGTACAGGAGCTGGCGTCCACCAAGCATGTCTAGGGTCTTACATGGAGGTGTCCTGGAGCTAGAGTCCACCAAGCAATTCACGGTCTTACATGGACGTGTCCTGGAGCTGGAGTCCACCAAGCAGGTCTAGGGAATTACATGGAGGTGGCCCGGAGCTGGAGTATACCAAGCAGGTCTAGGGTCTTACATGGAGGTGTCCTGGAGCTAGAGTCCACCAAGCAATTCACGGTCTTACATGGACGTGTCCCGGAGCTGGAGTCCACCAAGCAGGTCTAGGGAATTACATGGAGGTGGCCCGGAGCTGGAGTCCACCAAGCAGGTCAGGGTCTNGAGCTGGAGTCCACCAAGCAGGTCTAGGGTCTTACATGGAGGTGTCCCAGAGCTGGAGTCCACCAAGCAGGTCAGGGTCTTACATGGACGTGTCCTGGATCTGGAGTCCACCAAGCATGTCTAGGGTCTGACATGGAGGTGTCCCGGAGCTGGAGTCCACCAAGCATGTCTAGGGTCTGACATGGAGGTGTCCCCGATCTGGAGTCCACCAAGCAGTTCAGGGTCTTACATGGAGGTTTCCTGGAGCTGGAGCCCACCAAGCAGGTCTAGGGTCTGACATGGGGGTGTCCCGGAGCTGGAGTCCACCAAGCAGGTCTAGGATCTGACATGGAGGTGTCCCGGAGCTGGAGTTACCAAGTAGGTCAGGGTCTTACACGGACGTGTCCCAGAGTTGGAGTCCAACAAGAAGGTCTAGGGTCTGACATGGAGTTGTCCCAGAGCTGGAGTCCACCACGCAGGTCAGGGTCTTACATGGATGTGTCCCAGAGCTGTAGTCCACGAAGCAGGTGAAGGCACTGACATGGACGTGTTCCGGAGCTGGAGTCCACCAAGCAGGTCTAGGGTCTGACATGGAGGTGTCCCAGAGCTGGAACCACCAAGCAGATCTATGGTCTTACATGGAGGTGTCCCGGAGCTGGAGTCCACCAAGCAGGTCAGGGTCTTACATGGAGGTGTCCTGGATCTGGAGTCCACCAAGCATGTCTAGGGTCTGACATGGAGGTGTCCCGGAGCTGGAGTCCACCAATCATTTCTAGGGTCTGACATGAACGTGTACCCGATCTGTAGTCCACCAAGCAGTTCAGGGTTTTACATGGAGTTTTCCTGGAGCTGGAGTCCACCAAGGAGGTCTAGGGTCTGACATGGGGGTGTCCCAGAGCTGGAGTCCACCAAGCAGGTCTAGGGTCTGACATGGAGGTGTCCCGGAGCTGGAGTTACCAAGTAGGTCAGGGTCTTACACGGACGTGTCCCAGAGTTGGAGTCCAACAAGCAGGTCTAGGGTCTGACATGGAGTTTTCCCGGAGCTGGAGTCCACCACGCAGGTCAGGGTCTTACATGGACGTGTCCCAGAGCTGTAGTCCACCAAGCAGGTGAAGGCACTGACATGGACGTGTTCCGGAGCTGGAGTCCACCAAGCAGGTCTAGGGTGTTACATGGAGGAGTCCCGGAGCTGGAGTCCACCAAGCAGTTAAGGGTCTTACATGGTTGTGTCCTGGAGATGGAGTCCACTAAGCAGGTCAGGGTCTGACATGGAGGTGTACCAGACCTGGCGTACACGAATCAGGTCTAGGGTATGACATGGACTTGTCCCAGAGCTGGAGTCCACCACCCAGGTCACGGTCTTACATGGAGGTGTCACGGACCTGGAGTCAACCAAGCAGGTCTATGGACTGACATGGACATGTCCCAGAGCTGGAGTCCACCAAGCAGGTCTAGGGTCTGACATGGAGGTGGCCCGGAGCTGGAGGCCACCAAGAAGGTCTAGGGTCTTACATGGAGGTGTCCCGGAGCTGGAGTCCACCAAGCAGGTCTATGGTCTGACATCGAGTTGTCCTGGAGCTGGAGTCCACAAAGCAGGTCAGGGTCTTACATGGACATGTCCCAGAGCTGGAGTCCACGAAGCAGGTCTAGGCTCTTACATGGAGGTGTCATGGACCTGGAGTCCACCAAGCAGGTCAGGGTCTTACATTGATGTGTCCTGGAGATATAGTCCACCAAGCAGGTCTGGGTTTTACATGGACGTGTCCAGGAGCTGGAGTCCTCCAAGCAGGTCTAGGGTCTTACATGGAGGGGTCCTGGAGTTGGAGTCCACCAAGCAGGTCACGGTCTTACATGGACATGTCCCGGAGCTGGAGTCCACCAAGCAGGTCACGGTCTTACATGGACATGTCCCGGAGCTGGAGACCACCAAGGATGTCTAGGGTCTTACATGGAGGTGTCTCGATGCTGGAGTCCACCAAAGAGGTCAGGGTCTGAAATGGATGTGTCCCGGAGCTGGAGTCCACCAAGCAGGTCAGTGTCTTACATGGAGGAATCACGGAGCTGGAGTCCACACCACAAAGCAGTTCTAGGTTCTGACATGGAGGGTTCGCGGGAGTTTGGGAGTTACCAAGTAGGTCAGAGGTCTACAACGGACGGGTCCAAGTTTGAGTCCAACAAAGAGGTCAGGGGCTGAAATGGATGTGTCCCCGGAGCTGGAGTCCACCCCGCAGGTCTAGAGTCTGACATGGACCGTGTCCCAGAGCTGTATTCCACCAAGCAGGGAAGACGCTGACATGGATGTGTTCCGGAGCTGGAATCCACCAAGCAGGTCGAGAGTCTGGTTACAGGGAGGATTCCCGGAGCTGGGGTCCACCAAGCAGGTTAGGGTCTTACATGGAGTTGTCTTGGAGCTGGAGTCCACGAAGCTGGTCTAGAGTCTGACATGTATTTTTCCCGGAGCTGGATTCCACCCAGCAGTTCTAGGGAATTACTTGGAGGTGGCCCGGAGCTGGTTTCCACCAAGCAGGTCTAGGTTTTTACATGGAGGTGTCCCGGGGCTGGATTCCACCAATCTGGTCTATGGTCTGATATGGAGTTGTCCCAGTGCTGGAGTCCAAAAAGCAGGTTAGGGTCTTACAAGGAGGTGTTTCGGAGCTGGAGTCCACCAACAGGACTTAGGGCCTGACATGGAGGTGGCCCGGAACTGGAGGCCACCAAGAAGGTCCTAGTGGTCTCATATGGAGGTGGCCCGGAGCTTGTGTCCACCAAGCATGTCTATGGTCTGACATGGAGGTTTCCTGGAGCTGCAGTACAAAGCAGGTCATGGGTCTTACATGGAGTTGTAATCCCGGAGCTGGTGTCCACGAAGCAGGTCTAGGCTCTTACATGGAGGTGTCATGGACCAAGAGTCCACCATGCAGGTCAGGGTCTTACATGGATTTGTCCCTGGAGATATAGTTCCCACCATGAAGCAGGTCTAGGTTCTGACGTGGAGGTGTCCCGGAACGGGAGTCCTCCAAGCAGGTCTAGAGTCTGACATGTAGGTGGACCCCCGGAGCTGGAGGCCACCAAGAAGAAGGTCCTTGGGTCTTACATGGAGTGGTCCCGGAGCTGGAGTCCCCAAAGCAGGTGCTATGGTCTGACATTAGGTGTCCTGGAGCTGCAGGCCACCAAGCAGGTCAGGTTCTTACATGTACATGTGCCCCAGAGCTGGATTCCACCAAGCATTTCAGGGTCTTAAATTAGAGGTGTGCAATGGAACCTGGAGTCCACCTGCAGTCGGTAATGAGGGAGAAGCGATTTGGGGGACAAAGAGTGGGGTCTCTTCCATTGGCAGTTGTGAAAAGTTCCAAGATCGCAACGAGCAATAGCGGGTCTGTAAAAGTCAGTGTACCGTAGCAAAATGGATGGTACTCCCGGGAGCTGGAACGTCCTACCAATCAGGAGTCTAGGTAGCGGATGTACGTGGTACCGGCGCGTTAGCCCGAGAGCACTGAATTAACACACAACCAGCAAGGAGTCTAGTGGCTTCTTACATGGAAGTGTCCCCAAGGAGACTAAAGAGAGCAAGTGATGCGAATGCCACCAAGCAGAGTGCGGTCATTATGCAGTACAGAGAATGGTGTGAGAACGGGAGAATTGGAGTGAGTGCGTAACGAATGCATCAGCGATCCCAGCAGGTATGCGAGGAGTGTCTCCCTACACGTAGAGGTAAGATCATGGGGATGCTGATTGCGAGCTAGGATATACTTGTATCTTCGTACCCGCTGGCCATTAAAGCGGAGCGAATATTAGCATACTTGCCTACGCGATGTAATCGCAGGGCTCAGAGTGGGCGCAATAGCGAGTCCGGTAAGGATTGACCGGCCCTTGACGCAATGTTATGGTGTCCCGAGCTGTTAGTCCACCAAGCATTTACTATGGTCTTCAATGAGTTGGCCCCGAAGATGAGTTCCCACCAAGCGAAAGTCAAGGTATTACATGGAAGTGGTCCGAATTGGAGTCAACAAGCAGGATCACCGTCCTGTACTTGAGTGTCCTGAGCTATATCCATCCTGCATGTCTAGGGTCTTACATTTAGGTGTCCCAGAGCTGGAGTGTACCAAGCAGGTCTAGGGTCATCCATGGAGGTGTCCCGGATGTGAGTCCACCAAGCGTGTCCGTGTCTTACATGGACATGTCCCGGACTTGGAGTCCACCAATCAGGTGAGGGGCTTACATGGAGGTGTCCCGGAGCTGGAGATCACCACACAGCTGGTCCCCTATCATTAATAACATGGACGTGTCGCTGTGCTGGAGCCACCAAAGAGTTCGGTCTGACATGGAGGTGATCCCGGAGCTGAAAGTCCACCCAGCAGTGTCTGGTCTTACAACAGATGAATCACGGGCTTGGGTCCACAAAGCTGGGTCAGGTCTTACACGAGGTGGTCAAGGAGCTGGAGACACCAAGCAGGTCCTAGGTTCTGACGTGGTGGGTGATCCCTGAGCTGGAGTCCAACGAAGCAATCGGGTCTTACACAGAATGGGTCCGAGAAGCTGTAGTCAACAAGCATGTCTAGGGGAATACCATGAATATCCCAAGCTGCAGTCCACCAACGGTAGCATCTTACCAGGGGTGGTCCCCGTAGCTGGAGTCCACCAAACAGGTCGAGGGACTTACATGGAGTTGTCACGGAGCTGAAGTCATCCAAGCACGGTCCTAGGGTCTGACATGGAGGTGTCCCCCGGAGCTGGAGTCCACCAAGCGGTTCAGGGTCTTACATGGAATTGACCCAGAGCTGGAGTCCACAAAACAGGTCTAGGGTCTGACTTGGAGGTGTCTCAGAGCTGGAGCCACCAAGCGGGTCGACGTTCATTCATGGAGGTGTCCCGAGCTGGAGTTACAACCAAGCAGGTCATGGTCTTACATGGAGATGTCCGGGAGCTGAGGCCTCCCCCCTCCACCCCACCAAAGAAGTTCTAGGCTCTCCATCCACTGTCCCCGGAGCTGGAGTCCACCAAGCAGGTCTAGGGTGCTTTATGAGAGGTGTCCCGGAGCTGGAGTCCACAGAGCAGTTCAGGGGCCTGAAATGGAGTTTACCCAGAGCTGGTGTCCACCATGCAGGTCTAGGAACTTACATGGACGTGTCCCCGGAGCTCGAGTCCACCAAGCAGGTCTATTGTCTTACATGATTTGGTCCCCGGATCTGGAGTTCACCAAGCAGTTCAGGGTCTTTCGTGGAGGTTTCCTGGAGTTGGAGTCCACCAAGCGGGTCTAGGGTCTGATATGGAGGTATCAAGGAGCTGGAGTACACCAAGGGTGTCTAGGGTCTGACATGGATATGTCCCGGAGTTGGCATTTTCCAATCAGTTCTAGGGTATGACATGTAGGTGGCCTATAGCTGGAGTCCACCAAGCGTGTCAGGGTCTTACATGGACGTTCCCAGAGCTATGGGGTCCACCAAGCAGGTATAGGGACTGACATATGAATTCCATTCTACGCAAACCAGAGCACTGAAAAGAAGCTCCCTCACAAAATCGAGGCTCTTTAGTAACGTCTATAACATGGGTTGCCTATGGTACCTTGTGTGATGAACGCAGAGCGTGTTAATGTCAACACCACGCAGCGTCAATGGGGGGATGTCCGTGACAGGACGAGTGAAGTGTATGCGCCGCCAGGGACTGAAATCCACCAAGCGTCATTGGTTGCGGTGGAGGGGATTTCTGCAATCGTGGAGAGTGTTTCCAAGAGCTGGTGCGTCCCACCAACGAAATGTCAGTCCTAATCGGTGACTTATCACAGGGTCCGGCACATGTCTCCGGAGTCTGGTGATTCCCAACAACCTGCCAACATAAAACAAGCGACGGACAGCATAAGCAGCTAGAGTTAGGTGCATCGGGCCTATTGCGACTTGAGGGTCGAGGCGGAGTCCCGAATCGTCTCCGCAAGCTACGATCCAGAAAATGGTTGGTTAGATGTCCATTGCCCACCAAGCCGATCAGGGTTATTCTTCGCATGGACGGAGGATGTCGTTGACATCGATTTACTGCGCTGGTAGTCCGCCCATCCGGACAAGTCGGGTGAGTAGCGATCGGTAACTACTGGACATTCCACGGAGCTTGTGAATAAGACGGGAGCACACGAATCAAACGAAGTTATCCGAAAAATGAAGACAATAAACCCAGCAGGGTCCTAGTACTTGAACATGGTAATTGAAAGGAAGAGTGCGGCAGGGAAGGACTGAGAGTATATCGTTAAGCTCCAGTAACTGAGGCTCAGATGCGGTCTTACATACACATGGAGGTTCCCCAGAGCTGGAGTCCACCAAGCCGTTCAGGGCCTTACGGTGGAGTTGTCCCCGAGCTGGAGGCCACCAAGCAGTGCTATGTCTGACATGGAGGTGTTCCAGAGGTGGAGTCCACCAAGAAGTTCTAGGTCTGACATGGAGGTGTCACGGAGCTGGAGTCCACCAAGCAGGTCAGATTCTTACATGGACCTCTCCTGAGCTGGAGACCACCAAGCATGTCTAGGGTCTGACATGGACATTTCCCGGAGCTGGAGTCCACCAAGCAGGTCTAGGGCCTGACATGGAGGTTTCCCAGAGCTGGAGTAACACCAAGCAGGTCAGGGACTTACAAGGATTATCCACGGGAGCTCTGGAATTGACCAAGCAGTCAGGGACTTATATGGGGGTGTCCCGGAGCTGGAGTCCACCAAGCAGGTCTAGGGACTGATGTGGAAGTGTCCCAGTGCTAGAGTCCAGCAAGCAGCTCAGGGTCTTACATGGACGTGTCCCGGAGCTGGAGTCAACCAAGCATTTCAGGGTCTTACATGGACGTGTCCCAGAGCTGGAGTCCACCAAGCAGGTCTAGGGATTGACATGGACGTGTCCCAGAGCTGGAGTACTCCAAGCAGGTCTAGACTTACATGGACGTGTCCTGGCGCTGGATTCCACCAAGCAGGTCAGGCTCTGACAGGGAGGTGACCCAGACCTGGAGTCCACCAAGCAGGTTTAGAAGGGTCTGACATGGAGGTGCCCCAGAGCTGGTGTCCAGTCCACCAAGAATTGCAGGACTTTACAGGGGAAAAAAAAAGACAGGTCCCGGAGCTGGTGTCCACTAAGCAGGTCTAGGGCCTGACATGGAGGGGGCCCGATGTGGAGTCACCAAGCAGGTTCTAAAGGTTCTTCTTACATGGAGTTGTCCCATTGCTGGAGTCTACAAGCAGGTCAGGGTCTTACATGGACATGTCACAGAGCTGGAGTCGACACACACATGTCAGGGTCTTATATGGAAGTTTCCCAGAGGTGGAGTCCACCAAGCATGTCGGGGTCTGACATGGAGTTGTCCGGGCGGTAGTCCCCCAGAAAGGTCGAGGTTCTGTCACGGAGGTGTCCCAGAGCTTGGTGTCCAACAAGCAGGTCTACAGTCTTACATGGACATGTCCCGAGCTGGAGTCCACGCGCAGCAGGTCTAGGGATGACATGGAGGTGTCCCGGATCTGGATTTCAGCACGCAGGTCGGGGTAGTACATGGAGGTATCCCGTACCTGGAGTNCCAGCAAGCAGGTCTAGGGTCTGACAGGGAGTTGTCCTGGAGCTGGAGTCCACCAAGCATGTCTAGGGTCTCACATGGAGGTGTCCCCGAGCTGGAGTCCACCAAGCAGGTCAGGGACTTACATGGAGGTTTCCCAGATCTGGAGTCCAGCAAGCAGGTCTAGGGTCTGACGTGGAGGTGTCCTTGAGCTGGAGTCCAGCAAGCAGGTCTAGGGTCTGACATGGAGGTGTCCCGGAGCTGGAGTTACCAAGCAGGTCAGGGTCTTACATGGACGTGTCCCGGGGCTGGAGTCCACCAAGCTGATCTAGGGTCTGACATGGAGTTGTCCCGGAGCTGGAGTCCACCAAGCAGGTCAGGGTCTTACATGGACGTGTCCCGGAGCTGGAGTCCACCAAGCAGTTCAGGGTCTTACATGGACGTGTCCCAGAGCTGTAGTCCACCAAGCAGTTGTAGGCTCTGACATGGACATGTTCCGGAGCTGGAGTCCACCAGCAGGACTAGGGTGTTACATGGAGGAGTCCCGCAGGTCTAGGGTATGACATGGACTTGTCTCGGAGCTGGAGTCCACCAAGCATGTCACTGTCTTACATGGAGGTGTCACGGAGCTGGAGTCAACCAAGCAGGTCTATGGACTGACATGGACATGTCCCGGAGCGGGAGTCCACCAAGCATGTCTAGGGTCTGACATGGAGGTGTCCCGGAGCTGGATACCACCAAGCAGGTCAGGGGCTTAAATGGACGAGTCCCGGAGCTGGAGTCCACCAAGCAAGTCTAGGGTCTGACATGGAGGTGGCCCGGAGCTGGAGGCCACCAAGAAGGTCTAGGGTCTTATATGGAGGTGTCCCAGAGCTGGAGTCCACCAAGCAGATCTAGGGTCTGACATGGAGGTGTCCTGGAGCTGGAGTCCAACAAGCAGGTCAGGGTCTTACATGGACATGTCCCAGAGCTGGAGTCTATCACGCAGTTCTAGGCTCTTACATGGAGATTTCCCGGAGCTGGAGACCACCAAGCAGGTCAGGGTCTTACATGGAGTTCTCCCGGAGCTGGAGTCCTCCAAGCAGGTCTAGGGAATTACATGGATGCGTCCCAGAGCTGGAGTCCACCAATCAGGTCTAGTGTCTGACATGGAAGTGTCCCAAGCTAGTGTCCACCAAGCAGGTCAGGGTCTTACATGGAGGTGTCAGGGAGCTCGAGTCCACCAAGCAGATCAGGGTCTTACACAGAGGTGTCCCATAGCTGGAGTCCACCAAGCATATCAGGGTCTTACAAGGAATTGTCACGGAATTGGAGTCCACCAAGCAGGTCAGGGTCTTACATTGATGTGTCCTGGAGATATAGTACACCAAGAAGGTCCGGGTTTTACATGGACATGGAGGGGACCCGGAGCTGGAGTCCACCAAGCATGTCACGGTCTTACATGGACATGTCCCGGAGCTGGAGTCCTCCAAGCACGTCTAGGGTCTTACATGGAGGTTTCCCGGAGCTGGAGTCCACCAAAGGGGTCCAGGGTCTTACATGGAGGTGTCCCAGAGCTGGAGACCACCAAGCATGTCTAGGGTCTTACATGGAGGTGTCCCGATGCTGGAGTCCAACAAAGAGGTCAGGGGCTGAAATGGATGTGTCCCCGGAGCTGGAGTCCAACAAGTAGATGTAGAGTCTGACATGGAGGTGTCCCGGAGCTGCAGTCCACCAAGGAGGTCAGGGTCTTACATGGGGTTTTCCCAGAGCTGGAGTCCAACAAGCAGGTCTAGGGTCTTCCATGGAGGTGTCCCGGAGCTGGAGTCCACCAAGCATGTCAGGGTCTTACATGGAGGGGTCCCGGAGCTGGAGTCCACCAAGCAGGTTAGGGTCTTACATTGATGTGTCCTGGATATATAGTCCACCAAGCAGGTCCGGGTTTTACATGGACGTGTCCAGGAGCTGGAGTCCTCCAAGCAGGTCTAGGGTCTTACATGGAGGGGTCCCGGAGCTGGAGTCCACCAAGCAGATCTACGGTCTTCCATGGAGGTGTCCCGGAGCTGGAGTCCACCAAGCAGGTCTAGGGACTGACATGGAGGTGCTCCGGGTCTGGAGTCCATCAAGCAGGTCTAGGTGTCCCGGAGCTGGAATCCACCAAGCAGGTCATGGTCTTACATGGACGTGTCCCGGAGCTGGAGTCCACCAAGCAGGTCTAGGGTCTGACATGGAGGTGTCCCAGAGCTGGTGTCCACCTAGCAGTTCAGGGTATTACATGGACCTGTCCTGGAGCTGGAGTCCACCAAGCAGGTCAGTGTCTGACATGGAGGTGTCCTGGAGCTGGCGTCCACTATGCATGTCTAGGGTATGACATGGACGTGTCCCAGAGCTGGAGTACACCAAGCAGGTCTGGGTCTTACATGGAGGTGTCACGGAACTGGAGTCAACAAAGCAGCTCTAGGGTCTGACATGGACATGTCCGGGAGCTGGAGTCACCTAGCAGGTCTAGGGACTGACATGGGGGTGTCACGGAGCTGGAGTCCACCAAGCAGATCAGGGTCTTACCAGAGGTATCCCGGAGCTGGAGTCCACACAGCAGGTCAGGGAATTACATGGAGGTGTCACGGAGCTGGAGACAACCAAGCAGGTCTATGGACTGACAGGGACATGTCCCGGAGCTGGAGTCCACCAAGCATGTCTAGGGTCTGACATGGAGGTGTCACGGAGCTGGACTCCACCAAGCAGGTCAGGGTCTTACATGGACGTGTCCAGGAGCTGGAGTCCAGAAAGCAGGTCTAGGGTCTGACATGGAGGTGGCCCGGAGCTGGAGGCCACCAAGAAGTTCTAGGGTCTTACATGGAGGTGTCCCGGAGCTGGAGTCCACCAAGCAGGTCTAGGGTCTGATATGGAGGTGTCCGGGAGCTGGAGTCCACCAAGCAAGTCGAGGGTCTGACATGGAGGTGTTCCGGATCTGGATTCCACCAAGCAGGTCAGGGACTTACATGGAGGTGTCCCGGAGCTGGAGTCCACCAAGCAAGACTAGGGTCTGATATGGAGGTGTCCCAGAGCTGGAGTGCAGCAAGCAGGTCATTTTCTTACATGGACGAGTCCCGGAGCTGGAGTCCACCAAGCAGGTCAGGGACTTACATGGACGTGACCCAGAGCTGGAGTCCACCAAGCAGTTCTTGGGTCTGACATGGAGGTGTCCCACAGCTGGAGTCCACCAAACAGTTCTAGGGACTTACATGGAGGTGTCCCGGAGCTGGAGTCCACCAAGCAGGTCAGGGCCTTACATGGACATGTCCCGGAGCTGGAGTCGACCAAGCAGGTCTAGGGACTTACATAGAGGTGTCCCGGAGCTGGAGTCCAACAAGCAGGTCTAGGGTCTTACATGAAAGTGTCCTGGAGCTGGCGTCCACCAAGCAGGTCAGGGTATTACTTGGACGTGTCCCAGAGCTCGAGTCCACCAAGCAGGTCAGGGTCTTACATGGAGGTTTCCCGGAGCTGGAGTACACCAAGCAGGTCAGTGTCTTACATGGAGGTGTCCCGGAGCTGGAGTCCTCCAAGTAGGTCTAGGGTCTGACATGGACGAGTCTCGTATCTGGAGTCCACCAAGCAGGTCTAGGCTCTGACATGGAGGTGTCCCAGAGCTAGTGTACACCAAGCAGGTCAGGGTTTTACATGGAGGTATCCCTTAGCTGGAGTCCACTAAGCAGGTCAGTGTATTACACGGAGGTGTCCCGGAGCTGGAGTCGACCAAGCAGGTCTAGGGTCTTCCATGGAGGTGTCCCTGAGCTGGAGTCCACCAAGCAGGTCAGGGCCTTACATGGACGTGTCCAGGAGCTGGAGTCAACCAAGCAGATCAGTGTCTGACATGGAGGTGTCCCGGTCCTGGCGTCCACCAAGCAGGTCTAGGGTATTACATGGACGTGTCCCGGAGCTGGAGTCCACCAAGCAGGTCAGGGTCTTACATGGATGTGTCCTGGAGATGTAGTCCACCAAGCAGGTCCGGGTTTTCCATGGACGTGTCCAGGAGCTGGAGTCCTCCAAGCATGTCTAGGGTCTTACATGGATGGGTCCCGGAGCTGGATTCCACCAAGCAGGTCACGGTCTTACATGGACATGTCCCGGAGCTGGAGTCCACCAAGCAGGTCTAGGGTCTTACATGGAGGGGTCCCAGAGCTGGAGTCCACCAAGCAGGTCATGGTCTTACATGGACATGTCCCGGAGGTGGAGTCCACCAAGCAGGTCGATGGTCTTACATGGAGTTGTCCCGGAGCTGGAGACCACCAAGCATGCCTAGGGTCTTACATGGAGGTGTCCCGATGCTGGAGTCGAACAAATAGGTCAGGGTCTGAAATGTATGTGTCCCGGAGCTGGAGTCCACCAAGCAGGTCAGTGTCTTACATGGAGGAATCATGGAGCTGGAGTCCACCAAAAATGTCAGGATCTTACACAGAGGTGTCCAGGTGCTGGAGGCCACCAAGCAGGTCATGGTCTTACATGGACATGTCCCGGAGGTGGAGTCCACCAAGCAGGTCGATGGTCTTACATGGAGTTGTCCCAGAGCTGGAGACCACCAAGCATGCCTAGGGTCTTACATGGAGGTGTCCCGATGCTGGAGTCGAACAAATAGGACAGGGTCTGAAATGGATGTGTCCCGGAGCTGGAGTCCACCAAGCAGATCAGTGTCTTACATGGAGGAATCACCGAGCTGGAGTCCACCAAAAATGTCAGGATCTTACACAGAGGTGTCCAGGAGCTGGAGGCCACCAAGCAGGTCTAGGGACTTACATGGAGGTGTCCCGGAGCTGGAGTCAACCAAGCAGGTCAGGGACTTACACAGAGGTGTCCAGGAGCTGGAGTCCACCAAGCAGGTCAGGTTCTTTCATGGGGGTGTCCCGGAGCTGGGGTCCACCAAGCAGGTCAGGATCTTACATGGAGTTGTCAGGGAGCTCGAGTCCACCAAGCAGATCAGGGTCTTACACGGAGCTATCACGGAGCTGGAGTCCACACAGCAGGTCAGGGTCTTACACGGAGGTGTCCCATAGCTGGAGTCCACCAAGCAGGTCTAGGGTCTTCCATGAAGGTGTCCTGGAGCTGGATTCCACCACGCAGGTCAGGGTCTTACTTGGAAGTGTCCTGGAGCTATAGTCCACCAAGCAGGTCAGGGTCTTACATGGACATATCCCAGAGCTGGAGTCCACCAAGCAGGTCGAGGGTCTTCCATGGAGGTATCCCGGAGCTGGAGTCCACCAAGCAGGTCAGGGACTTACACAGAGGTGTCCAGCAGCTGGAGTCCACCAAGCAGGTCTAGGGTCTTACATGTAGGTGTCCAGGAGCTGGAGTCCACCAAGCAGGTGTAGGTTCTGACATGGAGGTGTCCTGGATCTGGAGTCCACCAAACAGGTCAGCGTCTTACACGGAGGTGTCCCGGAGCTGGAGACCACCAAGCACGTCTAGGGACTTACATGGAGGTGTCCCGGTGCTGGAGTCACCCAAGCAGGTCTAGGGTCTGACATTTAAGTGTCCCAGAGCTGGAGTACACCAAGCAGGTCAGGGTCTTACATGGAGGTGTCCCGGAGCTGGAGTCCACCAAGCAGGTCTAGGGTCTTACATGGAGGTGTCATGGAGCTGGAGTCCACCAAGCAGGTCTATGGTCTGACATGGAGGTGTCCCAGAGCAGTAGTCACCAAGCAGGTCTACAGTCTTACATGGAGGTTTCCCGGAGCTGCAGTCCACCAAGCAGGTCAGGGATTTACATGGACGTGTCCCAGTGCTGGAGTCCACCAAGTAGGTCTAGGGTCTGACAGGGAGTTGTCCCAGAGCTGGAGTCCACCAAGCATGTCTAGGGTCTCACATGGAGGTGTCCCTGAGCTGGAGTCCACCAAGCAGGTCAGGGTCTTACATGGAGGTTTCCCAGAGCTGGAGTCCAGCAAGCAGGTCTAGGGTCTGACATGGAGTTGTCCTGGAGCTGGAGTCCACCAAGCAGGTCTAGGGTCTGACATGGAGGTGTCCCGGAGCTGGAGTTACCAAGCAGGTCAGGGTCTTACATGGACGTGTCCCGGGGCTGGAGTCCACCAAGCAGGTCTAGGGTCTGACATGGAGTTGTCCCGGAGCTGGAGTCCACCAAGCAGGTCAGGGTCTTACATGGACATGTCCCGGAGCTGGAGTCCACCAAGCAGGTCTAGGGTCTTACATGGAGGTGTCCCGGAGCTGGAGTCCACCAAGCAGGTCTAGGGTCTTACATGGAGGTGTCCCAGAGCTGGAGTCCACCAAGCAGGTCTAGGGTCTGACATGGACGTGTCCCAGAGCTGGAGTCCACCAAGCACGTCTAGGGTCTTACATGGATGTGTCCTGGAGCGGCAGTCCACCAAGCAGGTCTAGGGTCTGACATGGAGGTGTCCCGGAGCTGGAGTCCACCAAGCAGGTCTAGGGTCTGACATGGACGTGTCCCAGAGCTGGAGTCCACCAAGCAGGTCTAGGGTCTGACATGGAGGTGTCCCAGAGCTGGAGTCCACCAAGCAGGTCTAGGGTCTTACATGGAGGTGTCCCAGAGCTGGAGTCCACCAAGCAGGTCTAGGGTCTTACATGGAGGTGTCCCAGAGCTGGAGTCCACCAAGCAGGTCTAGGGTCTGA
This sequence comes from Rhizomys pruinosus, assembly GCA_009823505.1. Lineage (NCBI taxonomy): Eukaryota > Metazoa > Chordata > Mammalia > Rodentia > Spalacidae > Rhizomys > Rhizomys pruinosus. Next base: position 67,265 of record VZQC01015578.1, read on the forward strand.
CATGGACGTGTCCCAGAGCTGGAGTCCACCAAGCACCTCTAGGGTCTTACATGGACGTGTCCCGGATCTGGAGTCCACCAAGCAGGTCTAGGATCTGACATGGAGGTGTCCCGGAGCTGGAGTCCATCAAGCAGGTCTAGGGTCTGACATGGACGTGTCCCAGAGCTGGAGTCCACCAAGCAGGTCTAGGGTCTGACATGGAGGTGTCCCAGAGCTGGAGTCCACCAAGCAGGTCTAGGGTCTTACATGGAGGTGTCCCAGAGCTGGAGTCCACCAAGCAGGTCTAGGGTCTTACATGGATGTGTCCCAGAGCTGGAGTCCACCAAGCAGGTCTAGGGTCTGACATGGACGTGTCCCAGAGCTGGAGTCCACCAAGCACGTCTAGGGTCTTACATGGACGTGTCCCGGATCTGGAGTCCACCAAGCAGGTCTAGGATCTGACATGGAGGTGTCCCGGAGCTGGAGTCCATCAAGCAGGTCTAGGGTCTGACATGGACGTGTCCCAGAGCTGGAGTCCACCAAGCAGGTCTAGGGTCTGACATGGAGGTGTCCCAGAGCTGGAGTCCACCAAGCAGGTCTAGGGTCTTACATGGAGGTGTCCCGGAGCTGGAGTCCACCAAGCAGGTCAGGGTCTTACATGGACGTGTCCCGGAGCTGGAGTCCACCAAGCAGGTCTAGGATCTGACATGGAGGTGTCCCGGAGCTGGAGTCCATCAAGCAGGTCTAGGGTCTGACATGGACGTGTCCCAGAGCTGGAGTCCACCAAGCAGGTCTAGGGTCTGACATGGAGGTGTCCCAGAGCTGGAGTCCACCAAGCAGGTCTAGGGTCTTACATGGAGGTGTCCCGGAGCTGGAGTCCACCAAGCAGGTCTAGGGTCTTACATGGAGGTGTCCCGGAGCTGGAGTCCACCAAGCAGGTCAGGGTCTTACATGGACGTGTCCCGGAGCTGGAGTCCACCAAGCAGGTCTAGGATCTGACATGGAGGTGTCCCGGAGCTGGAGTCCACCAAGCAGGTCTAGGGTCTGACATGGACGTGTCCCAGAGCTGGAGTCCACCAAGCAGGTCTAGGGTCTGACATGGAGGTGTCCCAGAGCTGGAGTCCACCAAGCAGGTCTAGGGTCTTACATGGAGGTGTCCCGGAGCTGGAGTCCACCAAGCAGGTCTAGGGTCTTACATGGAGGTGTCCCGGAGCTGGAGTCCACCAAGCAGGTCTAGGGTCTGACATGGAGGTGTCCCGGAGCTGGAGTCCACCAAGCAGTTCAGGGTCTTACATGGACATACCCTGGAGCTGGATTCCACCAAGCAGGTCTACGGTCTTACATGGAGGTGTCCTGGAGCTGGAGTCCACCAAATAGTTCTAGGGTCTGACATGGAGGTTTCCCAGAGCTGGAGCCAACAAGCAGGTCTACGGTCTTACATGGAGTGTCCCGGAGCTGGAGTCCACCAAGCAGGTCTAGGGTCTGACATGGACGTGTCCCGGAGCCGGAGTCCACCAAGCATGTCTAGGGTCTGACATGGAGGTGTCCCCGAGCTGGAGTCCACCAAGCAGTTCAGCGTCTTACATGGAGGTTTCCCGGAGCTGGAGTCCACCAAGCAAGTCTAGGGTCTGACATATAGGTGTCCCGGAGCTGGAGTTACCAAGCAGTTCAGGGTCTTACATGGACGTGTCCCGGAGCTGGAGTCCACCAAGCAGGTCTAGGGTCTGACACGGAGTTGTCCCGGAGCTGGAGTCCACCAAGCAGGTCCGGGACTTACATGGAGGTGTCCTGGAGCTGGAGTCCACCAAGCATGTCTAGGGTCTGACATGGAGGTGTCCCCGAGCTGGAGTCCACCAAGCAGTTCAGCGTCTTACATGGAGGTGTCCCAGAGCTGGAGCCACCAAGCAGGTCTATGGTCTTACATGGAGGTGTCCCGGAGCTGGAGTCACCAAGCACTTCAGGGTCTTACATGTATGTGTCGTGGAGCTGGAGTCCACCAAGCAGGTCTAGGGTCTGACATATAGTTGTCCCGGAGCTGGAGTCCACAAAGCAGGTCTAGGTTCTGACATGGAGGTGTCCCGGTGCTGGAGTTACCAAGCAGGTCAGGGTCTTACATGGACGTGTCCCGGAGCTGGAGTCCACCAAGCAGGTCTAGGGTCTGACACGGAGTTGTCCCGGAGCTGGAGTCCACCAAGCAGGTCCGGGACTTACATGGAGGTGTCCTGGAGCTGGAGTCCACCAAGCATGTCTAGGGTCTGACATGGAGGTGTCCCCGAGCTGGAGTCCACCAAGCAGTTCAGCGTCTTACATGGAGGTTTCCCGGAGCTGGAGTCCACCAAGCAAGTCTAGGGTCTGACATATAGGTGTCCCGGAGCTGGAGTCCACAAAGCAGGTCTAGGTTCTGACATGGAGGTGTCCCGGTGCTGGAGTTACCAAGCAGTTCAGGGTCTTACATGGACGTGTCCCGGAGCTGGAGTCCACCAAGCAGGTCGGGGTCTGACATGGAGTTGTGCCGGAGCTGGAGTACACCAAGCAGGTCAGGATCTTACCCAGAGATATCCCGGAGCTGGAGTCCACAAAGCATGTCAGAGACTTACACAGAGGTGTCCCGGAGCTGGAGTCCACCAAGCAGGTCTAGGGACTTACATCGAGGTGTACAGGAGCTGGAGTCCACCAAGCAGGTCTAGGGTCTTACATGGAGGTGTCCTGGAGCTAGAGTCCACCAAGCAATTCACGGTCTTACATGGACGTGTCCCGGAGCTGGAGTACACCAAGCAGGTCAGGATCTTACATGGAGGTTTCCCGGAGCTGGAGTCCACCAATCAGGTCAGGGTCTTACATGGACATGTCTGGAGCTGGAGTCCACCAGGCAGGTCTAGTGTCTTACATGGAGGTGTACCGGAGCTGGACTCCACCAAGCAGGTCTGTGTTCTTACATGGAGTTTTCCCGGAGCTGGAATCCACCAAGCAGGTCAGGGTCTTACATGGACGTGTCCCGGAGCTGGAGTCCACCAAGCAGGTCTAGGATCTGACATGGAGGTGTCCTGGAGCTGGAGTCCACCAAGCAGGTCTAGGGTCTGACATGGAGGTGTCCCAGAGCTGGAGTCCACCAAGCAGGTCTAGGGTCTTACATGGAGGTGTCCCAGAGCTGGAGTCCACCAAGCAGGTCTAGGGTCTTACATGGAGGTGTCCCAGAGCTGGAGTCCACCAAGCAGGTCTAGGGTCTTACATGGAGGTGTCCCAGAGCTGGAGTCCACCAAGCAGGTCTAGGGTCTTACATGGAGGTGTCCCAGAGCTGGAGTCCACCAAGCAGGTCAGGGTCTTACATGGAGGTGTCCCGGAGCTGGAGTCCACCAAGCATGTCAGGGTCTTATATGGAGGTTTCCCGGAGCTGTAGTCCACCAAGCAGTTCAGGGTCTTACATGGAGTTGTCCCAGAGCTGGAGTCCACCAAGCAGGTCTAGGGTCTGACATGGACGTGTCCCAGAGCTGGAGTCCACCAAGCACCTCTAGGGTCTTACATGGACGTGTCCCGGATCTGGAGTCCACCAAGCAGGTCTAGGATCTGACATGGAGGTGTCCCGGAGCTGGAGTCCATCAAGCAGGTCTAGGGTCTGACATGGACGTGTCCCAGAGCTGGAGTCCACCAAGCAGGTCTAGGGTCTGACATGGAGGTGTCCCAGAGCTGGAGTCCACCAAGCAGGTCTAGGGTCTTACATGGAGGTGTCCCGGAGCTGGAGTCCACCAAGCAGGTCTAGGGTCTTACATGGAGGTGTCCCAGAGCTGGAGTCCACCAAGCAGGTCTAGGGTCTGACATGGACGTGTCCCAGAGCTGGAGTCCACCAAGCACCTCTAGGGTCTTACATGGACGTGTCCCGGATCTGGAGTCCACCAAGCAGGTCTAGGATCTGACATGGAGGTGTCCCGGAGCTGGAGTCCATCAAGCAGGTCTAGGGTCTGACATGGACGTGTCCCAGAGCTGGAGTCCACCAAGCAGGTCTAGGGTCTGACATGGAGGTGTCCCAGAGCTGGAGTCCACCAAGCAGGTCTAGGGTCTTACATGGAGGTGTCCCAGAGCTGGAGTCCACCAAGCAGGTCTAGGGTCTTACATGGAGGTGTCCCAGAGCTGGAGTCCACCAAGCAGGTCTAGGGTCTGACATGGACGTGTCCCAGAGCTGGAGTCCACCAAGCACCTCTAGGGTCTTACATGGACGTGTCCCGGATCTGGAGTCCACCAAGCAGGTCTAGGATCTGACATGGAGGTGTCCCGGAGCTGGAGTCCATCAAGCAGGTCTAGGGACTGACATGGACGTGTCCCAGAGCTGGAGTCCACCAAGCAGGTCTAGGGTCTGACATGGAGGTGTCCCAGAGCTGGAGTCCACCAAGCAGGTCTAGGGTCTTACATGGAGGTGTCCCAGAGCTGGAGTCCACCAAGCAGGTCTAGGGTCTTACATGGAGGTGTCCCAGAGCTGGAGTCCACCAAGCAGGTCTAGGGTCTTACATGGAGGTGTCCCAGAGCTGGAGTCCACCAAGCAGGTCTAGGGTCTGACATGGACGTGTCCCAGAGCTGGAGTCCACCAAGCACCTCTAGGGTCTTACATGGACGTGTCCCGGATCTGGAGTCCACCAAGCAGGTCTAGGATCTGACATGGAGGTGTCCCGGAGCTGGAGTCCATCAAGCAGGTCTAGGGTCTGACATGGACGTGTCCCAGAGCTGGAGTCCACCAAGCAGGTCTAGGGTCTGACATGGAGGTGTCCCAGAGCTGGAGTCCACCAAGCAGGTCTAGGGTCTTACATGGAGGTGTCCCGGAGCTGGAGTCCACCAAGCAGGTCTAGGGTCTTACATGGAGGTGTCCCAGAGCTGGAGTCCACCAAGCAGGTCTAGGGTCTGACATGGACGTGTCCCAGAGCTGGAGTCCACCAAGCACCTCTAGGGTCTTACATGGACGTGTCCCGGATCTGGAGTCCACCAAGCAGGTCTAGGATCTGACATGGAGGTGTCCCGGAGCTGGAGTCCATCAAGCAGGTCTAGGGTCTGACATGGACGTGTCCCAGAGCTGGAGTCCACCAAGCAGGTCTAGGGTCTGACATGGAGGTGTCCCAGAGCTGGAGTCCACCAAGCAGGTCTAGGGTCTTACATGGAGGTGTCCCAGAGCTGGAGTCCACCAAGCAGGTCTAGGGTCTTACATGGAGGTGTCCCAGAGCTGGAGTCCACCAAGCAGGTCTAGGGTCTGACATGGACGTGTCCCAGAGCTGGAGTCCACCAAGCACCTCTAGGGTCTTACATGGACGTGTCCCGGATCTGGAGTCCACCAAGCAGGTCTAGGATCTGACATGGAGGTGTCCCGGAGCTGGAGTCCATCAAGCAGGTCTAGGGTCTGACATGGACGTGTCCCAGAGCTGGAGTCCACCAAGCAGGTCTAGGGTCTGACATGGAGGTGTCCCAGAGCTGGAGTCCACCAAGCAGGTCTAGGGTCTTACATGGAGGTGTCCCGGAGCTGGAGTCCACCAAGCAGGTCTAGGGTCTGACATGGACGTGTCCCAGAGCTGGAGTCCACCAAGCAGGTCTAGGGTCTGACATGGAGGTGTCCCGGAGCTGGAGTCCACCAAGCAGGTCTAGGGTCTTACATGGAGGTGTCCCGGAGCTGGAGTCCACCAAGCAGGTCTAGGGTCTTACATGGAGGTGTCCCGGAGCTGGAGTCCACCAAGCAGGTCTAGGGTCTTACATGGAGGTGTCCCGGAGCTGGAGTCCACCAAGCAGGTCTAGGGTCTTACATGGAGGTGTCCCGGAGCTGGAGTCCACCAAGCAGGTCTAGGGTCTTACATGGAGGTGTCCCGGAGCTGGAGTCCACCAAGCAGGTCTAGGGTCTTACATGGAGGTGTCCCGGAGCTGGAGTCCACCAAGCAGGTCTAGGGTCTTACATGGAGGTGTCCCGGAGCTGGAGTCCACCAAGCAGGTCAGGGACTTAGATGGACATGTCCCGGAGTTGGAGTCCATCAAGCATGTCTAGGGTCTTACATGGAGGTGTCCCGGAGCTGGAGTCCACCAAGCAGGTCTAGGGACTTACATGGAGGTGTCACAGAGCTGGAGTCAACCAAGCAGGTCTAGGGTCTGACATGGAGGTGTCCCGGACCTGGAGTCCACCAAGCAGGTCAGGGTCTTACATGGACATGTCCTGGAGCTGGAGTCCACCAAGCAGGTCTACGGTCTTACATGGGGGTGTCCCGGAGCTGGAGTCCACCAAATAGGACTAGGGTCTGACATGGAGGTTTCCCAGAGCTGGAGCCAACAAGCAGGTCTACGGTCTTACATGGAGGTGTCCCGGAGCTGGAGTCCACCAAGCAGGTCAGGGACTTACATGGAGGTGTCCCGTAGCTGGAGTCCACCAAGAAGGTCTAGGGTCTGACATGGACGTGTCCCGGAGCCGGAGTCCACCAAGCATGTCTAGGGTCAGACATGGAGGTGTCCCCGAGCTGGAGTCCACCAAGCAGGTCAGCGTCTTACATGGAGGTTTCCCGGAGCTGGTGTCCACCAAGCAGGTCTAGGGTCTGACATATAGGTGTCCCGGAGCTAGAGTCCACAAAGCAGGTCTAGGTTCTGACATGGAGGTGTCCCGGTGCTGGAGTTACCAAGCAGGTCAGGGTCTTACATGGAAGTGTCCCGGAGCTGGAGTCCACCAAGCAGGTCTAGGGTCTGACATGGAGGTGTCCCCGAGCTGGAGTCCACCAAGCAGGTCAGGGTCTGACATGGAGTTGTCCCAGAACCTGAGTCCACCAAGCAGGTCAGGGTCTTACATGGACGTGTCCCGGAGCTGGAGTCCACCAAGCAGGTCAGGGTCTTACAAGGAGGTGTCACGGAGCTGGAGTCCACCAAGCAGATCAGGGTCTTACACGGAGGTATCCCGGAGCTGGAGTCCACACAGCAGGTCTGGGTCTTACACGGAGGTGTCCCATAGCTGGAGTCCACCAAGCAGGTCTAGAGTCTTCCATGGAGGTGTCGCGGAGCTGGAGTCCACCAAGCAGTTCAGGTCCTTACATGGACGTGTCCCGGAGCTGGAGTCCACCAAGCAGGTCAGGGTCTTACATGGACATGTCCCGGAGCTGGAGTCCACCAAGCAGGTCTAGGGACTTACATGGAGTTGTCCCGGAGCTGGAGTCCACAAAGCAGGTCAGGGTCTTACATGGAGTTATCCCGGAGCTGGAGTCCACCAAGCAGGTCAGGGTCTTACATTGAGGTGTCCTGGAGCTAAGGTCCACCAAGCAGGTCAGGGATTAACATGGACGTGTTCAGGAGCTGGAGTCCACAAAGCAGGTCGAGAGTCTGACATGGAGGTGTCCCGGAACTGGAGTCCTCCAAGCTGGTCAGTGTATTACATGGAGGTGTCCTGGAGCTGCAGTCCACCAAGCAGGTCAGGGTCTTACAGGAGGTGTCCCGGAGCTGGAGTCCACCAAGCAGGTCAGGGTCTTACATGGCCATGTCCCGGAGTTGGAGTCCATCAAGCATGTCTAGGGTCTTACATGGAGGTGTCCCAGAGCTGGAGTCCACCAAGCAAGTCTAGGGACTTACATGGAGGTTTCCCGGAGCTGGAGTCCACCAAGCAGGTCGGGGTCTGACATGGAGTTGTGCCGGAACTGGAGTACACCAAGCAGGTCAGGATCTTACCCAGAGATATCCCGGAGCTGGAGTCCACCAAGCAGTTGTAGGGACTTACATCGAGGTGTACAGGAGCGGGAGTCCACGAAGCAGGTCTAGGGTCTTACATGGAGGTGTCCTGGAGCTAGAGTCCACCAAGCAATTCACGGTCATACATGGACGTGTCCCGGAGCTGGAGTACACCAAGCAGGTCAGGATCTTACACGGAGGTTTCCCGGAGCTGGAGTCCACCAAGCAGTTCAGGGTCTTACATGGACATGTCTGGAGCTGGAGTCCACCAGGCAGGTCTAGGGTCTTACATGGAGGTGTACCGGAGCTGGACTCCACCAAGCAGGTCTGTGTTCTTACATGGAGTTGTCCCGGAGCTGGAATCCACCAAGCAGGTCAGGGTCTTACATGGACGTGTCCCGGAGCTGGAGTCCACCAAGCAGGTCTAGGATCTGACATGGAGGTGTCCCGGAGCTGGAGTCCACCAAGCAGGTCTAGGGTCTGACATGGAGGTGTCCTGGAACTGAGTCCACCAAGCAGGTCAGGGTCTTACATGGACATGTCCCGGAGCTGGAGTACATCAAGCAATTCTAGGGTTTACACGTAGGTTTCCCGGAGCTGGAGTCCACCAAGCACATCAGGGTCTTACACAGAGGTGTCCAGGAGCTGGAGTCCACCAAGCAGGTCTAGGGTCTGACATAGAGGTGTCCCGGAGCTGGAGTCCACCAAACAGGTCAGCGTCTTACCCGGAGGTGTCCCGGAGCTGGAGTCCACCAAGCAGGTCTAGGGACTTACATGGAGGTGTCACAGAGCTGGAGTCAACCAAGCAGGTCTAGGGTCTGACATGGAGGTGTCCCGGAGCTGGAGTCCACCAAGCAGGTCAGGGTCTTACATGGACATGTCCCGGAGCTGGAGTCCACCAAGCAGGTCTAGGGTCTTACATGGAGGTGTCCCGGAGCTGGAGTCCACCAAGCAGGTCAGGGTCTTACATGGACGTGTCCCGGAGCTGGAGTCCACCAAGCAGGTCTAGGGTCTGACATGGAGGTGTCCCAGAGCTGGAGTCCACCAAGCAGGTCTAGGGTCTGACATGGAGGTGTCCCGGAGCTGGAGTCCACCAAGCAGGTCTAGGGTCTGACATGGAGGTGTCCCGGAGCTGGAGTCCACCAAGCAGGTCTAGGGTCTGACATGGAGGTGTCCCGGAGCTGGAGTCCACCAAGCAGGTCTAGGGTCTGACATGGAGGTGTCCCGGAGCTGGAGTCCACCAAGCAGGTCTAGGGTCTGACATGGAGGTGTCCCGGAGCTGGAGTCCACCAAGCAGGTCTAGGGTCTGACATGGAGGTGTCCCGGAGCTGGAGTCCACCAAGCAGGTCTAGGGTCTGACATGGAGGTGTCCCGGAGCTGGAGTCCACCAAGCAGGTCTAGGGTCTGACATGGACGTGTCCCGGAGCTGGAGTCCACCAAGCAGGTCTAGGGTCTGACATGGAGGTGTCCCGGAGCTGGAGTCCACCAAGCAGGTCAGGGTCTTACATGGACGTGTCCTGGAGCTGGAGTCCACGAAGCATGTCAGGGTCTGACATGGAGGTGTCCCGGAGCTGGCGTCCACCAATCAGGTCTAGGGTATGACATGGACGTGTCCCGGAGCTGGAGTCCGCCAATCAGGTCAGGGTCTTACATGGAGGTGTCCCGGAGATGGAGTCCAACAAGCAGGTCTACGGTCTGACATGGACATGTCCCGGAGCTGGCGTCCACCAAGCAGGTCTAGGGTCTGACATGGAGGTGTCCTGGAGCTGGAGTCCACCAAGCATGTCAGGATCTTACATGGACGTGTCCAGGAGCTGGAGTCCACCAAGCTTTCGAGGGACTGACATGGAGGTGGCCCGGAGCTGGTGTCCACCAAGCAGGTCTAGGGACTTACATGGAGGTGTCCCCGAGCTGGAGTCCACCAAGCAGGTCTAGAGTCTGACATGGAGGTGGCCCGGAGCTGGAGTCCACCAAGAAGGTCATGGTCTTATATGGACATGTCCCAGAGCTGGATTCCACCAAGCAGGTCTAGGGTCTGTCATGTAGTTGTCCTTGAGCTGGCGTCCACCAAGCAGTTCAGGGACTTACATGGACATGTCCCGGAGCTGGAGTCAACCAAATAGGTCAGGGTCTTACATGGAGGTATCCCGGAGCTGGAGTCCACCAAGCACGTCAGGGTCTTACACGGAGGTGTCCCGGAGATGGAGTCCACCAAGTAGGTCTAGGTTCTTACATGGAGTTGTCCCAGAACGGGAGTCCACTATCAGGTCTAGGATCTGACATGGAGGTGTCCCGGAGCTGGAGTCCACCGAGCAGGTGTAAGTTCTGACATGGACATGTCCCGGAGCTGCAGTCGACCTAGAAGGCCTAGGGACTGACCTGGGCATATTCTGAAGCTGGAGTCCACCAAGCATGTCTAGGGTCTGTCATGTAGTTGTCCTGGAGCTGGAGTCCACCAAGCAGTTCAGGGACTTACATGGACATGTCCCAGAGCTGGAGTCCACCAAGCAGATCTAGGGTCTTACATGGAGGTGTCTCAGAGCTGGAGTCCACCAAGCAGGTCTAGGGTCTTACATGGAGGTGTCCTGGAGCTGGAGTCCACCAAGTAGGTCAGGGTCTTACATGAACATATCCCAGAGATGGATTCGACCAAGCAGGCCTAGGGACTTACATGGAGGTGTCCCGGAGCTGGAGTCCACCAAGCAGTTCAGGGTCTTACATGGACGTGTCCCGGAGCTGGAGTCCACCAAGCAGGTCTAGAGTCTGACATGGAGGTGTCCCGGAGCTAGTGTCCACCAAACAGGTCAGGGACTTACATGGACGTATCCCGGAGTTGGAGTTCACCAAGCAGGTCTAGGGTCTGACATGTAGGTGTCCTGGAGCTGGAGTCACCAAGCATGTATAGCGCCTTACATGGAGGTGTGCCTGAGCTGGAGTCCACCAAGCAGGACTAGGTTCTGACATGTAGGTGTCCCGGAGCTGGCGTCCACCAAGTAGGTCTAGGGTATGACATGCACGTGTCCCAGAGCTGGAGTCC